>OX578276.1:14617408-15217408 GCA_951217055.1 Gerris lacustris | reverse complement strand
AAAAATATATCAGGTTTTATTCTGCTACTAATGGTAATGTTAAAGACGTATATTACAATAGAGAAGCGTCAACAGAACTGCTAGAGACTTTCCTAGAATATCAATGCCAATTAAATTCAGTTTCTTTAAAGTCATTTTTACTGTTCTTATATCTGCTCTTGTCGAAACAATCTGGAAAAAGAAATTGCTAACAATTGTTTGGTTTACCTGATTGTGGGAAAACGTGGTTTACACAAATATGTGCAGAATTCATGATTAATTATGGAATAATCGCGAATTTCAACAGATATTCACAATTTCCATTCCAAGACGCCATATCAAGAAATATGCTCATATTTGATGAACCAAATGTTGAACCTCAAGCATTTGAAACTTTTAAACTGCTCTTTTCAGGAGCACAATTATCTTGTAATATTAAATATGAAGAGTTTCAAGTGATTCAGAGAACACCATTTATTGTATGTACAAATAAAATTGTTTTTCCAGATAACGATGAGTTCAATTGTCGAATGTATAAAATGACTTTTAATAAATATGATTTTAGTAATTTGAATAAAAAAATATTGCCTGTGGCACTTTATGATTTGTTTATAAAATATAATGTATTAATGTTAGAGGATATAGAATAGAAAAAAAAGCAACAATTTATAACAAATGTAATTATTTATTGAAATATACATGATTTAAATTTTACATAGTCTTATTATTTTTTTACACTTATTAAACCTCCAAAATGTTCTATATTATACATATTTGCAATGTTATATGAACGATCATACACAGATGACATATGAGATACAACATCAGCTCTATTAAACAATGAATTAATATCAGTATGGAACTGGCAGAAGCGTTGACAAAAGTAGCGTCGACGTCAGACGGAGAGTTGGACTGCACAGGTAATATTCCTAGATGAACTTGAGGTCGAGTAATAGTATGAAACGGTCTTTGAGGCATTGTTTTATAATGTCCCTGTTCTATAGGTACAGCATAATCATTATCACTTTCCCAAGAAACTGGTGCTCCATTAGCATGTGATTCTGATATTTTACCACCATCAACTTTTACACGTATATCGTACTGAGACTGGTAGTTGCCAAGGTATTCATGAGCAGGCGTAATTACACCGTCTGTACCGACAATATTCTTCTTTACTTTGCAAGGTGCAAATTTAGGTTTGTATGAATAGTTAATACATGGAATATCTTTGTGATCCAAAATATTAAACACATTTGTATGAGAGGTCAGGTCGATATGTCCTGTATCCAAATGAAAGGATGTATTAGTATTTGCCGAGTGATGAGGCAGGAAGAATCCAGCGTAGAAAGGTAACGACCGTATAGTCCACAACGAGGTAGGAAATTGTTTAGTAAAGTCAGTACTGCTAGACTTAGTACCCCACATTCGTGTTACCATAAGATCAACATGATCTTTATTTATTTCTTCATATGTAGGCGACATAGGATCAGCAGCATTATTTTTAACATGTCTATGTCGAATAAGATATTTATGGTTAAGTCCTACACCTGTAATGCCAAATATAGTTTGTTGATTATTAGCACTACTACTTAATGTGGATCCGGTATCAAAACAACAACGGATTCCTTTAGGTGTAACTTTAACAAATACTTCCTCGATGAAACAACTATGAGGTAAGTTCTCAAATTCAGCAGGTGTCAAATAAAATGGTAAAAAGTCTACAGGTAGTACAGCGAGAGGTACATGTAATAAAAAAGATCGGCCACCAGCTGTTTGTAATTCATTTACATTATATTTAAATCCCCAACTTTGAAATAAATGCGAATGACGTATACTAAATGACTGTGGTGCTATTAAAGGATTTTTTAAAATTTGAATTTCGGGACTTTGTCCCATTACTGAATTAAAAGTACGTTTAAATTCACTAAGTTCTGACTGGTAGTCGGTACTGTTGTTTAATATTTCACGTTGATTTCTCTGAGCTTCCTGATAACTGACATTGTGCTCCCTAGCGTACCGTGATAAGTATCTTTGGCGTAAAGAGTATACCGCTTTATTTATTGAAGATGGGTTCATCCTAGGATACAATGTTGTGTGAAGTAATGATTCGGTACCATATTTCAGTCCCAATCCGACAGTTCCAACTAATGAATGGAAATTTCCAGAATATGTGAAATCAGACCAGAAATCACTGATAGCGTGTTTGTCTGCCTCGTGTATTTCGTTTCCAGTTAATGCAAAATTATAATCTAAATCGTGCTCACGTGCTATTTCGTCGTCTCTGTCTACCGGTGTTGCAGTAAAATCAGACGTACCAGGACCAAGATATTTGTGTGAAGGCCAGTGCAAAGGCATCCGTTAGATGTGCACGCAATAACATGCAATTAAAAACTGAGCACGTGGCATCTATGGCGCTATAATAAGGCTAGGTTAAAGAGATAAAAAGGTTTAAGGCCACTGACACTATTTCAGCTTTTGAAAGAAGATTCAAAAATCCTCCCCTACATCTACGACGACGACGACTACACGTCACGGTCCAAGTGGTGGGGAGGCTATTTGTCTACGCAGGCCGGGCGCGCGCAGCGCATGCCCATGGCCGTGCATGTTGCAGTAAAATGAGTGATTTCTTTATTTATATTTTCAGATTGTGACTCAGAAAACATAGCCGCCCTTCTAGTAATTTCTAGTCAATTCTAGAAATTACCCATCTCAGACCAAGAGTGGTTGGAAGGCTTCTCGGTACGTGATGGATTTATCACCCATATAGTCGACTCCAGTTATCTGCGATCGACAGTGGCTGAGCGAAAAAAGAAATTGAGAAGACTGGAAAGGAGGTTCCAGCCTATGGTTATTGGTGTCTGCACCTCATTACTTGATGTGAGTTCAGCATATGTGGTCGTGGACAACACATATCATAAATTTAATAACCTACTAACTTCCGTTGATGCTGCTTTAAGATAGGAGCAGAGTACCTCAGGAGTTGAGGGACTTATTATTTTACAACAAGCTCTTTATGATGTTAAAACAGATTTTGACAAGTAATTATGAACCAGGCCGTTAGGCACCTCCTGGCCAATTTATGTGTTACTGTTGACATTTAAATTAAAACAAATATATTAGATACTTAATTTTGAATTGACAACATGTTTTCCTGTGCATATTGCGTAACTAAATTTTCGTTGGCCAATACTTTAGTGAATTATATTTGACAAAAAGTCTCTAAAATCAAACTAGGAGAGATGTATAAAAGTGGTGAAGCTACTTTCTGCCGCTCATTCAGTAGCCTAAGATCTTTAAAAGCGCATTTGAGTAAGAAACATTGTGCCAGTTCTCTGATGAATTCAGAACTAAAGAACTCAGGTAACCAAAGCATTGACATTCCTATGATGATTGAGCAACCCTCAACCTCTTTTGAACAGCCCTAATTACTAATGTTTAAAATCAAGTTACAGGTGGCATTAGTTCATCGGAAGAAACAAATTAAAAACAATCCTTACATGAAATATTGTCTCTCCCCCCTCCATCGTCAGTCGCAGCTCGCCAGGACGTTGGAACGGAAGAGAAACGCCACATAGATCCACCGCCACACCGCTTTTAGTATAATATCTACTTTATAAAATATGTTAAAAACGCCAATTAATAGCTACGTCCACAACCCGGCCGGGGTCATCGTTGCTGTCAAGAAGTATCTCCGTTTTCCGACGTAAAGCAGGCTGGACTCCTCTGGGTATGAACTTTTCTTGCTAAACTTATGATTTATTTTAAGGGGCTTTCTATCTAAATTATATATATTATATTATACATTAAAGTACAGTCCATCTTTGCCGCCTTCTTTCCTTTATTTTACCGGCTGCTTATGAATTAGCTGCAAGGTGATAAACGCATCACCCCAGAATTCTACCATTTCTGGTTCTTTGGACCGCGATAAATTATCGTTTTATTACATTTCTTTGGTGTCCCGCAATTATTATAAGTTGTCCGCAGTTTTATTTGGTTTTCCGCAAAAAGAGTGTCATTTTCGTATTTTTTATAATTTGCGTAATTTTTCGTAGCAAGATATTGCGTAGTGTTTAATCTCTTGTTCTTTGTGCGGGGAGGTTCAAAGTTCAAAGTTAGCGTCCCTTGAATAATTGTTCTTTTTTGTCTTCTTTTTATTGTTTGAGTTCAAAGGTCGTTTTACCTTTTGCTTTTCCATTTCAATTTGTAGCTTCCTAAAAACATTTGCGATAGTTAACCTTAAGATAACCTTCTAGTTTTTGCGGCGTCTTGTTTACCTTTTTTTATTGGTTTTTTTATTTGATTTTTTTGGAATTTATAATTTCCTTTGGATTTAAATCTTAATATTTTTATTTGCCTTTTGTTTTACTGCTGTAGTAAAAGTCCCGCCTTTATATAGGCCTAAAATATTCTCGAAATTTTTATCCGTTCTTTCATTACGTATTTTATTACGTTCTTTTGTCAGTTCTTTTCATTCTTTCTTTTTTACGTTCTTTTCTCATTACGTATTTTTATTTTTTCTTTATTGCGTAATTTTTCTTTTCGTTTTATTTTAATTTTTTCTTTTGTCGAAGTTTCTTGATTTTTTTATCATGTCGTACAAAACAGTAAAGCGTTTAAAACGACTTAATGCCAAAAAAGAAAGCCTGTTTAGGCGTATTCAAACTTTATACGACTTTATTCCTAGTTTAGACCAAGACCAGGTGAAGACACGATTTGTAAATGGGACTAGGTCCGTAGATCGGAAAATGTTTGAAACCCTGTTAGATGAGATTAACGATGTTGAATTAGAGTTAGACCCTGAATTTTCTCCTAATTATGAGGCTCTTAACGCCTTTGACACACTTCAAGGTGCCATCCAAGTGGCTATGTATAAAATTGAAGCCAAAGAAAAACCCTCAACCAGTGTAGTCTTGCGATTCTCCCTTCCGGAAACATTCTGACTTGCATCCGCCTAAACTGCATCAAAATTTACCGCCTCTTGAAATCCCTAAATTTAATGGAAACGTCACCACCTGGGTACCTTATCGCAGTCTGTTCCAGAGCATTATAATACAAAACCCGCGCTTAGCGGAAGTGGAGAAACTTCACAATTTGAAGAAGAATACTTTATCAGGGGCAGCCTTGGACATAGTCAAAGACTTCTCCTTGTCTGATGCCAATTTCGCACTAGCCTGAGCCGCACTAAAAGAAAGATTTGACTCACTTAGAATTCTAGCTTTTAGTTACTATGAAGCTCTGAATAAAACTCCCGTTATACCTTCTAAACCTTCATTAGAATACCTCCAAAATTTTATAACTCGCATATCAAATAATGTTTCCGGGTTAGAAAATATGAACCTCCCTAATTTAACTGATTTTTTATTTTTTAGTACCGCCATTAAACAATTAGACCCTATCACGCGCAAAGCCTTTGAGAACAAACAAGAAACAGATACTGAAGTATAAATGTGGTGATGTCAATTAAAAATCTGTCTGTTATGTTACCTGAGACCGTCTTGATTTCATACGGTTCATCCTCGTTACTGTTTTCCTCGTTGATTTCATTTACTTTCGCTGGCCCCTCCGTCTTTTTCAAGCAACATGATTTTTCCAGGTGCCCTTTCTTTTTGCAGTGTCTACAAATAGTGTTTTTAAAAGGACACTTATCTGCCCGATGTTCCACAGAACTACACCGATAACACTTCCCTTTTAACTTCTTAAAACATTCATTTATAGGAAGGGTTTTATTTTTATTTTCTTCCTTTTCGTTATTTATTTTTTTCTTTATTTGTAATGCAAGGCCTTCATTTTTCACACTCATTTTAACCGACTCAATTTTCGCCGATTCCATCGTGCTAGCTACACCCACTAGATCACTAAAGTCACTCTCGTTTTTCATTTGAAGTAACTTTGCTCTCACCTCAACATCCGATATTCCTCTAATAAATTGTAATTTTAAGAATAATTCCGAAACTGATCGTTTACACAAACAATTAAAATTACAGTCTGAGCCAAGTTTTCGTAACTCTGCCGCGTAGCTGATGACTGATTCATTATGGTTCTGCAAACGAGAAATAAACTTATGTTGTCGTGTCCATATACTCGGTTTAGGGTCTAAGTGATTTCTTAAAATGTTTGACAACTCTTCAAATTGTTTTTCCCTAGGATCGTCGGGCGCGCAAAGCTCATACGTAATTTGGTGTAATTTTGGATTAAGGGCATTTAAAAAAGTTAATACTTTCATTTTAGGTGTAACCTCACCTTTTATTTCTAAATAGTTTTCGAATCGCGTAATAAAATTTCCAAATGCCTCTTCCTCTTGAAATTGGGTAAACGGTAAATTTATTCCTGAAGTCTCACCTTTACTTACTACCTTATTAGTCCTGGCAGACTCATTATGTTCTTTTATCAATTTTATTATTGCTGCCCTTCCTTGGAAGTACGATTTTTCTATTAAAATAAAATCTTTCTCATCCTTTGACAACAGCCTATCATTCAGTGGGAGGTCCAGTATCTCTTCTTGTAAGTTCGCGATCTTTTCCCACAATTGTTCAAGAAATGTCTCTCGAGCTTTTACTTCTGAAATTTCTATATCTTTATTTTCTAAAAAATAATTTATGCGGTTAATTTGTTTACTTACTCCCGTGCGCAGTTTTATCAGCTTCGTGTATTGTTCGATCTGCTCTTCGTCTGCGTCGCGGTTCTATCCCATCCTCGTCGCCATTGAAGTATATGAGACTAATCAAAACACTATTATATTTCATAAATAAACTGTGGTCACACATCAACTCAAATTATACATATAACAAAACCAAAACAAAACAATGACATGACAGCGACATGTCAGATACCATACCCACTCTTGATCAACTCATTAAATTTACCATACACCAATGCCGTTAACTGGAGTTAACCGCCACTACTGGAACCTCCACACTGAATTCCCCTAGTCGAGATGAAAGTAGTTTCCGCAAATCTTCAACCAAACCTAGTTTCAACCGCAAAGTAGTTTTATCCACTCAGGTGGAGCCTTCGTCGAAAACCAATCCAGTAAATTCCAACCCGCCTTCAAATGACTGTAGTAAACAAAATTCATTTAACCGCCTCCGTTGTACACTATGTGAAAACCCGCACCAATTATACCATTGTCCTAAGTTTCTGTTGATGAGTGTCATCGAGCGTCGGGAGTTTGTTAAGCAACACCATCTTTGTTTTAATTGTATGGGCAGACACTCGGTTCGAATGTGCAAATCTCAGCTGTCTTGCCATTGCTCAAGTCGACATCATAAACTTTTACATTACTCAGACACATCCAAAAATTCTATTCCGAATAACTCCACTTCTCTAGCTTCAACCAATCAGGAAACCTCTGTCTTCGCAAAACCCTCCAGTTCTGGAAATAATATTACCACCACAACTTTAGCTACCTTTCCCACCAAGTCTACCCGCCACAATATTGTTTTATTAGATACCACCAGGGCTTTAATTAAACCCCAATCAAATTCTTACATTAACGTTCGACTTTTAATAGATTGTGCTTCTACTGCCAGTTTTATTACCAGTAGCTTAGTCGCAAAACTAAGGTTACCTATTAACGCATGTTCTCAAATATTTTCCGGGTTATCTAACAACCCTCGGCTCAAGCACAGGCACGGTTGAGTGTATTCTTCGACCATTGCATTTGAATCATCCGCAAGTTAAGGCACACGCTCTTGTTATTGATAATATTTTACCTAAAGTTCCACATGTTGATTTACCTATATCCGTTAAGCGCATCGCTAGTGGTCTTCAATTAGCTGACCCTGAATTCTACAAAGCTCAAAACATTGATATGTTAATAGGATGTGACATCTTACCGCAAATTTTATCTTCTAATGCCGTTCCACCACATTGCCGTGAGATAGGTGTGATCTCTACTGTTTTCGGGCATGTTATTATTGGAACACTTCCCTTTGAACTAAGTAATGTCGCTCCTTCACCATCCAATATTACTTCATTAGTTACCTATCCGCCTAACAATGCCTCTCTAAATGCTGATAATGTTTTACAAAGATTAGTCGAGCAGTTCTGGGAAGTTGAAAGTGTGTCATCAGCCCCTGCCGTCGATCCTTTGGAAGAATATTGTGAAAAACATTTTTATCTTCGAACCGGCGTACTCCTGAAGGCCGGTACGTGGTTGAACTGCCTTTCAGATGCGATCCTGACTCATTGAATTTCCCGCAATCAAGGGATGTCGCACTTCGAATGTTTTATTCCCTAGAATCTAGGTTCCACAAAAATCAGGCTCTAAAAAAATATTGTGTGGAATTCATGAAGGAGTATATTCAGTTAGGTCACATGCAAGAAGCCACCCGCCCCGGAAAATATTTTATTCCTTATTTTTGTGTTCACAATCCGAATTCTTTGACCACCCCGCATAGAGTTGTATTTGATGCTTCCGCCAAAACCTCTGATAAATCTTTAAATGATGTGTTACTCCCTGGCTCTAAGCCGCAAAATGATGTGTGCCTGACGTTTTATCAATTTTTCGTATCCGCAAATTGGTTTTCTGACATTTCCACGATGTACCGACAAACGCTTTTACATAATGATCATACTTTATTTACACATACCTTATTTAGGGAACACTCTGAAGATCCTTTGGTTGAATACGAATTAAAAACTCTAACATATGGGCTATCACCTTCATCCTACTTAGCTCACCGGGTTTTAAGACAACTTGCTAAAGACGAGGGTAACCAATATCCGCTTGCCTGTTTTGTTATATTACACTCTTCGGTTGTTGACGATTACCTCGTAGGAGCCGACACCCTAGAGGAAATATTAGAAGTTAAGCGTCAGTTATCAAGTCTGTTAGCCACTGGATGTTTTCCGTTGAACAAATGGTTAAGCAATTCCCCAGAGTTTATAGCCTCGTGGCAAACTTCAGATACCTCAGGCTCTTTAATAATTCGTAACTCAGAAGATAATAATATTAAAGTATTGGGTTTAGGTTGGGACCCCAACTCTGACGAATTTTTCTTTTCTCTTGATCCCCCGCCAACAGATTGTAACCATACCAAACGTAAAGTGCTCATTGCGATAGCCAGAATATATGATCCGCTAGGTTTCACCGCTCCTACTATATTTTTATTTAAATGTATCTTAACAGATGGGTGTCTAACGTTGAATGGGTCCAGGAAATTCCTTCTGGTATTCATACCGCATGGCATCAATGTATTACAGAATTACCCGCTTTAAAAAATTTAAGAATTCCTCGTTTATTTCCTTCTACGCCCAAATCCTGCCATTTATTGGGCTTCAGCGATGATTCACTCAGGGGGAGTGGAGCAGTATTATATCTCCGTGTACAATACTTAGATCAAACCGTAAAAATCTTTCTTCTTCGCTCCAAAACTAAAGTCGCTCCCTCAAAAGGTCAAACAATCCCTCGCCTTGAGCTTACTGGTGCATTGCTTTTGTCTTACCTTATAAAATCTGTTCAACCTTTTATGGAAAACTTATCTATTTCTAATTAAACAACCATGTTATTTTCCGACTCCACCATAGTTTTATCCTGGATTAAAAAACCCCCACATCTTTTAAAATTATTTGTTTCAAACCGCATTACCGCAATTTTAGAGCATACCGAAATAAACCAATGACACCACATTTCATCTGAGAATAATATTAGTGACCCCGCTTCAAGAGGCCTTACGCCTAAAGAATTGTTAACTCTTTCATCTTGGTTTGAAGGACCCTCATGGGCATTAAATCCCCCGTGTGATTGGCCTATAAATGATTTTGGTTCAATGTCTGCCGATGAATTACCTGAGATGAAGGTAGACAATCAAACGGTTCTAAACACCACTGTTGAAGAACCTACCCCTTTTTGGATAAATAAATTTTCTAAATTATCTACTCTTCAACGTGTTACCGCTTACATCTTAAGATTTGCTCATAATTGTCGCCATTCAAACCAACCTCTAATAGGTCCGCTTTCTATTCATGAATTAAATCAATCTTTAAACTTTTGCATTAGAAATGACCAGAAATATAACTTCCCAGCAGAACTTTCCTGTCTCTTATCTAATAAACCTTGCTCGTCTCCCATCCAAAGCCTATCACCATTTCTGGACCATGTAGGTCTTATAAGAGTAGGAGGTCATTTAAAAAATAGTAATCTACCCTTTGAGGCTAGGCATCCTATTTTATTATTCAATAAAAGTTTCTTAACAAATTTAATCATTACCTACTACCAGGTTGTTTATTATCATGTTGGCCCAAAAACTCTTCAAAATTTACATACCCAGAAATATTGGATCGTCAATTGCCGCAGCATTATCCGCCAAATCCTCCGCAAGTGTATCACCTGTGCTAAGTTAAGAAGTACACCCGCATCACCTCCAATGGGAAATCTTCCACCTACGAGAGTTACCCCTTCTCGGCCCTTTTTAAATTGTGGAGTTGATTTGTGAGTTGGAATTTAAATTAAATTTTTTTTTAAAGAAAGTAACCGCCGCAACGCCCGCACCTACAAGGCTTATTTTGCTTTATTTATGTGTTTTTCGGTTAAACCTGCTCACATTGAAGTCTTAACAAGTTTAAGTTCTGAATGTTTCATTGCGGCTGTCCATCGCTTTACGGCTCGTCGCGGTCTTCCTGCCACTATCTATAGTGATCAGGCGACTAATTTTAAAGGTGCTGCTCGCCTTTTAAATGAAATTTATAATTTTTTACAAGCCTCAAATTCAAATCCCATTCTTGAACCCTACTTTAACTCCCGCGGTATCAAATTTTCTTTTAACGTCCCTAGAGCCCCTTTATGACAGGTTTAATGGAATCCAACATAAAAAATGTAAAATACCATCTGATCCGTGTAATTGGTAACCAAACACTAACTTTTGAAGAATTTTCTTTTGAAGTAGACAGTTTTTGCAGGTTCTGGCTTAGATTTGACCTTGAGTGGATTTTCTGGCTTCGATGTGACCTCGGGCCAGAATTCTGGATCCCGTTAATGGTTTAGTCTAACCAGCTCCGTCCACTTGTACGAGCATCCCGAACCACCCCAACCCACCTCAAACCATTTTGAATAACCCCCACCACCTGCAACCTCCCCCAAACACCTTAAATCAGCCTCTCCAACTACCCCCCCCTTGAGTCCGGCCCCCCGCCACCCCTGATGGGTGTAGACGTGTACGATGAAGATGTCTGGGAAACGTCTGACGGCCTGGGTAACGTCTGACAGCCTGGGAAACGTCTGACGCGGGGCGACTGACGCGGATAGATCGCTCGGCCACGTCATGAATAATATTATGTAAATAAATAATTCTAAAAAATTGTTTCGGCCCCCTTTGTCGAATCGGGGCTCTGTTTGTTGTTAAAAAATTATTTCGGCCGGGGCTACGGCCCCCTTTATAAAATAATCTTCTCAGGTATTCGCCTCCTGCCGCCCACATTATTACGAAAAGATATTTCGCAGCCCCCCTTTGCGAAAAAATTTAATCGGGGCTCGTTTCTGTTGACGGCCCCCTTTTTCAAAGTTTCCCGCTTAAATAAATAAACGGAGGGCGGTCTTGCCTCTGGCTCTAATGGGCTGTAAACGGGGGTGCCCCCCTGTCGAAAAATTAATTAGGGGTTCGTTTCTGTTAACGGCCTCTTATTTCAAAGTTTCCCTATGAGCTTATGTTATATAAAAATAATTATACTTACTTCTCCAGTATTCGAACTCGTAATCTCCTCTGACCGCCCACATTATTACGAATTCCACATATTATTATTATCAAAGAGTTTATCTTTTACGATGTAGTAAACATTCCTACGAGTTGTATTTCACTGTAGTAAAACATTCTTTTCATTTGTACTTACAACTGTAAAATATTTTGATAGTGTTACAGGAAAAGGAAATTTGATAAGAGATAAAAACGTCCACAAAATATAATACATTCACTTTATTTTCATTTATAATATACATTTTTATTATATCATTACATAATCTGTTCTTTTTTGTTAAAATAATAAAAAATAAAACAACTATAGTTATAATCAAGTAATAATAAATATATTAATTAAATTTACAAACAATTGAAATGTTATTTCTTATGATTAACAATAATTAATGTTTATTCGTCTTACTTCTTTAGTTAACTGAAATAAAAAAATAAAAATAAATTATTTAATAAAAATTACTTAAAATGAATGAGAGTTATGTCTCATCTTCATTTTCATCCTCACTGTTAATGTTACAATTACCAAATGCTAAGGCGTGTATTCCGTCTTGTAAAATTAATCGTTTGTCGTCATTGTTAGTCAGTGCTAATTTGTTGTAAGCACAAGTGAACAGTCTATGTCGTTTTGATATTATGTTCTTGTAAGTGCAGTACATCTGTTTATTAGTCTGTAGTATCCGTCTATACTCGTTAAAAGTCAATTGATTGTCTACTGAGGACTTTTTAACACCTTTGCATTTCTTTACTTCTTTACCATCGTCTGTTCTATACGAGTACATTTTCGGTCTTAACGCTACAAAGTCGGTTATAATCTTCCCGGAGTTTCGTCTTTAAATTTTCCTACCACGGCCTTGTTTTCAATTGAATAACATTTGCGTTCTGTCGGAAAGTTTGAGAAATCGAAATGATTTCTCAAACTTAGGTAATCGTCGTAAATGTCCTGCGTTTCGATATTATATATAAAACTATCCGTGTCCATATAGAGTAAAGTCAGATTGTCACCGTAATTGTCGAGCATTATATTGTAATTAAAATCATACATTAACGTCTTTGACAGTTCCAAAACGGTAAAGCCTATTTGGATGGGGGAATCGAATAGGATCGACTCTTAGTATAATGTCACAGCCGTGACATTCTCGTTAAATATTATCCGGTATCCGGTCTTTAAAGTTGGACTTTGAGACCAGTTTCATGAAAGCGGTCTCGTCTGTACACAACTGCATGTTTAGTCGTTTACGTTTGTTCATAAGAAACCTGCCGTAAGTAGAATTTACCATTAATTTGTAAAAATCTTTATCGAAATTGTTTTTCGCAGACTGACGCATGCGAGTGTTTAGATCAATGTACCCCTTTAACCAGGGCGATTGATCGAAACTAATTCGATCAATCGGTAGATTTTATCCAGTTTATAGCCCATTACCATAGCCTGTTTTAGACTCCGGTAATGGATCACATACTGGGTTTTATCATTCAGGGTCGCGATGAGTTTAACGTGTTTCCCACCGGGAGGTAATTTATTTTCTGCCAAAAGGGGTAACTGATCGAAACGGTCGTGAAAAGACTTGTCGATGGGAACACTTACATCGACGTCTAAAATGTAACCGACGGGAAAATCGTCGGGAACATTCATCACGTCCAAGTCCGTAGCGGACCATTGGAAATTAGAACGCGGCAGGACATCCGATTGAGCATACCCGTAAAGGTTATTCGCGTCTATGTACGAAATATAACTTACGGGTTTCGAGGGGTCGAAATTTTTCATATATGGGTTGTTTGCGGTTGCTTCCCTCGTCACGCATGTTGTAATCCCTCCTCGAATACCGCTTTCCAACATCAAATACATATCGTAGTCGGTCAGTAAGTCTAGTGTTATTCCTGTATACATTAACATCGCGTCGAAAGATAGACTTGGGGCTGTAAAGTACCAGGCGGGATCGAGACCGTAAACGGAATAGCAAACGTTTCGAAACTGTTCAAAGACATCGCATAGTAAAATAACGTCAGTTAACATGTACAGTTCGCAGTAATCGGTCATTGTTTGCAAGTCAAATGCCATCCAAACTGTCTGTGCATGGGCATAATCCTCGTCACATATATGTTTGTCTGTCAAATCGTTGTAAAAGTACTGTTTGTCAGGTAAACGAGTCTCTTTCATTTTGTCCCAGTCGGTCATATATGAATACGGATAGACCCCCTTCCTTAACAGTAATTGTCGTTTCGTATCGTCTGTAAAAATTCGACTCATTTCGGGAAAGTGAGGCATGTTAAAGATTTGTTTCTCCAGGCTGGTATTTAGAAACCTAAACGTGTCGACGAACTTTATTTTTATTTTAATGTTATCAAAAGATTTTGTAAAGGTGATGTATTTTTCCGTTGTGTTGGGTATTACAGTCACCTCACCAGGGAGGCTCGATATACCCAAAACAAGCGGATGACCATCATAACCCGAAAGGTTGTGAATCATAATGGGAATGAATTCGGGAAGGTTAAAATTCAGATTACACGCAACGTGCGTAGCGAATCTGAATTTTCCGGAAAGGTGGTCATGGTCTCGACACTTCATATCGCACACTGTGAACACCTGATTGCAAATACCGCAATGTGTAGCGTCGTCAAAACGCTTACTCTCTTGTGCGGTTAGAGGTTCCATCGGGACGACTTTACTGTAAATTGATTCCACTTCCCTACACAGATCGCGTAGGTATGTGAAAAATTTATCAACCGCGTCAGGACCTGTGTAAGTATAAACGGGTTTTGTAAATGTATCTACGCTCGATTTCACATAAGCGCCGACACTACAAATTTCGTGAACGTGGGTCTTTTTAGACCAAGATTCATTACAATTTGTTTCGGTATTTGTTTCTACAGGTCTCAGTAAGGATTCGAAATTCGCGTACACTACAATCGGTACGCGCATTTTATTATTAAAATTTTTGAATTTTATAAACGCCTTTTCGGGCTTAGGCATTATAACCCTACTTGCGCGGTGTTGTGAACATAACGATTCATGTTCATTTAATCGCTCCAACGGTAACTTTCCTTCAATGGTTACATAATCATTTGGGAACGTCTTGAAACACATTTTACAAATTAAGTTTTTACCTTTATGTTTATTCAATTGTGAGGAGACGAGACGCGAAAAATTTTTTATCAAACAAAAATGTCCATGTGACTCATTTTGTAAGTATAATAGATCGAAATGCTGAACACTCGATCTAATAAATTAAGAAATTTGACGCGGATAAACGAAAGTATCCTTGTCTAAGGCATAAATGTTTATACTTACATTATTAATTTTTTCAAATTTCTCCACATCTTTTAAAGACGTGGGAAATGAAATTCCCGAAAAAGAATAATTGTGATTAATAAGTTTATAATTTCCAAGTTGATCGTAATTATGGTTTATCATGGACGAAAGTATCGAGTACTTAAAACAGTACTCGTCAGAATTATTTATATTAATTACGGATTTTGTATTTACAATCTTTTTAGGCAAAATAAATCTACACCCCCCCTTCAATGGTTTGTATTTAGACATTCTGATTAAAAATCCGTTGACACGGAAAAGTTTCCAGCCAGAACCCATTGAAATAAACGTCTCAATTTCCCTAATTAATTTTTCTATAACATTGTCAATGTAATTGTCAAGTCTGTAGATAAGTCTAGTCTTTCCGTTTTTTTTTTTAAAGTTAGCATCAGTCATTGATTCGGTCACAGTACCCTTATCCTTAATATATTCACATTCAAACATCGTATTAGTTTTCATATTATGCCATTTTTCAATATAGTCGCTAAGTATAGTCTTTATAGTCTGTCGAGTTTCTTCAAAAAACAAGGCCGGGTCGGAGTTATAATTCATATTTTTTACAAAGACGTCTACAGCGTTTTCATTCATCGAACTGACAGTACCATCTTAGTCCGGAACGCAGTAGAGTCTCTGTTTTTTCTCATGGATCGCTGTTTGAAAATGTTTTTTCTCTTTCCGTTTGATCTAAAACATCTAATAACATGTCGTTTCATTTCCGAATAGAGAAAAAACATTTTCTTACAGTGATCGCATTGATATTCTTTAGTACACGTATGAAGTTTAAAATGCAAAGGTGATAAGAAGCTATTATCACATCTGGTACAATGCAAACACCTATGTGATGAAAAAAATGAAATGTTACATAACTCACATTTCTGTAGTTTTCTCTCCTCCTTGTTGCGTTTTTCTTCCTCCTCCTTTTCTTTTATTATATCTATAAATGTAACTAGATGTGTCGATTTTTCAATACCTCCGAACACCATGTCAAGCTTTCCTATACGAACATAAATTAATTTAAATTAAAGTAAAATTAATAAAAAATAAATAAATAAAATAAAATAATAATTTAACAAAGAAAATAATATTAATAATAAATTTTTATTAACTAACCGTCATATGAATGAATCTTCTCTTCCGTCATCATCGATTGAAATCTTGATGGTAAAAATACGAATTATCTCTCTCCTCCTTCATTGTTAATTTCCGCCACTAAAGTTATTCCAAATTTACCATTTACTTTGGTAAATCCTACGATGTTGTATCTTTTGTTTACTTTAAGTTCTGTTACTTTAATATAACGCTTAGTAGCGACATTCAATTTTTCTGCTAGTGAACTCATCTATAAAATAATTAATATAAAAATGCCATTTTTCAAAACTGGTCTTATTTTCAACCTTTTTATTTGTTTTATTTTTTGACGCCATTTTTTTTGGTTTCTGTATTCTTCACCTTAGTTGTATCTATGTGCAAAATTTGGGGAAGATTGAATGACGCTAAGTGGTTCAAAATTGGGGTAATAGGTGTGCGATGAAACTTAAAAAGCAAATAAATTTGACGCCATTTTTTTTTTTTTTTTTTTTTTTTTGGTTTCTGTATTCTTCACCTTAGTTGTATCTATGTGCAAAATTTGGGGAAGATTGAATCACGGGAAGTGGTTCGAAATTGGGGAAACGGAAATGTGCGATGAAACTTACAGAGCAAAGTAATATAAGACCAGTAATAAATAATTGAAATTAAGTAAAGTTATTTACTTATATCAATCAAAAAAATAATATCAAGTTATTTTATTTGTTTTGTCATATCCCAAATATTTACAATTCTTCATTTTGACAGATTTCAAATATAAGATTTTTTATTAAGAGGTAAACAGTGAATGACAGCGAAAAAGAATAAGTAAACCAATTAAACAAAGAAGATAAATAATTGAATATGAAGATAAATTAATTGAATTAAAAAACGTAGTATATATAAAGTTCTTTTTATCTTGTAATTTTATACATATATCTATATTTGATTAATTCATATTTTTATTTTTCTATACACTTTATTCTTTTATGTGTCAAAAATAAACAAAACAATGCACCCCCCCACAAAGACAAACCCAAGCCTTTCTCAAAGTCTTCTCTCATTGGTTGGTCATATTATGTCAAATTAAACACCAGAAAACTGATGTAGAAAGCTTGTCGCCAAGAGTAACGGCTACAATTAGACTAACTCAACCAACAATTCACGGAACTAAAAAAAAAATCAAAACAAATCAAATGCGCAGCAGTCTATCGAATAAAAAATCCTTACTCTGCTGAGCAGCAGCAGTGGTTTATTCATTCATCGAATATTATCAAAATTGGTATTGTTGTAAAGGTCTCGATAAGAGCAGTAAAAAATTATTAATTAGTTTTCCATTTAAATTATAATCTAAAAAACCAATTCGGAAAAACAGATAAATTAACGGTTTTTTATGCTTTACACCCCTTAAAATGTAAAATTTTGAAAAAGTGTACATAACAACAATGAAAGTACTTTTCAAGCACTGTAAAATTATATATAATATGATATATTTCGAGCATTTCGATCATTGTACCCATGTACCTCATATTATAGGTACCAACATTATATTAAAACAAATTAAATTCACTGAATGGTATAAAGCTTACTAAATAAAATCATTACTAATAACACATAGTTTCACAACATAAAATCTCAAGTTAAAATAACACATTAGGTACCGTATGTATCAAAAGTACACATGTGTACAAATATGTTCAAGTATTAATTTTTTTCCGAGTTCCTAATATTAAATAAGGCATGCATACAAATTTTAAATCAAATCGAATCAATATTTCTCATATTTTTAATTTTTTTATTAATTTCCCTATTTTTGGGCCCAGATTTTGAGCCGGAAAATTTGGGCAAATAAAGTTGTCGACAACCCCATACAAACTATACGTTTTTTTAAAGCCCCCGTCGAGTAGATTACGAATATGCCGTCAGTTTACCATTTAGCACTTTTAAAGCCCAAAAAATGGCCAATCGAAAACCCCAAAAATTGCCAAATATGAACTTTGAGTGGCTTTTTCTCGGAAACTAAGAGTCTTGGAAAAAAAAGCCCAAGAGCACTTTCGTCTTGTATTTTTCATTTTTATAAGCGTGACAAATTTCATGAAGATAGTACAAACTTTATTTTTTACCAAAAAATCGTCAAGCCACACCCCTGTGATTTTTTTACCCGAAAAAGTCAAAATGAAGATAACAAAATAAATGAGGTATATTCGTAAACGTCTCGAAAAGGAGAGTAAAAAATAATAACAATGTTTTAAATTTCAACCAAAACCTAAGGAACCATTGTCAAAAAAACAGCTATATAAGGACTTTTTTCAATTTTACCCCCCTAAAAAGTAAAAATATCACAAAACACTACATAACTACATTAAAAGGCCTATTCAAGAGTTTTTCAACGATATACATGAAAGTAGGTTTTGTGTTTAAAAGCATATTTGTACCCGTGTACCCATAGGTACCAAAAATATATTTAAAAATCAAACCATGTATAAAATCATTATTTAGGCTAATGAATTCTAATAAATGTAAAAATAAAATTTAAAAAAATTATTTCACCTTCTTAACCTGAACCAAAAGTACAAATCGGTACAAATGTACCCGTACAAAAAAATTTAAAAATAAATAAATACCACAACATTAAAGTATTAATCAAGGCCTTTAAAACGATATACGACACATAAAAATATACACGTGTTTTAAAAATCCAATATGGCGGCTATAATTCAATATGGCGGCTATATATCGAAATCAAAACACCCGCACTTTTCTAGTATTGGTACACTCTACCTATGTACCAAATTTCAAATCTCTAGGTCAATGGGAAGTAGGAGAATTACTGATGAAAAAATCCAAGATGGCGGCTATAATTCAATATGGCGGACACATATCGAAATCAAAATGGCCGCACTTTCCTATTTATGGTACACTCTATCTATGTACCAAATTTCAAATCTCTAGGTCAATGGGAAGTAGGAGAATTTTTGATGATCAGTCACTGTCACTCTTAGTTTTATATATATAGATTACTCCGGAAGAAGGGGGAAAATAATATCGCTAACGGTTTTTCACACGGTTGAGTTTTTATCAATTCAGTGATAGATTGCGGTTAATTATATTGTATTGACTCGGATGCGGTTAAATATGTGAAAGGAAGTAAGGTTAACTCTATACTGATACCTGATAACTAAATTAAAATAAACGAATAAAATTAAATTTATATTTCTTTGAGTTTTTATCAATTCAGTGATAGATTGCGGTTAATTGTATTGTATTGACTCGGATGTGGTTTCTTGATGTGAAAGGAAGTAAGGTCAACTCTATACTGATAACTGATAACTAAATTAAAATGAACGAATAAAATTAAATTTATATTTCTTTTTATATTAACTATTATTCTCAATTACTTTTGTTTGCGCAAACACTAGCACAATCATATTAATTTTAAACGGGGCTGTTTGATGTTTGCGCAAACATTAGTGCAATCATCCTATAACTATGAATGGGGCTGTTTGATGTTTGCGCAAACATATTAACGATAAATGGGGGTGTTTGATGTTTGCGCAAACAAATGAGCAATCATCCTAACTATGAATGGGGCTGTTTGATGTTTGCGCAAACACTAGCACAATCATATTAATTTTAAATGGAGCTGTTTGATGTTTGCGCAAACATTTTAACTATAAATGGGGGTGTTTGATGTTTGCGCAAACAAATGGGTAATTATCCTAACTATGAATGGGGCTGTTTGATGTTTGCGCAAACACTAGCACAATCATATTAACTATAAATGGGGCTGTTTGATGATTGCGCAAACATTAGCGCAATAATCCTAACTATGAATGGGACTGCTTGAGGTTTGCGGAAACATCAAAGAACAGAAAATATATTACACATATAGTCAATTAAGTTAACATTTCCGAGCAAATAGTATTATATGTGTCATGTTTTGTGCAAACTAATTGTATAAAAGGGATTTTTCCCAATCTGCATATGACAGTGTTTGACGATAGTTGATCGAGGAAAGACCTTATCCTGTTCATTCTCTCACTGTGTTTTAATTTTTATTATTATTATTATTATGACATTACCAAAGAGTAATAAGAAATTCTGGCGTGAGTTTATAGTTTTATACCACAACTTACCAGCACTATGGGACATAAAAAGTAAAGCATATAAAAATAGGAATAAGAAGGACATGGTGGAACAGATACGAAAAACTGGTGGAAAAGATGAAAGAAATTGAACCCAAAGCTGATAGGGGTCTGGTACGTAGAAAAATTAATATTCTGCGTACTGCGTACCGTAGGCAACTGAAGAAAATTAATACCAAAGAAAAAACGTATAAAGACACTGTAGATCTTCATACTCCTAGTTTGTGGTATTTCACCGATATAGATTTTCTGCGAGGTCCAGAGGTTCTAACACAGTGTAAGGGTTTCAAATGCCCCAAACTATTTCTCTGGGAAAACTGGGTGAGAATAAGAATACATACAACGCCAGCTTTAGACTTCTCAAAAAGGTAACAAATATATTTAAATAAGAGGTAAACAAATGAGCATACAATAAGTAGGGCCAACGGGCCAAAACAAGAAGTTAAGCAAAAAGGACTAGGCCTGATGGACCTGTCGCTAATCCAAAAAGGTGACAGATAAAAGAAGAAAGTATCCTCGCTGTGAGAAGCACAACACGAGGAACAACCTAAAGTTAAAACACTGAAAGAGTGTAGCGAGACCTGATAATAGACAGAGGTAATAGACAGAACCCTGCTTATAAAACTAAAACACCAACCTGTGTCCTCCTCTGAGACTCGATCCAAAGTGAATTGATCGTCAGGCCGCAGGCCCCTCCCTCCCTCCTCTGACAATCAGTCCCCCACTCTTGGAAACTGATTGCAAAGCACAATTGTGCTGAAACTCTCAAGTTAGCAAAGTGCTGATTAGCTGATCCCACGGTCCCAGCTACCAACACAATGCCAAGAGAACACATAGACACACTACAACAAACACACTTCAGACAGTCTACATCCTGTTTATTGAAACAGTGGAAAAACAAGTAAATAACCTATGCACAAGGCACGTGTCAATAAAATAAGTTAAATTACCATGCTTCCCAAAACCAAGCCGAGGAGCGTCTTACAACAGCAAGCTTCCGCAATAGACGGTGTTGAATTTAAAACTTTAACTAAGCAAAAAGAAGCTATAGATAACCAGAATCCACCGATAAAAGAACCAATGGATTCTTTTACAACTGAAACTGTATCGAAATGTTTTAATCTCCAGCAACCACTGGAAGTAATTAAGCAACCAGGAGGTAAATTTAATAAACATGTTGAAGAAAGCAAGCAAGAAGAGTTGGATAAGGAGCCAGATGTGGGTTCTTGTAAAGACACAGAAACCAGTCCAGGAAAGACCAACCTAACTATTGATGTTGATTCTGAAGATTCATCAATCTCCGAAATTGAGGGGATAAATTTAGGAGATTCACACTCAAAGAAACATCCAAAAATTGATAATTCTAATTATTACTTAAATAAAACATGCAGTTTTGATACAAAAATTAATTCAAATAGGAGCTATGATTCCTCTAAGGCTCCGAAATATAATCACCCACAGTTAACATTTCTAAATAGTGTTATTTCTGATAATTCATCACTACCCGACATGGATGAGGTAGAGTCAGGAGACACATACCAAAATAAATGTCAAAAAATTGTTAATTCTAAATATGATTTTAACAACTATAAAACATGTAGCGTTGATGAATCACCTAATTCAATTGGGAGTTACGACTCTTCTGAGGTTACCAAATATAGACTTCCAGGGTTAAGAGAAAACGAACCATGCTCAATCAATGATATAGCCATGCTAAATAAGCTTAGACAGAGTTGGGAAACTAAAAGACAAAGCAGATGCAATAAATTACTTCATAAGATATAAATATGATTACTTCTTTGAGACTGTCATATATTATTAAAATCCTTTATATATGTTTGCTTCAATTGCAATTGTAAATTAATAAACCATATACTAAGTTATAGTTGTGGTCATAGAATTGTGAGTAGTCAAAACAACTAAGATTTTTGTATTCTATTTTTTATTATCTTAGAGATTTCTTTTGTAAAGCAGATGTTTGTACTTTTAACTTTATTAGTTCTTAAAGCGTCAAAATGTGGACATTTTTGTACAAAATAAACGTAACTAAAAAACTTTGTATTATTTGTTAATAAACATTCTACAAAATAATAAATTCTATGTAAATTATTTCGGGCTGAATGAAAAGAGCAAGTGGATAAATAAAAAAAAAAATACTTTTTTTTTTTTTTTTTTTAAATTTGTTTATTTTGTAAAATAAAATTGTACAAATTCTGAGAAAATTAAAGCGGTTTTCTTCTTTTTTTGTTTCTCCAAGTACACCTCATTAGTTGTTTTCCTGTCCAAGTATAACGTCTCTTCACTGTTCTTTTCCATAAAAAAATTGTTTATCGTCTGTTGATTAATCTTTATTACTTTCAAGATGTATTCACCGACGTCTACACTAACTCTGCCTTGTTGGATTCTCAATGTAGGTTCGCCGTCGATAGCATTCAATCCGACGATAATACATTTCTTCGAACTGAAATGTGTAATGACTGATTGATATAACAAATCCATAACGATCCGTACCTCACTAAGGTCTGAAAGCGACTGATATTTCCGTTAAACTCGGTGTCAATATAATCAATGCGGATGTTAGAAACGTTTCTATTGGTCGGTAATAGATATAAAAGTACAATGCGGTTCGCCTTGAGTGTTCGGTCAGTTGTGTTTGGACCATGGTGCTATTTACACTGATTGAGTTTGAGGCGTTTAGGAGTACAACCGACTTTATTGTGAAAGAATTATCCTTGTGTAATTCTTCGCCGACGGCATCGATACATTATTATTACTTCAAACCACCGTCGTCAAATGTCAAATTGGACATTGTCACCAACAGGTGGTTAACCGATCGATTACATGGTCTCAAGTATAACAGCGGCGAAGTGGACTACAGTCGACTTGGTGACATCGTCGAGAGAGAAACTCGCGACAGCAGATTGGTCTTCGCCAAAGGTAAGACGAAATGTTCTTTTATAAGTGACCTAATCGGTAAACCCATATTCAACTTGGAAGATTTCGGATGCGATACGACATTAAACAAATTGGTGGAGGAATTCTACCCGTTACACAAGGATATCAGTTGTATCAATCATAAATATGGATTTAAAGATAGATGTTCAAACGCTAAACTTTACGCTCTCCTCCAGTGGTCTACTTTGAACATAAGTCGGATAAACCTGATGGACACTATACCTAGGTTGCACACGTTTAAGAATATATTCTCTCAAAAGAACGCCGGACTAGCCTTGAATGGTTTCTTCAAACCCACCGATAGCCGTCATAACCTTATGTGTGTATACTGTTTTACAATAGTAAAACCTTACCATTGTCCCGATCACAAGTGTTCATATTATATGCTAGACATTAAAAAATAATGATACCGCTCAATTTATATAATAAGTCATGATATAGACGCAAATCTAGAATGGTTAGTTTCCCCGAGTTTGCTTCAGTGGACGATAGGATCAATTCTTTTTTCTCATGGACTGGGACCGTCGAAACGAAATTTCTCGGCGAAGTAGGATTTGATTACACGTTTTACATTAGTAATGCCTTACCATTGTCCCGAGCACAAGTGTATGTATTAGTCAACTCGTTATAAAAATGTTACCTGCTTCGCTCGGTCAATATATCGATGTAGTTTACGGAGAAGTTTATTTTTCTCGGAGTGAACGCTATAAAAACAGACATAGAATATCGTTCCCTCGGTTTGCTTCGTTAGAGGACAGGTTCAATTCTTTTCTATCATGGACTGGCTCAGTCGAACCGAAACTTCTCAGTGAAGCAGGATTTTATTACACCGGAAAAGAAGATAAACTATATGTTTTTACTGCGGCAGTGGACTCAAAGATTGGGAGAAAGACGACAATCCCTGGGTGGAGCATGCATAGTGGTTCTCAACGTGTAACTATCTTCTTATGAAGAAAGGATGTTATTTCAACGAAAAAGTCAGATATGGAACGTGTAAAGATTACAACTCGTCTGAACTACAATCTACCTGTGTAACAGAAGCTTCGATCTGTAAAATATGTTTAGAACAACCTCTAGAAGTAGCTTTCCTCCCTTGCGGTCATCTTATTTCATGCACAGACTGTTCAGTCAAACTTAACAAATGTGGAATATGTAGACAAGACATCGAAGAAGTTGTTAGAATATTAATTTTATAGTTGTTATTTTGATTTAAAACATATGTTAACATAAATTCCTTTTTTCAATCGCATGTGATAATTGTATTGATATTATTATAATAAATTATGTTTAAATAAATTGTATTTCTTTTTTAATCTACCCGTACACAATAATTATTATAGATAAAATTTTTTAGAGGGAAGTCTGCGTCAGGCGGCCCCAGGTATTTTTTGTAAAAAGTTTGTTTCCCCGATTTTTCAACTGTTTTACTACTAATCTGACAAAGCCGCACTTGTCTCTTACTCACTCTTTGTTTAATTTAAAAAATATTATTCATGACGTGGCCGAGCGATCTATCCGCGTCAGTCGCCCAGCGTCAGACGTTTCCCAGGCCGTCAGACGTTACCCAGGCCGTGAGACGTTTCCCAGACATCTTCATCGTACACGTCTACACCCATCAGGGGTGGCGGGGGGCCGGACTCAAGTGGGGGGTGGTTGGAGAGGCTGATTTAAGGTGTTTGGGGGAGGTTGCAGGTGGTGGGGGTTATTCAAAATGGTTCGGGATGGTTGTGGGTGGTTTGAGATGGTTTGAGGTGGGTTGGGGTGATGGGGGGTGGTTCGGGATGCTCGTACAAGTAGACGGAGCTGGTTAGACTAAACCATCAACGGGATCCAGAATTCTGGCCCGAGGTCACATCGAAGCCAGAAAATCCGCTCAAGGTCAAATCTAAGCCAGAACCCGCAAAAACTGTCTACTCCATCTGATCCGTGTAATTGGTAACCGAACACTAACTTTTGAAGAATTTTCGACTATCACCGCACGCACTGAAGCTATTATAAATTCTCGCCCGTTATCCGCAATGTCCAGCTCTAGCTCCTGACGATTTGACTTGTTTAACTCCTGGTCACTTTCTAATCGGCAACATGATAGAAGCTCCTCCTGAGGAAGTTTTGGAAGACGTTCGGGTTGGTCGCCTACGTCGCTGGAAGATGATATCCCAAATCAACCCAATGTCTTTGGCGGCGTTGGGAAAGAGAGTATTTACATACACTTCAGCAAAAAGCCAAATGGTTTAATCCCGCCACCAACATCGTAGAAGGGCAGCTTGTTTGGCTTAAAGAGGACGGCTCTCCTCCGTTATCATACCCTCTCGGCCGTGTAACCCAGGTCCACCCAGGAAACGATGAAATAGTCCGAGCTGTTACCGTTAAAACCCAGTCGGGTGTTTATAGGCGTCCAACCCGTAAACTAGCTCCCCTAACATTTTCATAAAGTGTCCCTTTTCTATTTTTTCTCCAGACCTTTTTATTTTGTTTATTTAAAGTTTTAAATTTAATTTTTTTTGTGCTGAAGTATCAGCATCCCGCCTTTTTAAGAATTTGTTTTTCTTTTTTGATGTTTCGATCCTTTTTGCTGCAGGCTTAGGAATAGGTCATGATTTTTCTTTAAGTTCTTTTTGCCCTGTAGAAGTCCTGTGGAACTTCAAAGGGGTGTGCATGATGGATTCTATCTTTTATTTTTTTTTTTATCTTTATCTATATTTTATGTTTAAAAATTTTCTATTTCTATAGCCCCCAGTAAGTAAATCTTCGTTTAGCTTTGGGGCCGCCTCGTAGGCGGCTCTCATAGGCTTAATGCTACTCTTAAAAAAATAGAGTACTGAGATCAAAAGCTTTGATTTCTCAGTACGCTGATGGGGGTCATCGACAAATTTTATTTTCTGACGAGAAAATATTTACAATTGAAGAAAAATTTAATCGTCGAAATGACAGAATTTACGCTTGCAGTGCACGAGAAGCTCAAGAAAAGATTAAAAGGGTTGAACGAGGCCACCATCCCACTTCAGTGATGGTTTGGTGGGGAGTCATAGCTATGACGGTACCACAAAACTTGATTTTTGTGAAAAAGGGGTAAAAACTCAAGCAATAAACTATCAGCAAGATGTTCTAGAGAGAGTTGTAAAACCATTGAGTGACACCCTGTCTGCTGGAAAAACTGGGTTTTCCAGCAGGACTCAGCACCAGCACACAAGGCTCGATCAACTCAGCAGTGGCTGGAGGAGAATCTCCCAGGTTTCATAAAAGTATCAGAATGGCCGTCTGCGAGTCCCGACCTTAATCCATTAGACTACAAGCTATGGTCTGAGTTAGAGCTTATGGCCTGCCACAGAGGACACGCAAACTTAAGACAGCCTTAAAAAAGCTCTGGTCAAGGCAGTAGAAAAATTGCCTAAGGAAGTCTTGCAGTCTGCAATAGACGACTGGCCTAGAAGATTAAAAGCCTGTGTAGCAGCTAGAGGAGGCCATTTTGAATAATTTCACCGTACTATTTTTACAAACATGTTACAAAATAAGAAGAAATAGAAATAAATTTAATTTCAAAATTGTTTGTATTACTTTGTATATTTAATTTTTTGCTTGTAACAGAACTTATGGCAGGACTAGGTATGTTAATCCAATGGTTTCTAGAAATGTAGTACAAATACTTGTTGATTCTTTAGTCATTATTTTGATAAGAAAGAGAGTATGTTTGTTAAAACGTTTAGTTAAAACGACGTTAGTTTAAACGACTAATTCAGAATGTTGATGTACCACCTTCATTGCAAGAATTAGGTTCTTCCCTAATAGCAATCGATAAGTTGAGCATTTTAAAGTTGGATGTACCGGCATAAGAGGAAAACTGCTCGCCATGCGCAAAAAAATTCTTAAGCTCAATGCCAGGTCCGAGTCAGCGTTACCACTGACACAATGTTCGTGGACAATGTACCCTTTCGATGGAAAGAAAACATTAGAATCAATTTTGAGAATAAAGAAGGTCTTACTATGCTGACTGATTTGGTTGAGCAAGATCTTTCTAGTTTCATAGCAAAACTCCTAAACGAGCAAAACAAAACAAGCATCCCTTCAAAATCCCCTACCGACAACTCTCAAATGCCTAAGTCACATAAAATGATACCTCAACCCGCGAAGCAAATTAAAACAGCTTTTTTAAAAAAATGTATCTTATAACATAGCTGGTCTGAGGAACAAACTCGATGCTCCTAGTTTCATTGATTATGTGTGGGGTTATGATTTATTTTTCCTACTCGAAACATTCGTAGAAAAAGACAAGAAAAATATTTTCAAAAACTCTTTTCCTCCTCACGACGTTTATTGGACTCCTGCTAAGAGAGTTGTCAAGTATGTTCGGGATAGCTAGAAGTAGATCTTTGCAGCGAACAAGAATCAGTGATTTTAAACGGTCATTCTCTTGGAGATCTAGAGGGACAATTTACCTTTTTTAAGCCAGAATGGCCCAAGTATGAAGTCACTGTACTGAAAGAGTTTGGAATCTTATCTTTATATACTTTTTACCTATCTTACATATATCACTTATTTACTATTTTATTATATTTAAACATATTTATACTTAAGTGGATAAATAGAAAAACGCTCACCGTCAAGTGCTGCACTCTGGGAAGGAATCCGAGAATTACAGCCTACGAGTATGCACTCTCCCCTTCACTTTCCTACCAGTGTTGAAGAAGACGCCGCTAAAGACACCCGCATTTTTTTACTGTTTTTCCGCTTTCTTAATTATTTCATTTAGTTTTCCGCAATTCGGTTATTTTATGCTTTATTATTATTATTATTAGTTTAATACAAAATTATTATTTCAACTGTGGATACACCGGTGACCCAGCAAGATAAGCCTTCAATAGCCCAGGTGAGCCCGACTTTTTATTTTATTCACTTATATCATTCTATTTAAATTTTTTTCTATTTCCTTATTACCGTTATTTTTATTTCAAATTTACCTTAACCGCACTACAGTCCACTCCCCCTCCAAATCAGCACTCTGTGGTCAGGGTTTTGCCCCCTTAATATTAGGGAAGAATCCACCAGTATTTATAAGTTATTTAAAGCAGTCCAAAAGTCAAGTCGAGTTATTTTATGTTGTGAATTCTTTATAGTAGAGATTAATATTCTTAGTAAATCTTTGCTATTTGGTCCTCTTCCAAGTTATTTCTAACTTATTGTAAGTAATTGCTTTGAAACCAAATTATTAAGATACTACATTTAATATCGAACTTGTAACTTGAAATCTATCCAAAGGTACAATATTGGGTAAATCTAAGATAAAACCAGTTTGTGGAGTACGTATTGGTCCCTCTAAGATTAAGACACCTGGGTTTCATGTAGACTATGAATATGGGCGAGATAAAAAAGAGTGGTCAACTGCAAGTTTGTATGAAAAAGTAGGATTGGTAATACATAAAGATGCTTTGAAGCATCTCTTTTCTTGAGAAAAGAGATTAGTTGAAAAGAAAGAGGGGAAACGTGAGGTTTACAATTATGGTTACCGTCATCTCTTTAGTTCAGAGGATTGGAATGAACTGAAAAACCACTATAAGTCTCCTGATCTTACTAAGAGTGGGCATTTTACTGACTATAAGTATATTTTAGACTCGAAAGCAATAAAAGAAAATGTCAAAAAAATATTTAAAAACATTAATTCAGATGACAAAGATTTAATAGAAGACTTATGAAGTCACTGTACTGAAAGAGTTTGGTATGTATTTAAAAGTTATTTAAAGCAGTCCATAATTCAAGTCGAGTTATTTTATGTTGTGAATTCTTTGTAGTAGAGATTAATATTCTTGGTAAATCTTTGCTATTTGGTCCTCTTCCAAGTTATTTCTAATTTATTGTAAGTAATTGCATTGTAACCAAATTATTTAGATTCTACATTTAATATCGAACTTGTAACTTGAAATCTATTGATAGGGCTGTTTTAGTATTTAATAACCCTTGGACTGAAGGCTTTATTATTATAAGCAATAAATGTACAGATATCGAATGCTTAACTATAGCTATGATAGAACATACCAAAGTCGTCTATAGATCAAGCCGCAAGTTAGTGCCTAGTATCTATGCCTAAGTAGTAGTATCTATATACCTAGTATCTATCGCTCTAGCTTTCTGGATCAACAGAGTTGTGTCGGTGAATGCCTGTTGTGCTGAAGCAGATGTCTTTGAAACCGGGAAATAAAATTCAAAATAATTTTTTCACCAATACAAAAGACAAATTACAGAAAGAGGAACAAAATAATATCATTTATCAGATCCCACGTAATGATTGTGAGTTAGTATAGGGGAGAGTCGGACAAAACCGGGTAGGCGGGTAAAACCGGGTACCTCGATATCTCACTGATTAGTACTCCTATCTGCCGATAAACAATGTTGCTATTAGCGCTAGCCACTCCGTGCAGTTGGAGAGAACGACAGCATCGGTATCACGTGTTTTCGTAGTTAGAAAGATTTTAGTGAAAAAGTGTTTAATGTTGTTGCATTTGTCTACTGAGTTTCGATTGCTATAACATTTTCTTAAAAAAAAGGTAAGTGCACACGTTAATTAAGCATATATTACTGGATATTTTCACTTTCTTTTCATACATCTAGAGCGACGGCTAACCTGTCTATGCCGTATTAAACTCAACAAGTAACTGTTGGGTCAAACCGGGTCCAAGGTGTGGGGCAAAACCGGGTACCCGGTTTTGCTTTAGGAAATTATGTAAAATTAATTTTTCGATTCCAAAATAGTCATTAGAACAAGTTCAATACAATGAAAATTAGCTGAAGCGTTGTTATGGGTGGTTATTTTTATTCTTTTGTGTGCGACTTTTGTTCTTAACTGAATTACCTTAAGTTTTTTTTTTTTTTTTTTTTTTTTTTTTTTAGTTTCTCAATTATCAATTAGATTTAAGGATTTTTTCGAGCAATACTTATGACGATTTTATATTGATTTCATATATCTATTATTAGATATAAAATAACGATTTGTAATAAAGATTTTAAAGTTTAGTGTTATTTAACATTAATTAAAATGAGTACCCGGTTTTACCCCATGGGTGGGGTAAAACCGGTAAAAAAAGGTTTTTGTACCTGGTGATGAAACAATTTTTTTAAAAATATTGTGTTAATATCAAAGCAACGAAATAATAATATGGTATTAATGAATAAATATGGCAACTGAAAAACTTTGGTTTATTGATCTCTTTCTCATAGAAATTTTTCTATTACAGTTTATAGATTAGGTACCCGGTTTTGTCCGACTCTCCCCTACATAGGGCATTCCCAACAATCATTAGAAAACAGAATTAAAGGACATAAAGCAAGTATAAAACTTTTGAAAATAAAACGAAAAAATGTAAAAATATTAGTGATTTAACAAATTGTAATACAGAAGAAATTGAATCTAGTAAGAAGAATAATAATACCACTGCTCTTGTAGATCACATAAAGCTCAGTGGTCATAACATGAATTTTGAAAATACAAGAATTCTGAACACTGAAAATAATAAATTTAAAAGGTTGTTGATGGAGGCAGCACATATATAGCTCTAGAAAATAAAACAATGAATTACAAAACAGACTCCAAAGATTTTAACAAATATGACATGCCAATTTTAGATAATATAAGACCGACTTTTCAAACCAGCAAAAACAATAATCCTAGTCAAAATACCTAAAATACTCTTGTATAAATATAAATTTACACAAATGATTATCAGAAAATAATTTAATTAATAATAATAAATATAATATGTATAAAATAATTATGAAAACTGTATAATAAATTAGCCAGGTTTTTTTACTATTAATAATTTTAAATTTTATAGATTGATATAATATAAATTTCCTTCAAATAATAGAAGTTAGATAATAAGTATAACATTAATGTATTATGAAGCTTAGTATCCATATTTAAATGTATGATATATTCTTATCACTCTTATCACTCTTATCAGTTTGATTATATTAACTTTTTAGACGAAGATTCTTACGAGAATTTTAGCTATAATAATTCTGAATTAAGTAGAAATGGATTAAATGGAATATTTGTAAAAGGTATGATTTTTAATAATTATATAGTTTTAATAAAAGTAAATTATCATAATGTAGAAAAAAAATTTGGAAAAATTTGTAACAGATTTTAAGATTGTTAAATAATTTGATATTACTAGTAAGGCTTTTTGTAAGATGTAATTATTAATTAAATTGTAATTGTTGTTTTAGCTTGAAAATGACCCAAAGGGGTTGAAATATAGCGAATTGTTCAACATGTTTAAACTTTACTTTTTAAACGAAAATATATCGTACCCAATAGACCAAGTTAAGGAGAAATCCTCAGTTTACAAACAAAATATATTGAACACAACAGGCATGCACCGACACAACTTTGTTGATCCAGAAAGCTCAAGCTCAAAAATACAAGAAATAAAAAATAAATGTTATCGGAAAGCAAGGAATCCCAAGGGAATTTATTAGATTTGAAGTGGCTGCTGGAGAAAATAATATTGGATTTTCAGATATTAATAATATTAGGAAGAGTATGTGTCAATATTCATAGACTTAAATTTATAAGGATAAATATATTTTCAATTTAAGAAGTGTGCGGTTTTGGTAGCATATAAATTTTCACCTGAGTCATATAATTTTTATACCTGAGTGGTTTACCTGAAGTGTGCGGTATTAAACATAGGTGCGGAAATGGTCCTATGCTGTTTCGGTATATAACCGGTAAAATTTAACTCGATACTTGACACCGGCAATGTACCTCACAGGTTTACTGAATCCCTAATTTTCCCACTGCACAAAAAAGGGTCCATCGAAGATGTATCCAACTACCGTGGAATTTCATTTATAAACTGCATCGTAAAAATATTCGCCAAAATTCTGAACAGCCGTCTCTTTACTGGACAAGCAAAATGAATCTTAACGAGTGTCAAGCGTGGTTCCGCCCCGGGTACTCAACTTACGATAATATATTTAATTTAGCTAATATTATAAACCTCAAATTATCTCAAACAAAAGGCAAACTATACTGCTTCTTTGTCGATTTTTCGGCAGCATTCGACCGAATAGATAGAATAGCTTTATTTTTATCAACTTTCTTGTCTAGGTTTGACATCTAAAATACTTAGAACAATAAAATCGCTGTACCAAGACACCATGTCCTCGGTGTGGCTTAAAAATGCTACAAAAGAATTCTTCGATACGAAAATGGGCATAAAGCAAGGTTGTACATATTTTGTTTTCCCTTTTTATGAATGACATGTTTGATGCTCACGGTGGAGGACAGCCTATTAACGGGAAATCAATTAAAGCTCTGGCTTATGCAGACGACATTTGTTTAGTAACAGACGATTCAAACGTAATGCAGTTTATGATAACACAACATGGCTAAATACACGTAACTATGGAATTTAAAAATAAATTTGGATATAAAAATAAATCTAAAATGATGGTATTTCGTAACGGTGGAAAATTCACATGGACAATTCACCTACACATAAGTTCTCAATAATTAACTTAAAACCAAGAGGCATTGCTCTCAATCGTATTGATAAAATGCTTACACAGCAATTGGATACGGGAAACCTACTATTGGAGAAACGTTATAACTCAAGTTGTTGCGGTTATTAAAGCCTTAACATCAAGGGGACTTGCTCTTAGAGGACACTGAAGTTTTCGGGTCAAATAGAAATGGAAACTTTTTGGCGACAAATCTTCAAGTTAAATAAAGACAATATACTCTAATTTCGTGGATGAATGCATTCATTTTCAAAAGCAATTCGTGGTAGACATAGAAAAACCGCAAGAAAAGTCATTACAAGGGAAGTTTATAAGGTTACATTCCTTACAAGAAGTACACCCGAATTTGGACGTCGCTCTTAGAATGAGCTTGTGCATGCATACCTGCCTAAAATTGTACCGGGGAACGCTGTTTTTCTTGCCTCAAAAGGGTTAAAAACTACCTTAGATCAAACATATCTGACGACAAATTTAACTCACTAGCTATATTTTGCATCGAGTCACAAACTACTTAACAACTTTCATATGAAGATGTTATTAATGAGTTTTCTATAAGAAAATCACGGAGAAAATGTTTTGAACTTGACTATAGAATACAACTGTAATCTTCATTGTAGTGGAACTTTAATTTTAACTTAATTATTTTAGCATATTATTTTGTTTGATATCTTGGTTGTACATAATGTTTAAAGACTTAATTTCATCTCTTCCTCAGTTACTTGTATTTCTTAGAAAAAAGAGCTAATTAAGTCAAATGCTGTGTGCAGGGAATGTAATGATATGTATATACATATACATTCTTATACTTAATGTATTTAAAATAAATTAGACGCAATGTGAATAAAACCATTTTTAATTTATGCATTACGTTATATTTACATCACTGAGTAGTTTAATTAACATATAATTATAATTTTATTTCTGTTAGTTGTTGTTAAAACTTAAAAATAACTGCCGCAGGATGATTTTATTTCAGTTTAATACAGACGATTAAGTATAATTTCATTCTGAAATTTTGAGTGTTCATTTAATAAATATTAAATAGAGAGATTAAGACAAAAACAGGGGAAGTATGGCTATTTTTAAGTTAATTGTTAAGTCTTTTGTTAAAACAATTTTTTTTTTTCAATTTAATGTAAGTAGTTTTTGCCCTCTATTTTTGCAATTTACTATTTTAAAGTAAATTAGTTAAACTTTGTTAGTGTGTTTTTGTTTTCAATTACATTTGTAACATTTTTTTTTAATTTTGTAAACTTCAAGTTTTCTTTTCAGTCTAAAGTACAGAGGGTATGTGTTTGTTACCTTTTAGCAGGTAATAATCCTTCCCCCGTTTTTGTCTTAATCTCTCACAAAATTAGCATTCCTGTTAACTTTTTTTCTTTTTTCTCACTTGTACTCGTGAAGTCAATCCAGTAACCTCAAGGTATTTTGTAACAATCGTCAAATTGACTTCAATACTGCTAGTCGAGCAGAACTATTGCAATCTTTCTTCCATCTATCTTCTAAACTTCACCTTACTATCGCTAACATCTGGTTTAATAAACAATGTTTATCTTATCATGTAACTCCTACTTACGCTAAAATACCTATCAAATTAACTTCATTCGCTGCACGACGTACTCAACTTCAATCACAGACTTTACGGATTAAGAACGAAATTAGATCACTATACATTAAGAAAGACAGACTCAACTTAAAACTAATGCAGACTCACTTACAGATAGCTTACTTATTAGGAACTGACAACTACATTAGTTTTTACCACGAAATGAAAAAAGACATTGACAGACAAATGAAAACTAAATACGACAAACGTAGAAACAAACTTATCGACACCGCAACTATACAAGACCGACCAACCAACTTTCACCCACGGACAGTAAACCTTACCAACACTAAATTCACAGATTACGATATAAAATTACTAAACAAAGGACTTAAACACAACTTGAACAACACCAACATTAAAAAAGACATTGAACGACTAACCGTAGACACAGAACTCACGATTAACAAACTACCACTAGATCTACACACGCACGCTAGACACACCACCGTAAACATCTTACATAAAATACAGACTAACGTAGATAAATCAAACCGACAAAACTCAGATCGCAAGACATTAAAACAGATTAGGCATAAGATACACGACAATGACCTCACTATCACAAAAACAGATAAAGATTTTATTAACACGAACAGTTACAAACAATTACAGAAGGACCCGACTTACAAATACCAGACTGACATAAGCAACGCTATAATTCGCTCACCTTTGATTATTCATCCTAAATTTAAATATCGATTTCTGAACTCTAACCCTTCAATTCCTAAAATCATTACCGAAAATTCATAAACCCGACATTCGTATCAGACCAATAGTTAACTACAGACCAGCACCAGCATACAAACTCTCACAACACTTAGCTACAATCATAAAAGACTTTGCAGAACTTGACGACAAACACACCTTGAAAAACAGCCACGAACTTACGACCTCAACGACCAACTTGACTCTGAACACGCACAGCCGACTAGTATCACTCGACGTGACCAACCTTTACACATCTATACCCTTTAAAGAGACCATAAACTTACTTGAAGACAAACTTTTACTCAACCACGACCGACTGACTGTACAACAACTTATAGATTTAGTACGCACCACTTTAAAACAGAACTACTATCGCTTCAATGCCGAGAGTTACTTAGCGACAGACGGTCCAGTGATCTTCAGATCAAGCAAGTGTCGACGGTAAGTACCTCTTCATTTAATTAATAAATTCTGTTTCTAGCTTGCTCAAGCTCAACAACAATATCTACTTATAGATCTACAACTACATTTAACTGATTGTTTTAGATCTGTAAGTAATTATTTGTTTTTAAAAAAGTCACTACAAGATAGAGTCTTGTCACTATTACATGATTATCACACCGGTATTGTTGCAATGAAAAATATTGCCAGGAGTCATGTATGGTGGTCAGGGATTAACAATGACATCGAGAAAACCGTTAAACTCTGTGATACTTGTCAGCAGTCACGAAACGACCCACCTGTTATGAAACATACAACTTTGAAACACCAAATAGAAAATGGTCACGTCTTCATATTGACCACCTAGGACCTTATAAAGGAAAAGTTACTTAGTTGTTGTTGATGCGTATTCGAAATGGGTTGAGGTCTTTCCCGTAGAATCTCTAAGTTCTGAAGTGACAATAAATAAACTAAGGCAGCTATTTGCAACTCATGGTTCTCCTGAACAATTAGTCTCAGATAATGGAACTTCCTTTACATCTCGAGAGTTTGATAGATTTATAAAACAGAATGGTATAAGTCACTTAAGATCTGCACCGTTCCATCCGAGCAGCAACGGTCAGGCAGAGAGGACCATAGAAACAGTAAAAAGGGCTTTAGAAAAAATGGATCCTAAAAAAACAACTCTTGAGTTGCCTAGATTTTTGTTAAGATTGCATAACACTCCTTCTATGACTACAGGAAAGACTCCAGCAGAACTGCTCCTAGGCAGAAGGCTTCGTTCGGCACTTGATGTTTTACACCCAGAAAGAAATTATCCGGTGGAAGTACCAAATGAAGTCCCAAGAAAATTTGAAGCTGGTGATTCTATTTACATAAAAAATGATGCTCAAGGGAAGAAGTGGTTACCTGTTGAGGTGCAAAGCACACTAGGCTCGGCCATGTATGAAGCAGTTACATCTGAGGGCACAATGTATAAACGCCATGCAGATCAAGTTAAACCAAGAGAAACTGATCATCAACCGTCAGTAAATAATGAACCAGATCCGCTTTCTCAGCAGTCTTATCTTAACTCATCTCCACAATACCCTAACGTGGAATCGAATGTAATGAAGCCACGACCTCAGCGTACGAGGAAACCACCAACCTGGATGAATGACTACACAACTTAAAATTCAAACAAGTGATGATATTTTGGATGGTATGTGTTTTTGCTTAAGAGGGACGAATGTTAGATCTTCATCTAGATAATGTAAGGTGTACCATCCAAGGGGCAACCCTGTTCGTTTTGGCTCCCTTCTGGAGCGTCCTTATTGTTTTGTTCTCTGTTATCTAGTTCACGCTGTACTCTGTTCATACTATAATAAATGTTTGTTCGAGCTATGTTAAATATGTTCTTGTGTGCCCTAAATTAACTATTGATTGAAACATAACAGTTATCTTTGAAGTTACTTGTTCGCAGTTGTCCGTAAAAGTCGTGTAATTGATCGTGGACGGAAGCAGCCAAGTTGGCGGCAAAAATGGCGTCTCTTGTAACGGGCCTCAAATTGAGTGGCCACGGAAATTGGTCGCTGTGGAAATTTCAATTGACCGTTTTAAAGGCCGTTTTAGCTCGGGCGTTTACGAAAATCGTGTCTGGTAAGTCTCTAAAATCGGAGGCTAAAGATGCTAACGCATTAAATGAGTGGATAAAACTCGGCAGCAAAGCGCAGAAAATGATTGTGTTACGAGTGGAAGAAGGGCCAATGTCCCATTTAATAAGATGTAATTCTAAATCTGAGATGTAGGCGAAAATTCTGTCTGTATATGAGCCCAAGAGTGAAGTAAGCGATCATCTTGTGCAGCAGGAATTCTTTCAACTTAAGTTTGAAGAAGGTACAGATGATCAATCCTTTTTCAGTAAACTCGAAGAGATTTCGTTTCGTTCTCTGATTCGATGTTGATACCTTGGTCATCAACTTGTCTGTCCCTGCTGACCAAAGAACCCTCAAGCGCCTACTTTCCAGACTTCTTATAGAGGAGGACAGATGCAAACAAAGCGAAAGTTGAACTGCTTTGGTGTCTAGGGGTCCTAAAGAACTTAATGGAGTCAAATGTTTCTGTGGACGGCTCGGCCATTCTGAGTCCAAGTGATATAAAAAGAAAACGTGCAATTTTTGTAAAAAAAAAAGGGGGGGCATATTGCAAAATATTATCTATTAAGAAAAGGAATAAATAGTAAAAACCCCAGAAATAATCCTTCGAGAGTGCTTATTAGTTATTCTGGAAGTACATCCAGTTTTGGTAAAGATAGTTGAATCCTGGATACGGGTAGAACAGATCACATGTGCTGTGATAAACATATGTTTTATAGGTTATCTAGTGATAACAGAAAAATTAATATGGGAGATGGAAGGCATCAGAAACATCATCACAGGCCAGAAATGGACATCTATCCAGCTAGGGGAGACCGGGGCACAGAGGTCCATTGAGTGTTTTGATTGTATAGTGGTGCTACTAAGCAGAAATCTGTATGATCTATTAGAGTTAGTTTGTCTCTAGTCGTGAACAATCGCTAGCAGAGTAAACTACGTTTAATCAATTTTTACACACTTTTTTCAATTTTCAAGTTAAGTGATCTAATATTTACGTTTTATTTAATTAAATAAAACATTAGTTTGATATAGAATTTTCAAACAAATTAACTGTATCTGATAAACTTAGGTCTTATTTTTTTAATGTAAATTGTTTTCATTTGTTTACCCTTTTCCAGGCAGAGTGTAATGAAGTACACATCACTTATTGTTGGAATTTTGGTGGATATATTCATTATCATTGAGTTAGTAATATTTGTTTCTAATGTTGGCTACACTGTTGATAGCTTTTGATGCCAATTATCATATAAAAACCCAAGAGAAAGGTTTCAAGTCAATCAGGTGCTGTAAATATGCCTCACAGACGATTCCACGTAAGTTTGGCTGTGTTCAAGAATGAATAACTCAGGCTTTTTTGTCGAGTAAAAAACTAATTGTATTTTTATCAAAGAACAATGAAAATAATCACGACTGACATATATCAAGAAAAGTAAACAACAATAAATTAAATTGACATGTGAAACTCAGGTTTGTTTACACTTGTGTCTTGCATCCACAGACTCCCCTCCCAGTGTCAACGTGAAGGTTAGGAAATCGTACAATACGGCCACTGCGAAGTCGTTTACCATCAGCAGCTGTTTGGTCAGTAGATTCTGCGTTAGGCTTTGGAAAAGATGAATCTTTATTGGCAATATGTGGGTGCGAAACGTCCTCTTGGAGAATAAAAGCTGGTTTAAGACGGTCTATGGATACTGTTTGCTGTCCTTTTGATGTAATTATAGTAAACGTTTTATCGTCTCTCCTCAAAACCTGGTAGGGTCCATCGTATACTGGTTGAAGGCCCTTACGAACTGCATCATGACGTACAAATATATGAGAGGCTGATTCAAGAGCTGGATGGACGAATGGATTTTGCTTGTTCCGATGTTTGATAGAGATAAGTTTCATCTTGCTCATAGTTTCCCTCAAGTGGGTTATAAATGCAGGTATGCTAGGATCCGATGGATAATCAATGAAAACATGTGATGGAAGCCTTAAAGTTTGTCCAAAAACCATTTTAGCAGCAGATGTTTGAAATTCTGGAACGACATTAGACCGCAGACCTAGAAGAACACAAGGCAATTTGTCTGTCCACTGATCGGAAAGCTGAGCTTTGAGGGCAGATTTTAAAGTTCTATGCCAACGCTCTATCTTTCCGTTGGATGAAGGATGGTAGGCAGTAGTCTTAATATGGGTTATGCCGAGAGTTCTGGTGAGACATTCAAATAGATTGCACTCGAATTGCCTTCCTCTATCCGTCGTAATGCGTTTTGGGACACCAAATCGAGCAACCCAGTGCAGGAGAACAATTCTTGCGATAGATTCAGCTGAAATTTCATCGGTAGGAATAGCTTCTGGCCATCTGGAATAACGATCTATCATGGTAACTAAGTATCGTTGGCCGTTTGATGGAGGCAGAGGTCCTACGATGTCTAAATGAACATGTTCAAATCGAAATTTGGGAGGTTGAAATGAGCCAATGATACTGTTGGTGTGACGTGATGTTTTGACACGCTGACATGGAATGCAGGTTCTTGCCCAAGACCTAACATCCTTATTAAGGGATGGCCACACAAAACGTTGTCTAACCAAATCAAGCGTTCCTTTGATTCCAGGATGTGACAAGTTATGGAGTGAGTTAAAAATATTTTTTCTGAATGGAACTGGTACAAAGAGTCTGAGTTTTCCTGTACATACATCACAATATAATCTTGACCCATCGGTTAAATTTATACACTTAAGTTGAAGGGAAGAAAAATCTGATTGGAGAATATGTTGAAGTTCACTATCATCGGACTGAGCGCGGGCCATGTCATCAAGTGAAACCGTGGCAGGTATCTCAATTGACGACAAACGTGAAAGGCAATCTGCAGGAATGTTGTCCTTGCCTTCAACGTACCTAATGTTAGTGGTGAATTGACCTATAAAATCTAGGTATCTGAACTGTCTTGGGGTAGCTCTGTCAAGTTTTTGTTTGAATGCAAAACTTAAGGGTTTGTGATCTGATAAGATGCTGAAGTCTCGTCCCTCCAAAAAATATCTGAAATGTTTTACGGCTGAGTAGGCTGCCAATAATTCACGATCATACGTCCTATAGTTCTTTTGAGCGGGTGTAAGTTTTTTTGAAAAGAAAGCAAGGGGTTCCAATTTATCTCCGTTGAGTTGCTGCAGTGATGCTCCCATTGCGGTGTTTGATGCATCCGTCATTAAAATGAGCGGTAGATTTTCAGAGAGATGAGCAAGTAAAGTTGCATTTGCAATGTCTGATTTCAACTTGTCAAAAGCAGCTTTAGTTTCAACAGTCCAGTTGATTTTAGTTTTGTCGTTTTTCTTGCACGTTTAAGTTAATCCGAAAAGAATTTGTTGTTTCTGCAGAGTTTGGTAATGATCTTCTGTAAAAATTGACAAGTCCGAGGAACCGCCGAAGTTCACAAACAGTCTCAGGTAACTGGTACTGCTGGATTGCTGTAACTCTCTCAGGAAGAGGAGCGGTTCCTTTAGCTGAAACATGGAATCCTAGAAATGAAACTTCATGCTGGCCGAAGACACACTTGTTTGGGTTGATATTGATATGATGTTGATTAAGGCGTTCAAAAACTGTTTTTAGATGTTGCAAATGTTCTTCCGTGGTTGTAGAAAAAATTAAAATATCATCTATGTAGCAGAAAATGAATGGTAGGTCTTGAAGGATTTTGTTTATATAGCGCTGGAAAGTTTGGGCAGCATTTCTTAAACCGAACGGCATACGAAGAAATTCAAAAAGCCCGAAAGGCGTGATAACGGCCCATCGGCCGTTGGTTTTAGCAATATCTTCAGGGTCCATTGCTATATGGTGGAACACTTTTACAAGATCTATTTTGGAATAAATTGACTTACCAGCAAGAGCAGCATTGAAATCTAAAATATGAGGAAGAGGGTAACAGTCGTGTTTTGTAACGGCGTTGAGAGCTATATAGTCCCCACATGGTCTCCAAGATCCCTCTTTTTTAGGAGCCATGTGAAGTGGACTAGACCATGAACTGGTTGAAGGTCGGCAGATTCCAAGGTCAACCATGTGTTGAAATTCAAGTTTGGCAGTCTTAAGTTTTTCTGGGTGTAGACGGCGGGCCTTAGAGGTGACCGGACCTTTATTTGTAGTAATCGAATGAGTGACAGTTGTTTTTGCTTCTCCGTAGTAGGGTTGTGCTCTCAAGAGTTTGGGAAACTGTGATAGGAGGCGGCTGTAGGCGTCGTCATTTGGTTGTACAAGATGAACTGCGGTTGAATTGCTTGAAGGTACTGATACTCCTGGTGTTGAAAGTGTAGTAGTGTTGTCCCTTAAACACATATTTCTGAGGTCTATCAACAGATTAAAATGCCGCAGGAAGTCAGCACCAATAATGGGGGTTTTTACTTCAGCTATGCAACAGTCTCTCGCCGTAGGTAGGTATTGTAGAACCGTTAGCTGCATAGAGAGTTCGGCTTGTTAAATTTTGTTTATCTAGAAGCCTTGGTGGTATAACTGATACGTCGGCCCCCGAATCTATAAGAAATCTTAGATTGGAGGTGGTGTCTGTTAAAAAGAGGCTGCTCGAAACAGTCTCAACCCCGTCCTTAGCCGCAGGTAGGGCGGGGTCAATTAGTTTTCCTTATTAGACAAGGTTTTATAACTGCAGGGCTGAGTGCATTTCCTAGCATTGTTCTGAAAGCGGTTATGGTAATAGCACCAATCTTTGTTATGTGTTTGTCTGGGAAAACTATTTCTGGGGTAGCTTAAACTTCGGGATCGTGATCGTGATTGTTGGAGATTTTGTATTGCTGATGTCAATTCAGATATTTGACATTCTATCCTTGACAATCGTGTAGTATCAGTTAAAGAAGACGTACTTTGTTCCGTATATGATAGTGTGCATGAGGTTTGACATAAAGTAGCGGGCGAATCTATGTCAAAAATTTTATCAGCCATACCAGCTATAGTAAATAGATCATCATTTGAAGCGGCTAAAATGGAACGGATAGTAGTTGGAAGTCTTTGCATAAATAGCTGTCTAAGAAAGTCATCGGACACCGTGGAACCTGCTAAGTCTTTCATTTCACGAAGTAATGTCGTTGGTTTTTTGTCTCCGAGTTCAAGTTCTGTCAATAACTTTTTGGTTTTCCTAGCCTGAGACTCTTCAAATTGAGCCAAAATTCTCTCTTTGAGATCAGAATACGGTTTATCACCTAAAGGGTTTCTTAAAAAGTCAGAGATTTCTTCGGCGATAGTAGTATCCAGCGAGCCTAAAATATAATGGAATTTTGTTGACTCCTGAGTGATATTTGCTGTAATGAACTGACTTTCGACTTGCATAAACCATATGCGCACGTTTTTTCGCCAAAAAGGAGGAATTTTTACGGCAACTCGAGATATGCTTCGATTTAGATTTTCGGGGTTTGTCTCCCTGGTTGGCTTTGGTTCATCTATCTTAATCGTATAAAAAAATAATAATGGTTAAATGAAAAAGTTTGCGTACTTACTCCTTACGTCGGGGTCACCAGTTTGGCTGTGTTCAAGAATGAATAACTCAGGCTTTTTTGTCGAGTAAAAAACTAATTGTATTTTTATCAAAGAACAATGAAAATAATCACGACTGACATATATCAAGAAAAGTAAACAACAATAAATTAAATTGACATGTGAAACTCAGGTTTGTTTACACTTGTGTCTTGCATCCACATAAGTATTTGTACAAATAATACAGTTCTTTATTACATTTAGACTTTTTGAGTGGTATATTTATTTAATTTAGATATCATAGAATGTAAAAAAGCTAATATGATTCATGTTTTGATAATAATAACAGTAAATAACGAATAATAAAAATGTGTCTTGTAGTACACATTGCCAGCTTCTGGGTATGAATTAACTGCCCTTAAATTTTTGTGTTTTTTTCTTGTCTATTATTTTCTCGCTTTAATTTGAAGAGTAATACTATATTTTTTTCCCTTTGTATACAATAAAACTAACTTAATGAGCAAAGCACTTAGATAGTACATTTAAGTCTTATTTTTAATTATTATTTTAGGGTTACAGCAGTGGAAAATATATGTTATCCCTTATGCCGAAGGTTGGGACTGGTTCAGATGATGAACTAGATGCAGAAGACGAATTAATTTCGGAAGAACAATTAGAAGGAGCAATATCAACATTATTCACTGAAGTAAATTTTAACTTATGTGATGAGCCTATTTCTGTAGATTTGGAAAACCATGAGTTTCTGTGTAATTCAGTGTCAGAAACTAAGGAATTATCTGATGACGTACAGCTCTCTTCATTAACTGATGCAGTGCCGGTTCAAGAAAGAGTGTTTGATTCACCCTTGACAGGTAGGTGAAGAATTTCACTCACTTTTTGAAGTTAAAAAAGTGCATTGCTGTTATCAAATTATCTTTATAATTATTTTCTTTCTTTTCAGTACCAACTTCCCGAAAGCAGACCAATATCAGTACAAAACTACGTGGACGATCCAAAATATTACCAATCCAGAAAAAAGTGATGCCAAGAACACGCACAAAACTGAAACCTATGACAATCAAGTGGATAAAAAACCAGGTATTTAGATGGAGCGTAGAGATTCCACCAAGCCCTTTAGATGACGAAGAATTATTTGGAAATGAAGGTACATCTCTTTCTTACTTTAGGAAGTTTTTTACAGACGAATGCATAGATTTAATTGTGTACCAGAGTAATCTTTACATTAATCAGATGGAGGCTGAATCTGTAAAGTTTGACCGTGACTTAGTAAAAGAATTTGTGGCCATTCTTTTCCATATGAGTATACATCGTTTACCAGCTTTGACAGATTATTGGAGCGCAAGGCACAGAGTTCCCAAAATAGCTGATGTTATGTCTGTAAAGAAATTTATGAAACTAAGACGTTTCATTCATTTTGCTGATAATTCTGACGAGACTGTGTCTGATGACCCATTTTTCAAGATTCGTCCAATTGCTGATTGAAAATTTTTTAAAAGTGTTAGAGCACTTAGTTAAACACAGTAACAGCTCAATAGAAAATAAAGTTCATCTCATTATGGACAACCATGAGTCTCACTTGTCTATTGATGCTCTGGATTTTTGTAAGGAGAAGGGGATAGTGGTTCTTACCTTCCCTCCTCATACGACCAACAAATTGCAGCCCCTTGATGTCTGCATTTATAAATCCTTTAAAAATGTAGTCTCTATTGCGGCAGACTCATGGATGACGAACCACCCACTAGAATCACTGACTATATACGATCTCCCTCCAATTTGCTACTCATCCTGGGATAAAGCAACAACACCTGCCAATGTCAAGAACAGCTTCCGGTGTACAGGGATTGTCCCTTTTGATAGGGATATATTTACAGAAGATGACTTCCTTGGTGCTTATATATCTGACCGACAGGCCCCTTCTGAGGAGAATGACTCTACACTTTCTCCAGAAATATTTTCTTTAGAAACTGACTTAAACATGCCACCCACATCTTCTGCAGGAGCATCTGATGCTACGGGTCTTGAGCAGGATTTTGATCATTATGAAGTGGTTGCAGAAGTGTCTCATGATCTTGCCAAGGCGCTTTCTCCAGAAGATATAAGACCATGCCGGAGTCCCGGCCTTGAAGCCACACGCATCACTTCGGGTCCGTATTCTTTTCAATAGTTCTCTGTTTATAATTAAGATACACTTTTCATTTTAAGTATAGGTATTCTACACGTTAAATTCTTTCATTTCACAAAATTTTATTGAATTTGGTGAAGTAATTATGAAATTATAGACGCGTTAAGTTTTGGATTTTTTCGAGTTTGGAAGAGTTTAGCGCTGAACTCTAGTTGGAAGGTGTAGTGTGATAAGGTGTGAGTGCCGAAGAGGGGGCTCGTCACATGGGCAGCTTGTTAGTTTACATTCTTCTTCTTAGTTTTATTCCCGGCCAGTCACAGCCGGCTGATACCGTGTCCTCCCAGCCCTCTCTCTCTCTTCTACCATCAGTTGAAAATAACACTAATCTGCGCTCTAATATAAAAATAAGTACCTCTGCGACCTGGCCGTACACAAAGATCTGCCATTCGTCAACCTCCTTTAAATACATCTCTGAAACCACGTCTTTTAATCACCGGGTCTAACAACAAAGTTAGATCTAAAATTATGACTGTTGAGCGTAGAGTCGGTATTTTTGTAACAAGATTTGATTATAATACCGCCACTGAAGATGTTTCTAATCTCTTAAGCGATGAAGCCAACATATCTGATGCCAAAGTTACGCGTCTTACTACTCGTACTGACAACTATGCTTCCTTCCATGTCTCTGTTAAAGAATCGTCTATAAGTGATCTTTTAAAACCTTATATTTGGCCCTCTGGACTTTTAATTAAAGAATTTCGTGGTGCTTTAAAACCAAGTATGAACTTTTATTATAATAAATCTCCTAGTAAATCTTCTACATTTCCGACTGAAAATCAATCGACATGATGGATCTACTCATTCAATATCAAAACGTCCGAGGACTGCGGACTAAAAGAGATACCTTTTTCTAACTCTACATGTTTATCTAACGCCGATGTACTCTTATTAACTGAGACATGGTTTAACTCATCATGTCTCAGTAATTTTTATTTTTCTCTGTTTTTCGCGGTGGAGCGGTCCGATCGCGATTACATTGTTACTGGGGGACAAAATGGTGGTGGATCTTGTATAGCTCTCTCTAACAAATTAAAATATCGGCGTAGGAAGGATCTTGAATTGTTACCCGAATGCGTCTGGGTGGAGATTCTCATAGAAAATCGTAAGTCGATCTTCCTTGGAAATCATTACCTTCCAGATCATGTTAGCGACACAGCTCTCGAAGATTATGCATCTCACCTTGCAGATTTCCTTCCTCTAGAATCTCCAGTCTATTTATTCGGTGACTTTAATTGTCCTAAAACTTACTGGAATACTTTAACGTATTCTGGGCCTCCTAATAAAAAAGTAGAGCTAATATTTTATCATCATTGTTAACCGAGTTAAAACTCAGTCAGTACAATACTGTTAGAAACTCTCATGGTGAAAAGTTGGACCTTATACTTCATATTGTTCTGTGAATCGTGTTGAACATTATCTACAGCCTTTTGTTCCTGAAGACTCATATCACCCGTGTCTTACTGCATCTCTTAAACTTTCTTTATCTAAATTCCGCACTCAACCACCGTCACGTCTTATTTACAACTATGCTAAAGGAGATTACTTAACTCTATATCACTATCTTAAAAATCACGATTGGTCGCCAATTTACAATGAACCTGATGTTAATTATGCTGCTAATTTATTATCTGAAACTATTAATAACGCTATAACCTCTTTTATACCAACCTACCGTTCTGGTAATAAAAAATTTCCACCATGGTTTTCTAGTAATACTATATTTTTAATTAAGAAAAATAATTTTTATTTTAACCGTCATAATAAGTCTGGAAAACAGCTGTATAAAAACCTTCAATGCATTTATAGGAAACTAGCTCACGAAAGTATTTTAAAAGATAATCATTATCATAATAAAAAACTAAATTCCTCTCTTAAAAGTAATCCGCAATATTTTTGGAAACATTTAAATTCACTTCGTGATTCTGATCAAAGTTCTTTCTTTATCAAGGACGATGTAGAACTTAATGAACCCTCAGCGCAAGCTCAAGCTTTCGCTGATCTTTTTAGCTCTGTTTTTATCCCATCTACTCCCTACCCTATCCCCACTCCTCCCCCTCCTGATGGTGCGGGAGAAGCTCCTGCTAGTAACGTTCGTATTAACGTTCCTATCGTATCCTGTGGTTTAGTCCTTGAAGCCATTAGTTATTTAAAACCTACCAAAACCTCTGGCCCTGATATTATTCCTTCCTTCCTTATAAAAGGTCTACCTGGTATTCTCGCACCTATTCTATCTGACATCTTCAACAAAAGTCTTGAATCTTCTGTTTTTCCTACAGCTTGGAATTTTGCAGTCGTCGTTCCTATTTCTAAAAACGGGGATAAAACATCTATCACTAATTATCGCCCAATTTCTTTGTGTAATAATTTTTGTAAAGTGTTTGAACGAGTTATTCCCCTTTCTTTAAGTCCTGCTCTCGATCCTTGGATTCATCACAGTCAACATGGCTTTCGTCCCGCTTGCTCAACTACTATTAACCTAGTCTCTTTCTTTTCTAGAGTCGGTCCGGCGGTAGCTAATGGCAATAAAGTCGATGCAATTTACTTCGATTTTAGGAAAGTCTTCGATAGAGTAGACCATGGTCTATTGCTAGCTAAACTTTCCTTGTATCATCTCCACCCTTTCTTGATGTCCTGGTTTTATAGTTATCTTCGAGATCGATCTTGCACTGTCAGAATTAGATCCAGCTTTTCTAATCCGTATTTTCCCACTTCTGGCGTCCATCAAGGCTCTGTTCTTGGGCCTTTGATCTTTAATCTCTTCATCAATGATCTCCCAACTAACCAGTCTTGTGATATTTTTTACGCCGACGATTATAAAATCTGGAGAGTCGTAAAGAAAAATGATGTCGCTGCCTCACAGGCTCTTCAGAGAGACATCAATTCTGTCGATAACTGGGCAAGTAACAATAACATGGAGTTAAATCCTGATAAGTCATATCATGTTTCCTTTACCCGCTCCTCTTCTACTGATCCTTCCTTCTCCTACTCTATAAATGACACTCCTCTGTCCACTGTTTCTTCTATTCGTGATTTAGGAGTGTTAGTCGATAATAAGCTTCGCTTCGATTTTCATGTTTCAAATGTTATCGCTAAAGCTAATCGTGCACTTGGTCTCATCTTATCTATTTCATGTGGTCTGTCATTAGATTGTCTTCTGTGTCTTTATAAAGCTTTGGTTCCTCCTTGTTTAGAGTATGCAGTACCTGTCTGAAATGTCTTAAATCTTGGTAGAGCGGCTGAAGTAGAACGTGTACAAAGAAGATTTATTAGAGCTGTGTACTGTAGATATCTGTATCGCAGATGTTTTTATAAATATGAATCTCTGTACATCAGATTTGGTCTAGTCTCTCACGGAAAGACGTAATGCTTTTCAGGCTCTGTTTCTGGCAAAGGCCCTCGCTGGTTGCTATAGATGCGAGGAGATGAGCCAAGTTGTTGTTCTTGCTGCTGGTAGACGTGCTGGTCGTACCCTTTATATCCGCGACCTCACACCTTTAAATCCTCTTGTTCGCTGTGTCACATCCCTTAATCCTTTCCTCAGCCACATTAGCCAAGTCCATGAAATTTCTTCCCTTCGCTCCGTTTTTTCCTTCAGTCAGAATTAAATTTTAAAGTTAACAATATTTCCTTTTCTTTTTTGTCTTCATTTATTCCCCTCTTATATCCTATCCGATCCCTGGCTTACTTAATTATTAAAATATTCATGCTTCAAAGCTTTGCTGTTATCATTATTATTATAGCTTTAATTTTTGTACTTATATTTTATTATTTTTATTTTTTAAATTGTTATCACTTAATTGTTTATGTTATATTATCCATATGTTTGTTTCCATATGTTTTGTTGTATTATACTGATCTTTGTTATTTATGCCTTAAGAGTGCCTCACTAGTGGCGGTTTGCCGTTGAGGACTCTAAAAATAAAGTATTTTTATTAGTAACCACTAGCTGGTTAATTAATTTTAATTCCTTGTCTCTTTTATTAATTTAATTTATAATTTTTTATTAATTTTTGAGCTATCCGATTTTATTTTACTATAAAAGTAAAATTTTATATTAAGGGTCATTCCCGACACCACATTTCTTGGCGCACTGGCCACGGACATGATAAAGAGACCTAGCGTAAATTCAAAGTTTTTTATATTGCACATAAATGAATCCTTAATTAGTTGGTTTAAATTTTTTTTACATATAAGTGTAGTCATATAAATTTTATTTTGTATATGTTCACAAATGGTATTTACTCGACATATTTAAAGAGCTGAATAAGATAGAAGTTCAGAGTTCAAAAGTAAAGAGGATCCATGTCAGTAAAAATTACTGCTTAAAGATATTTTTAAGAGCGGTTAACAAGTTAAGTGATAAGTTAGATCATTTAGACAGAGTTGATAAAGAGAATGAAAAATTAGATATTAAAACAGAAACGACGAACATTGATAGTGATTTAAAACTTAGAGAAACCGATAGTTTGGTTGACGTAGTTAAAGAAGAAGTAGTTAGTTTGGTTAACGACGAAGTTAAAAAAGACGCGATACCTGTACCAGGTAAGAGTAAGAGTGGAAATAAGAAGAAGTTAACGTTGTCAATTGATATGTTTAAAACGGACAACGAAAAAACAAAACGAAAAAGACGTAATTTTTCAAATTAACGATAATAAAGAAGGACGCACGCCTTAACAAGACGTTAACGTAAGAAAAACTGAAACAGTTGTGGCAGATAAGAAAAATATTCATTTACAGGGTTGTCAGATTCGCGAAGTTGAAGTTAAAAAAAGGAATAATGTTTTAATGAATAAAAATGAAACAAAGGCTAACCAGGAGATAAGTTAAAATGAAGAATAGGGAGGTTTAGGTTACTCAGTTGCAGGTTACAAATTTTACAAACATCATACGCAAACACGGGAAGTTTAGTTTAAGTTATTCAAGTAAAAAGAATGTTAATATAAGGGAAAAGATAATTACAAAACATAATGAATGGACTTATTTGTATGTCGACAACATAGAAAAAGGTGAGAATGAAACTATATGTAGTAATAACCTTAGACGAAATTTTAAGTATAAGAGAAAAGTTAGGTCAACTCAATTGCCTCGATTCTTTTTTCTTAACTTATATAAAAAGTTAAAAGTTGTGTATCCTGTTATTTATTTTTTTTTTTTTTTTTAATTGTTAGTTAATTAATTATTTACTTCGACTTAGTACTGAAATGTATATGCACCCCAGACGTATCCCATAAAGAACAAATGAGCTGTCATCCGTTACGTTACTAACACAAAATGAATGTGAAGTTAAAGAAAGCTTTATTGATTTTCTAGAAGTTTGTGAAAAAACAGGTGAATATTTGACTGAGACAATAATAAATAAACTAACAGAAGACGGATTAGATATTAAATATTGCCGTGGCCAATCTTATGACAACGCGTCAAACATGGCTGGTGTGTATAAGGGTGTGCAAGCAAGATTTTAAGATACTTATTCAAGGGCGGTGTTTGTTCCATGCATAGCTCATTCTCTGAATTTATTTGGGCTGAATGCATCATCTGTTTGGGCTGAAACTTCTAACGTGTTTGGAGTGGTTCAGAGATAGTACTCATTTTTTGTATCTTCGCCTCAAAGGTGGGATATATTGAAAACCCATAGTAAAACCAACTTAGTAGGAACATGTCACACTAGATGGTCTGCTAAGTCTGAAGCTGTCCATGCACTTATCAAAAATATCAATGGAGTGATAAAGGCTCTAAGAGTGCTTAAAGAGGGACAGAGTCCACCTGAAATAAAGTCAGAAGCAGGAAGTCACTTGCATGCAGTTCTTGATTTTCATTTTATATTGTATCTGACAGCGTGGGCTGAACTCTTGAAAGAAATTAATAGAGTGAATAAAGAAGTCCAAAAGAACGATATTATTCCTTCGAAGTCTCTTAATATGCTGAAAGGTTTGACAAATACAATGAAACGCTTAAGGAATGCTCCAAACCGGTGGTTTAGAACTGCTCAAGAAATTGCAGAACTTATCGGCGTGGAACCAAATTTGACATCCCACAGAATATCTAAAAAGAAAAGATTACCAGGAGAAATCATGGAAAATGTAGCAAGGAAATTTTCTCCTGAGGAAAGATTTTTCAACTCTATGAAAGAAGTTATAGATGTAATAACGACTGAGTTAAAGATCTAATGGAAAGTGTTACAAAGCTCAACGACAATTTTTCGTTTCTTAGCAGGAAAAGCCTGAATGAACTCAGAGACAAAGATTTGAACACTCGAGCTAAAAATTTGGCCATTGACTATCCCAAAGATTTAAGCCAAGATGAATTACCGGATACGATATTGGTTTTTCGAGATCATTTGACCAACTACGACTCCACAGAGTTAAATGCACGTGATTATTTCTACGTGGGGTCTAATATACACCATTTCAGATTTATACCTTTCTGTGGTTGGTTACTATGGCTGTGCAGATGCACATCGGTTCAACTATTCAGGAGTATGTGCACAGTGTACAACCAAATGGAGATTCTAATATAATAGCTTCGCTCTCTCAGCTCAATTATCCATTGTTAAGTTATTAAAATATTTTAACATTAAGTCAGCATTATACTAAATACTAACTCAGATTGCTAGTTATATTAGGACCCGTAACCCCTAACGGGATGGGACTTCTTTAAAGAAGGTGTACGGAAAGTTATTTTTCAGACTGTTACTCCCCTTACAAAAACCAAGGATCTTTTAAAATAGGGATTGAGCACTAGGCGAAAAAAGTGTCGGCAAGAACTTGGAAAATCTAGTAGGATAGATTACCTTCCCGCATGGTTATAACTGTAGAAGATCAAGAAGAATGGGAAAAATTCGATCAGGTTATGTTATTTTCTTCCCTCGCGTTTCATATTTCTCCTTCTTTGGTTTTGGTAGTTTGTGATTTCTCCCTTGCTTTATGTTTTGTTTTCTCTTGTGTACAATTAATTTATTTTTTAGTGGCTATTTTGACGTGGCTCCAGTCCCTAAAGGACAAGAACGCCAAACTCCTCCAGTGGTCCTTACAACTCCAGGAGTTCAACTTCACCCTGCAGCACATTAGAGGCAGTGAGAACGCTCTTCCTGATGCCTTATCTAGGAACCCAGCCTTTGAGGAGTGCGACCTAGAAGAGGACGACGATAGGGAATCGCCCGCTTGTGCTGTGGACGTCCACACTACCGAGCCTTCAGCCGCGATCCTTCAAATCCCTTCACTTGGGGCTAGGACACTCCTCCAAGCGCAGGAAGACAGCGACCACATGCAACGCATGAAAAATCAATGGGAGCGTGTTCATTACCTCCCACTTTATCGACGCTCTAACGAAGACACCATGTATTATAACAACTTTACCGTTAGAGATGGTCACATCTACGAGACAGACGTCAAAAGAGTTAGACCTTTAGTACCCGACGACATGGTGCCCTATGTGCTACGCGAGTTTCACGACTCTGATGTAGCCGGTCATCTCGGCAGAGACGAGACACTACGTGCTATTCCACGTCGGTACTTTTGGGATACCATGAGAAGAGATGTGGAGCGGTATGTCAAGCAGTGTGCGGCCTGCATGCAACACAAAAAATAGATTCCTCGAGCACGGGAAACTCCGCACCCCAGGCAAGCGAGTAAGCCATGGGATATCGTCTCTGTGGATCTCATGGGCCCGTATCCGGAGACTCCACACAAGAAGAAGTATATCTTCACCATTGAAAACGTATATTCAAAATGGACAGGAGCTTTTCCCCTTGGTACGACCGACGTCAAGGTACTAATATCGACACTCGAAAGAGAAATCTTACCACGTTTTGGGTTCCCACGGGTGCTGCTAAGTGACAATGGTCCTCAGTTCACCAGCCGACGGTGGTCCGATTTCTCCCAAAGGAACCACGTCGAACACCATTTAACTCCACCTTACCACCCCAGAGGTAACCCAGTAGGACGGAAGAACCAAGAGCTGAAGGTCGGGTTACGTGTTCACTTAAGGGACCAAGAACACCGCATCTGGGACCTGGAACTACCTAAGGTGTTATACACCTGCCTCTACCGCGGCACCTCGTATGAGCACTCGGTTCGAACATCTAATAGAACACGTACAGAACAACTACGACCCGATCGACCACCGAGGCAGATTCGGACAGTTTCGAACGAGAATCCCGCCGAGTATAAAAGGACAGGCCAGCTTGAAGAGTAGTCAGTCAGTGGCTGGATTGCCGGGCGGTAAGTTCGTTTGTGGGCTGTGTGCCATTGTAGTGTGAAGTAGTAGTAAGGGGGCGGGGAGGCCAAGCCTGGCAACTAGACCGCACTCGGGTCCTTTTTGCCAACCCCTGGTTTTTCACGCCCATCGAACCACCTCAGTCTTACCCTCAAGTCTCCTAGTTTGGGTAATAAAGGAGAGGATATCCTGCCACTTAAGTGTGACAAGTTCCTCCTCTCTGATAATCCCTGATCCTAAGGTGTGAAAGCGTAGTCTCCCATGTCCTTCGCAAGCTCCCACCAGGTGGTAGGCTGTCTCCTCTCCCTCACCACACACCGGGCATGTGGGGTCCTCTTCAATCTTTAATAGTGCCAGATGTCTATTTAGTTGACAATGACCTGTTAAGACCCCCACCATTTTTCTTAGGTTGGGTCTACTCAGTCCCATGAGCCATCTGGTTTTCCCTTTATCTAGCTTAGGCAGCATCATCTTAGTTTGCCTGCATCCTTCAGTTCTTGTCCACACCTTCCCTGCTTCCTCCCAGATCCACATTTTGATGGCCGATTTGGTTTGACCTCTGGACCAGTCAATAGCGGGCTCTGGTCCGCAGAATGGCATGGAGGCACCCCTTTTTGCTATTTCATCTGCTTTTTCATTTCCCGGTACTCCTGTGTGTCCAGGAACCCAAAGCAGAGTAACCTTCTTTAACTCTGCAAGCGTCTCTAAGGCCTCTTGGCATTCTTTGACCAGTGCTGAGTCTGCACTGGGAGCGCAGAGTGCCTTAAGTGCTGCTTGACTATCCGAGCATACTACTACTTTTTCAGTTCTCGCCTCTACCACCTCTTGCCTTCTTGCCACCTCTAGGATGGCGTAGACTTCGGCCTGGAAGACTGTGGTAAATATTCCTAGTGGGAAACTCTCTTGGGTGCCGGACCTTTCTAAGTAAAGTCCCGCACCTGACATACCATTCTCATTCTTTGAGCCGTCCGTGTATGCCACCAGAGTCTCTGTATCAAATTTAATCTCTCCTGATTCCCAATCGGCTCTGAGTGGGATTTCTACCTCATATTTCCTTTTCAGCTTAAGCTGATGGTCCACTCCTTTAGTTCTGATCCCCGTAAGTGGGACCTTAAGTTCAGCGAACCTTCCTATGTCCAAGTGTCCTATAACGGACCTTTCACCTAGCCATTGTCCGTTGTCTCTTAGTCTGACATACGAGGCGATGGCTTCTCCTCTGATCCATAGCTGGAGAGGGGGGACTCCTACTAAGGCTTCCAAGGCTGCCGTAGGTGTAGTCCTCATGGCCCCTGTTATACTACGGCATGCTAACCTCTGGACCTTGCTAAGCCCCTTAGTCGAGCTGGCAACCTCAGTCCTAGGCCACCACACTAGGGATCCGTAATGAATCCTAGGTCTAATAACTGCGGTGTACAGCCACTTGAGGATTTTCGGGGACAGTCCCCATGTCTTCCCTACTGCTCGTCTAAGTTGCCAGAAGGTTATCGTAGCCTTTTCTACTACCTTGTCCAAGTGTGATTTCCAAGTTAGTTTTTGGTCTAAGGTAATACCTAGGTATTTTACCTCGTTGGCCAAAGTGAGCTCATGCCCCAGCAATTTGGGAGCTTTGAAATCCACAAGTTTCCTTTTCCTAGTGAAGATTATCATCTCAGTCTTTGATGGATTGACTGAGAGTCCTACCTCTCTACACCATCCTTCAATTATCCTACAAGCTCGTTGCATCCTTTCACAGCAGGTACTTAGGAACTTGCCTCTAATCAGGACTAGTCCATCATCTGCATATGCCTGCAAATAGATATCCTCCTCGGTCATTTTCCTCATAAGTCCATCCATCACCAGGCACCACAGATGTGGCGAGAGGCAGCTGCCCTGGGGGCACCCTCCTGACACCACTCTAGATGCTTTAGTGCCGGTCATTGATGAACTAACTTTCCTCCCTTTTAGGGAGGATATTATCCAATTGATGATAACCTGGGGAGTATTCCTCTGCGTCAGTTCCTCCTTTATATTACTAGATTTTGCCTTATCGAAGGCTCCTTCTACATCAAAGAAGAGGGCTAAAGTGTAGTCTCCTTTGTGCATTGCCTTTTCTATCCTAGAAGTGGCCGCGTGGAGAGCTGTTTCAGTCGATTTCCCCTTTGAGTATGCATGCTGATTGGCATGCAGCGGCTTTCTGGGTAGAATTTCCTCTATTATGTATTTATCTACTATCCTTTCAAGGGTCTTTAGCATGAAGGATGTAAGGCTTATGGGTCGGAAGGATTTAGCCTGTGTATAGTCCTTCTTGCCTGGTTTAGGGATAAAAACTACCCTAGCTGCTTTCCACACTTCCGGTACCACGCCCATAGCTATACTGCCCCTGAAAGTTGCCTCTATACTGGATAGTAGACGATCCATACCCCTTTGTATTAGTGCTGGGAATATTTCGTCTTGTCCAGGTGCCTTAAATGGGTGAAATTTGTCGACGGCCCATTTTATGGACTCTCTGGTTACTAGGCGGGTCGCCAGGTCCCAGTTCGTCTCTACGCCTGGAGCCTCTCCTAGTGAGTCACCGACCTCGTTTCCTTCTCCTGGGAAGTGGGTGAGTAGGAGGTACTCTAGTGTTTCTTCTACACTGAGTGTCCAGGTACCGTCTAGCCTTTTAATGGAGCCTAAAGTTCTACCATTACCCTCACCACTTAAGATTCTTGCCAGTCTGGTTGCCTCTGGTAGGGACTCAATTCCCTTACAGAAGTCTCTCCAGCCAGCTCTCTTGCGATTCCTTATTTCTTTTTTGAATTCCCTCCTAGCCCCCCTGAAGCTGTCCCATAGCTCCTCTCCTGGTTCTTTATTCTTGAAGGCCTTGTTAAAGGCTTTTCTCGCTTTACTACGGAGCTTATCTAGTCCTTTGTTCCACCAAGTGGCTACCTTTTGGACACTAGTTTTGGGGGGACACAAAGTGTGAAGTAAGGCTGTGTGCCGAAGTTTTAAATTAAGGCTGTGTGCCGAAGTTTTAAAGTGAGGCTGTGAGCCGGGAAGTTGGCCTAAGTACTAAGGATTATTGGACAGCTGCAACGGTGAGTAACTCCTAACATATATTCTTGGAACCCCGTCAGGTTTACGCAATTAATTTTTTTTCTTTCTTTTGGAGTTCACTAATTCAGTTGACTAATGTATTTTTATTCATATCTTCTTTTATTAAGTTTAATTTATGTAGCGAGCTCCTGTAAGGCTCAATGTAATAGTTTATATGTCGAGGAGCTCGAGGGGGCACGAGCGTCCCAAAAATTACTTGTTCATTCATTATATAATTTTCTTCTTGGAGAGGACGAGCGTTTTCGCTCCCTCTCACTTTAAACAAGTTTCTTTTACTTTGTTAAACGAAAACCCTCTTCCTACTTGGTTAGTTATTTATTTGTACAAAAAGTGATACGCCCGCCACAAGCCACGCTACCACGACCTTTCTCGTGTGCCCGACGTATTAAAAATATGCTCACACAGGAAAAAAGTGAATCCCAATGGAATTTGATTTTTTTTTTTTTTTTTCTTTGTTGTTTTTATTTCATTGTTCCAGTCTTTATAGTAATATGGACTGTTGTCCTGTTCCCTGATGCGGATAATGTGGAGGTAGTCCCCTCATCATGGATTCTGGCCAACAACAAAGGCCTTCACCTCAGCATCATTGATCAATAAAATGGTCTGCAAACAATGTTCACCTGAATCTAGTTGGACCACTCACCAAATTAGAATATTAGGTGCTTATTACAGTGAGTGACATTTTTTAATTTTCATATTTTCTGTTGTGTTATTTGTAATTTATTTTTTTAATTTATTTACTTTTTAATATATTTATAGTACAGATGATTTTTTTTGATCAGAGGACTACCAAAAAGTCCAAGATAAATGTGGCATAGCGCAAGTTACATCTGATTTTAATTCTGACAATAAAACTATTAGGAAAAGAGTTGCGAACAAAAAATATTTATCCGTTATGGAAGACATAGAGGTTCCTACACACAGTAAAGTAAAAAAAAAAAAATAAAACAGCCATTTCCCAAAAAAACTTAAGAAGATTATTGTCAACTTTCTTGTGGAAGAACTAAGTCAAAAAATAATCCTTTTTTTATTATGAAGAAATAAATTTTCTCACGAAGTCATAATGCTTATTAAAATATATATAAGTTACATAGTGAGTGTTTTAAAAATAAATGATAACTATAATTTAATTTTATACATCATAAAACACTCATTAAGTTCAGACTAAGTGGACTAAGTGAGATCTTCATTTAGATTTTTGCTTTATTGGTCTGACTTAATCGTCTTATTGTAAACAAACCTGTTGGGTGGGACCATCTATTCTCCTATTTTTCTAATGTGGAAAATAAATAATGAAACTGAGAACCACTCTGGTATTACTTGACAAAAATCTATCAAAATATTTAGATACAAAATACTTAGATCCCAAGTTATCAATCACTAAAATGCATGAGCTATATGCTGATAAGTGCAAATAAAATGATTAGGTAACAATTAGCGAAGCGACGTACAGAAACATATTTTGCACTAATTATAATTTATCGTTCCAAAAAAAAAAAAAAAAAAAAAAATCAATGTATAGAATGTATGAGTGGATCGACGAGTACGCCCCATCATAATCTCACCCTAGCAGTTCTTTACTTTCTGTTTTGTTTTTTCTAGAAAAAAAACAGTGGCGCTCAACCTCATATCTCTAACTTTCAAGTTTAACAGTCCTTTGCAGGCCAAAATTTTTTTTTGTTTCCTCCTTTTGGACACGTTTACATCAAGAATGACGAGGACAAGAAGACAGAAGTCTCCATCACCACCACCACCGTCTGTGCCATCCATCAAACCTTCCGGTGAATCAGCACCTTTCCAGCTCGACGCAGTAACACTTGCCCATAATATGATTGCGCAAGCCCTAACTATATCCAGGTTTTCAGAACCACCTCACGTTCCTATATTCACCGGAGATGACACGGAAGACCCGGCTGCTTTCCTACAGGCTTTGAATGAATATTTCACCCTTTGTAATGTTTCACCCACTCAACGTCTACCTATCGCACAGAATTGGCAGACCGAATTGGAACCAGTGGGGGCATTCCTCCAAAGGAAGGTTAAAATCCTCGAGAGACTTCCAGCATCCAACCTTGACGAAGCAGAGACCGTAGCTATACTGAAACCTCTAATACGACCCCAGATCCAACAATTCTTTGATGGACGTGACGAGACCATCAGGGCTATAAGACGACATTTTTTTAGGATAGGTTACGAAAAAACGTAACCACCTACCTAAAACGGTGCATAGTCTGCATTAGGCATAAAAAATATATCCCTCTATATGTCTGAAAAAGATAAACCAGATAAAGAGAACAAAGATCCCCGAATGACTGGAGAAAAGCTAGGTAAAATTGTGTTAAATACTGTGAGTGTGATAAGCCTTAGTCTTGACCTTGGTACATGTATCGGTGTTGTTACAGATGGATGCTCTGTGATGGTTTCAGAGATATTGGGAGCAGTTTCTACAATGAAGAAAGTGTATTAACGCCGAACGAGCTACATGTTTGAACCATACTTTAAATTTATCTATTTCTCGGTGCTCTGATGTGCTATCAGCTCGATACTCTATTGGAATAATTAAAGGGGTTGTATCCTTCTTTAAAACAGCACCAAAAAGAAATGCAGTACTCATTAAGCATGTGGGTAGAAAGCTTATTTCCATGTGCGAAACAAGATGGGTAAAAAGGCACCTAATCTGTAGAAATCTTTTTAAAAATATTGAAAAGATCTTGTTTTCTCTAGAAGAAATTTCCGAGTAGTCAAACTTTTCTAATGATAACTCGAGCGTAAAAGGAAAAACTAATGGAAAGTTCATCTTGACTCTTGTGGGCCTTGTTGATGAGCTTAGACACACATTGCCTCTCAGTAGATTTTTCCAAAAAGAGACTATTGAAATTATCAAAGCAACTAAAGTCTTGACCGATACTTTCTCAGTGTTAAGAGAAACACGAGGAACCTATGAGTAAGAATTCAGTCAACTGTATGAACAACCCAAAACAGTGTAGAATGCACAATTAAAACTCCCCGGACTACATCCAGACAAGTCAATAGACTTAGCGCTACTACTGCTCTAGCAAACATAGGAAGCTACTTTAGGGTGACCATCTTCATCCTTGACTCAATAAACAATGATCTGAAAAACAGGTTTTCCTGAGAAAGAAGTTCTTGATCTGTACAACCTTAACTCACTTATGCCAAAAATCTGCTCTTCGCCCAAAAACGTCCATGGTGATGATGAAAGATGCAGAAGCTATGGCTAAAAAATATTGTAGAGTGATGAAAGTGACTGTGTTTCTCATCTGAAGTCGGAAATTAAGCTTTGGGGGGCAAAGTGGAAAAGAGAAACTGAAGGTGCAAACGAAACCTCATTAGCAGGCAAAGCAATTGAGTGTTTGCAGTTTTGCATTCCGGAAATTTTCCCTTAAAATAGATCTCTGTTGTTAATTCTTGCTTCTCTTCCTGTGTCAACTGCTACGACAGAAAGATCTTTTTTGAAATTAAAACTTATAAAAACTCAGATAAGAAACCGCTGTGGGCAAAACCCCGCTTAACTGGGTTTGCTGCGTTATACGTTCATAGAGACATCTTCATTGACAAGGAGACAGTAATAGATAGGTGCATAGAGAAGGGAAGAAAGAGAAGGAAAAACATGTTTTCTTAAGTACTTGAGTTAGTAGTTTCAAACCAAGTAGTTTCTTTTAGGTCAAAAAGGCAAATAAGTTTTAGCTAAGTTGTTAGTGTCATTATGCATACAATCTCCTGAGTTTTTGTTTGTGTATTGTCATAAATAACATTGTACATTGTATTTAAAAATAAAGTAATTTTTGAGAACATGAAGAAATGAAGTTTTTTTTACTTTTCAACCTTTTTTAATAAAGTACTTTAATTTGGAAATTCCAAGTAACATACAACTTTTAAAAATTGTTTGATAATCTTTTTTTTAGTTACTCCAGAAGCATTTTTTTCAAAACGATTAAAAGTTGAAATGGTACAACCTATAAGAGCAAATTTTATCCATAGCACTTCTATGGTGACAGACTTATAGGGTTTGATGTAATTAGTAATACAAATTATCTAAATTGCAGCAGTCTAGACAAATTTTAAAATCTGTTCATTTCAAAGAATGTAGTAGTTATTTTTCAAAAATAAAATACATTTTCACATCTATTTTTGCCACTAGTTTGAAGTCTCAAAACCCCTAATTATGCTAGTATTAAAAGGCATTTCTTTAAAAAAAAGTAAACCTATTTATATGCTGTAGGGGAAAAAGATGAAAAATATGCTCATAGATTGAGTAAAATTTGACCATTTTGCGTTAAAATTTCTTAAAACCCCCGTCTGTCTATTCCTTCCCCTAGGACTCCCTGGTTTATTTTATCTTCCATGGACCGCCCTCACCCACTCTTTAATATCATGACTTCAAGTTTCTACCTGTTGAAAAAGGTAAGCTAAAACTGATTATTTCTTAATTTGATGAACATTTTCACATACGAGCGCTATATATTTAACAGATTAGTTCAACTTGAGGGTCAAACATTTGAGGAGTTCTTGGCCCAAATTCTATCAAAAAGTAAATCATGTGAGTTTGGGGATCTAGTTGATGGCCTAATACGAGACAAAATCGTCATCAGGGATTCAAGAATAAGAGAATGACTTTTAACAGAGACTGATCTTACTTATAATAAAACAGTTAGCATCTACCGGTCCATGGAGTTGACAAAAAATCAACAGTCACATATGGACGGGTGTGATTATGCTTCAAAGGTAGAAGCTGTCAGAAAGCAACTGAACATTAGTTGTAACAGGTGCGTTACCCAACAGAAGCCAAAGAAATGCCCTGCTTACGACTCAATATGTAATTTTTGTTCTAAAAAGGGCATTTTGCTTCAGTGTGCTTTGCTAAAAAAGACTCCACTGCTAATCCAAAATCAAATATTAGTAAAAACAAGAAGGTGTCACTAATGGATGCAGTAGGTTCAGATAGTGAGTTTTTGTATTTCCTCACTTTAAACTTTTGCAAAAGTAAATGGTTAGTCATTACAGCAACAAAATATGTAATCTAGTTGTAAAGTTCAAGTTAAACTGGACACAGGCACGGAATTTAATACACTTCCTATCACAATTGCCAAGAGATCAGGATTGAAGATATTTAAATTAAGCTTATGTTCCACTTTCTTACCATATTCAATTTTTTCACCTTTTATGTTTAACTTTCCAACGACATGCATCATAAAGGTTATATACTTTTTTGACTTTTGTACCCCGTACTTCCGCCGTCCGAATATTCCCGAAAAGTTGGAGTAAAGCTTTTCTCATGTGTCCCAAGCGATTCACGCAAATAAAACATCAGTCTCGAATTTATTCCGCAGACAACCTTTTATCGCAACAGATTGACTGTACTAATAAGAAACTTAAACCCGTTGATATAAGATATCATTTCCGGGTGACCTCACAAGGAAGAAGCCATGGCTTTTTTTGGTTGTCTTATTATCATGGGTTTTCATACTGTCCCCGAGTTAAGACTTTATTTGTCTTCTAAGCGGAATTTTCATGTATCCGCGCTCACTAGTGTTATAAGTCGGAGGAGATTTCTCCAAATAATGAGATTTCTCCACCTTAATGACAATGAAACACAACCTAAAAGAGGTTCGCCTAATTTTGACAGGCTATATAAAGTGAGGCCATTGATAACTGGTTTGAATGAGTGTTTCAAGGCAGTTTTCAACCATTACAGGCAGCTCTAAGTCGATGAGAGTATAGTTGCCCATAAGGGAAGAAGTACCCTCAAACAATACATGCCCATTAAGCCAATCAAGCAAGGATTTAAGATTTGGGCAATTTGATGAGGAGCCACTGGTTTTTTGTTAGGGTTTGAGGTATATAAGGGGAGGGGGATGCTGACTCAAGGATTATCTCTCGGAGAAAGCGTTGTATTGAGGCTGTCTCAAATATTTGAGGGGCTAGGCTACATCCTTTTTTTCGATAGGTTTTTCTCGTCTATCCCCCTCCTCAAAAGATTAGTGTCAAGAGGTTTATTTTCTTGTGGGACAATTATGTCTAATAGAAAGTGGTTCCCAACCTTAAGCCTGATAAAAGTCTCCAAAATGGTGAGTCAGCCTGTAGAAGCGATAGAAATATTCACGTAGTTAATTGGAAGGACCGTGGATCTAAGAGTGTGATGGTGAGTTCTACACAGTGGAATCCGCAACGAGATGAGACTTCATACAAAGTAGCACACAAGGGATTGTTAGGGCGTATGAGAGCGGCTTTGGCAGCTGCTTCAAAGTCACACTCTGCTCCTGACATTTCACCTGAGTCGGAAACACTGCCAATGCCGACTGTATTTACAACCGCCTTTAGCACCGAGATGCCATCAATTTGGGAGTCGTTTGGTGCATCAATAACGAGTCTTAGAATGACCCCACCACAGGAACTATTATAGAGTTAAGTAAATTCATGGCAAAAGTCATAGTAACAAGAAATGAAGATATCTTAAGAGTGGTGGGAATCAAGGAAAGCAATTTACCCACTACTGTACGAGTTACCTGTGAACAAATATTTTCTAAAGCAGGGTACATTTGCTCAGAGAGACGGGATAGACTCACTGCAAGTAAAGTTTCAACAATTTTATTTTTAAATCATAATTTAAAATTGTTAGATAAATAATATAATTTTATTATTTAAATTTTTATGTGTTTTATCCATCCCTTTCTCTGTAGTCTCAGCTTGGTGGAAGAATTGCATCCTCAGCTGTCTCTATGATGAGGGTCGTCCAATTTTTCGAACGCTACGGAAGCCCTCCGACTGTCAATGTACAATATAGTTAGTTAAAATAATCATGAATTTAGTATTTGATAATTTTTGTTTATTTTTTTATTTTTTTTTTTTCTTATTTACCTCCCTACTTACGCTTCCTTATGCTCTCACTGTTTAAAAAATTTGTGTCCCATGATAAACAAGAACTTCACCTGTAATGTGACAACTGCAGAAGTCAAAACAAAAACTACTCCATTCTGAGGATTTATTAATGTCACTAGAGGTCGACCAAGAAGTCATGAACACGGGAGAAACGGAAAGCTTAACTTCGTTTAAAATCGGAACTTCCGAGTAGTGCCGAAGTCAGTACAGTCGGGTGCTAAGACAATAACCATTCGTAGTTTGTATGACATGCCCAGTTATGTCAAATCTCACGAATAACAACAGGAAGGTTTCCAATCTGTTAGGTTTCCTGTTTTGTTTGTTTTTATACAGCACGAACTATAGTCACAACTGTTCTAAATCCAAATCAAACTCAGAAATAAAGAGGAGGAAAAAAAATAGATTAAAGAAAAAGAATATTGATTTAGATTTAAAGAATATTATTATGAATAATAATATAAAGATATTATCGTATATTATTAGTGATTTCTTATCAGGTACAGTGTTGCCTGTTGCAAAAAAAATAGAAGTTATCAAAAATAAAATTATTAATAACAGAAGAACAACACTGTGTTTTTTGACCGTGGTCTATTATATCAAAAACTGACTGTACATGGCGACACTAGCGCACTCCTCTCATTTCCATGACTTCTTGGTCGACCTCTAGTAGAAATAAGGTGTTTTAGAAAAATATAAATGTTTTTTCCTCATTTGGTCATTCATTCCTGTCATGCGACCATGATTTCACATTTATTAGAAGGAAATTAGATTAAAAAAAATAGAAAAACTATACTATCGATCAAAATGTTCAAGATATCATATGTAAAGTGACAAAACACAGACAAATTTTCGGCTTGCTTGTAACTTTAGATCTCGTCAACGGCTTTCAAAACTGGTACCCTCCTTATTATAAAAAAAATTCTCTTATAAGCGCAACACCAGGCTCCTCAGCTCATGGTGAGATTCCTAACCCACAGCCCGGAAAACCGATTCAACAGTTGATCTTGGAAACTATCAAGACACCAAAGTGAATCGAAAAATAAGAAAACCAAAGTTGCTGGTGGCTCCGAAGGGATTAACAACAAGAGAAAAAGCACCATAAGAGTTAAAAGAAAAGAAGAAGAAGAAAGAAAGAGAGGATAACAAGAAGTAAAAAAAAAAATGAAAAAAATCTATAACCTAAGAAGAGAAGAAACAGAGTGTCCAAACCAATTTCTGATGACAACTCAGAAGATTCAGACTTAGATGGCCCTCTCTTATCTCTTGCAAGGTTCTGATGAGGATTCAGACTTGGATACTTGGTCGCAGCAGCAACTCATCAATGACGACATTTTTTCCATAGAAGAGCAACCTAATTTTACAACAATGCCAATTCTCAAGAAAATGGTTTCGCTTTTAAGCCTGTGAATGAGTTGCCGTTGGTTATAAGATTCTTTTGAAATTCGCAGGGAGAAAATTCATACAACACTTCGTCGGTAAAGTCGAGTCATTTGAGAGCGGAGATCCATTAGTAGAATTTGTCTGGAAGTGTTCCTCTGCAGAAGAGGTGACAACTTTTAAAGCCCCACCTGTTGAAGACATAAGCTCGGTGGAGATGGTTGATATTGTACATGTCCTTCCACCTCTTGACATGGGAAGACGAGGAGAAATATTATTTCATAACAATTGTTTTGTTACAATTTTAACTTTAATTTCTTGATCAGGTTTGTTTTGTTCAGTATTTCATCTTTTTTTATTCATTCATATTTTTTTTTTTTTTTTTTTTTATGTTTAAGAGGCAAGGGAACCACTTACCATTTTTTGTTACTTATCCTTTAGTTGCTTATCTACTTAATTTTAAAAGGAATGCATTTCCTTGATGTGACCGATAAGCCTAGTTATAACATGTGATACTTACTATTTTACTGCTACTTTTTTGTTAAGTAATAGGTTACCAAGCCCAGTAATAGGTGATTTGAATTTTATGCACTTAAAAAGTCACAATTGTTTTATTTGTAATCAAAACTGTAAATCTATTTTAATTTTTTACTTTATTTTTAGCTGATTATATATTATATATATTAATTTAAATCAAATTATAATTATTATTAACAAAGGGGAGACAGACAGAGAAAAATAGACTCCAGCGCCGGGACAGATTCAGTTCTTGAAGAATATTCTGGTAAGGTTATTCCATCAAACACTGAAGGTAGGCCTTAGAAGACAATCAACTTGAAATTAAACAAGATGTTAGCCCTACATCGTTGCAAGGTATGGACTGTGTCATGCACTGTTATTCGTATAAATATATTATTGTGACATTATAATTTGCAGTTGGTTCTCACAGTTACAACTGATGAACGAACATCATCTAGTGGGTAATTCTTGTCACTTTTTTAAGTTTCTTCTGACCCTGGAGGATTCTAACAATGCACATAATGAAGTTTCCTTACCGATGTGATTTTGCTTTCCTCAACAGATATTAATAAGATTACTGTAGATCAGGGGAGGACAACCCGCGGCCCGTGGGTCGCATGCGGCTCAACTTGAACATATTTCTGGCCCGCGAGGTTTATCATACTTAAACAAGAATATATTTATTTTATAACGGCCCAATTAGTTAAGTAGTGAAAACCAATGAACTTATTAAAAAAAATACATTATTTGTATATCCATATATTCAAATTAACTTTTATAACTATCACAAAATCTCGGCCAAAACTACAAATTACGTTTAAATTAACTTTCATTTTAAAATAATATTCTTGGGAATATTATGACAGATATTACCTGTTTTATTTATGTGTTACAGTAAAGAGTTCGCAGAATAATTAAATTACATTTTACAAACTCATTATTTGGGTGATTTTGTCTTACGTAGCCTTGACTCAGCTTCTCCCTTCACCCCCCTCTGTTTGGAACCAAACACCTACCCTCCGACCACTACTTCCTATGTATTTACCTTATCCCTCCTCCCTTCAGTGTTCCTCTACCTTTCATTATGTCCACTCCATAATCCTATTTTATCTATTATACTTAAATTCTATATTATTTATTATTAGCAAAGCAGACTCTACAGTTTTAAGAGAAAATTTGCTTTTTGGTTTCGTTTAGTGTGCTGTGACTGCAGGATAATTATTTTAATATACCTGAACTTCAACAACATATTTAAAACAAACAACAGCCAGGTAATAACTCGTATCAAATTAAAAAAAAGCTTTTCAATATTTTGACTTTTAATTGTTGAATTAAAAATGACTTATAATTTAACAATTAAAAATAGATATATGTATTTAATATCTCTCACATTTTCAATATGACTGCAAAGAAAAGAAGAATAAAGGATGAAAATAGAAAGAGTAGCGAGGATTGGGAAGAAAAATATTCCTTTATCATTCAAAATACAAAATGATTGTTTTTAATTTGTCGAGAGGTCGTTGCTGCATTTAAGGAATATAATGTTAAGAGGCATTATGAAACAAAGCATAAGGATTATTTAAAGTTCAATAAAGTAGCGGAACAATCAAAGCTCAAGGAGTTTGTTGCAATTAAAGACTCAACAAAAAATGTTTGGTGCAGTATTATAGCAACCTTCCAATATTGTTAAGGCAAGCTATTGGGTTTCTATAGTTAACATTGTCGGATAGCGAATTTGTGAAAGAATGTTTGGAAGCTTCTGGGAAGGATATTTTACCTTTGTAAAGATAAACTGTTTTTGAACCAAAGCCTATCTCGGCAAACAGTGTGCCTCGAATTAATGACATTTCAAATGAAATTATCTTAAAACTGCGCGACAGAATTCGATATTTCAAATATTGTTGCTTGGCATTTGACGAAAGGAAGGACTCAGCTCAGCTTGTAGTGTTAAGTGAGTAAATGAATCATTTCAAGTAACTGAAGAAATGTTAAATTTGATATGTTTTAAAGGTACAACAACAGGAGAAGATATTTTCTATGCTGTTGAAAACTGTTTATACGAAGACAACTTAGATTTGGAACTGCATTCTGGGATATCAACTGATGGAGCACCTGCTATAATTGGTAAAGAAAAGGGAGCTATAAAATTACTAATCGATAAAATAGAATCCAATAACAATACTTGTAACCGCTCCAAAAGAGAGGATTTAATTATAATCCACTGTTTGATTCATCAACAAAATTGATGTGCCCAAGTATTATACAAATTGGGGGGCGCTACCCCCAAAAACTCTGAAAAAACGTGAAACAAAATTATTTCTCGAAAACGGTTCCGACGATATTGATTTACAAAAATTCTAAAATGTAGTACATTTAAATACGAATCTAACAATATAAACCGTTTTCCCGGGAAAAATCTAGTTCCTGAGGCCAAACTTGGAAGGAAGACGTTTACTCTCCGGACGGACAACAAACCCATGACTTGGCTGCACACGATGAAGAAGAGGAACGCCAAACTCACCCGGTGGGCCCTCATGCACCTCACCTCTTTACAGCCTCCTATGTAAATTTCATCAGTCAGTTTACGACCGACATAAGGTATATCTGGCTGGTGCTGATTATACAGTCGCCGATGCACTCTCCAGGGTTGAAGTAATAGCAACATCAGATATTACCTCTCGTCTCGCTGAAGCCACAGGCTGCAGATGACTCCGCTTCTGACTTAATGAAGAACCCTCGTCTGCACCTGAAGTGGATAGAGTTACCATTAGTTCATCCACCTCTTCTTTGAGAAATGTCGACGGCTCGAGCCCGATCATACGTTCCATCCGAGTTTAGACGAGAGATCTTTGACCTTATCCACGGGCTTAGCCATCCAGGAGTTAGGCCGCTCCCTGACTTGTCGGTACGGTATCGGTAAGCTAGTATGCCGATTCGGTACAGATTGTTTACCGAGCGCCTACATCTTAATGAGTCCACCCTGAGTACTTTACCGCTTCTGTTTTTACTGCTTGTTCTTACCGACTCTCGGTATACCGATTCCTTACCGCCCGGTAAAAAATCTGTACCGAATCGGTACCGAGCGAGAGCTTACCGATACCGTACCGACAAGTGAGGGAACGGCCTGACTAGGGCGCATGCGTGGGAGCGGGGCGGAAAGGAATCGGTATACCAAGAGTCGGTAAGAACCGATGAAGAGTAGATTAATAAACTCTTATCATTCTATCTTTGAGCGTGGTCGAGGTGTCATCACAAAATGGCAACGGAGAGATATTCATGTTATTTTGGTCTCAGAAATTGAGAAATATCCATTGCTGTACAAATATAAAGTACCGGAATATGCTAGAAAGGACCTGACGGAGAAAGCTTGGTCAAAAATTTCAGGTATTTACTGTTTACATTCATTAATTTTAAAATGATAAATTATAAATTAAAGGATATCGCCAGTACTTCTATCTTTTTCTGCGCAATCGCAAATAAATATAACACGCTATAATAGTATCTTCTCGTGACAACATAATCACGCCCTATATTATTCTCTATTCTACCGAAAGTATACCGACATGTGGGGAGATAAAGGCGGTATCGGTAAGCTATCGGTAAGGTGTCGGTAAAGCAGAAAATACTGCATACCGATACCGTACCGACAAGTCAGGGAGCGGCCTTAGAGCTTCAAGAAAATTGATGGCTCAGAAGTACTTTTGGCCTAACATGAACACAGATGTTAGCCAGTGGGCTAAAGCGTGTATACCTTGCCAACAGTCAAAGATTCATCGCCACACTATTTCTCAACCAGCTTCTTTGCACCTGTTGGTAGGTTTGAACTTATATTATTTATTATCACCCGCAGTCGAACGGTTGTGTTGAGCGTTGGCAACGTAGTCTCAAGGCAGCTCTCACAGCTCAACTGTTTTCCTCCAACTGGGTTGATCATCTCCCTTCTGTCCTTCTGAGACTTCGGGCAGCACTACGGTATGACAACTCCACCAGTGCAGCTGAGATGGTATATGGACAGCCACTCCGCTTGCCAGGTGAGTTCATTGCACCATCACGTCAACCAGAGGTTACTGCTGACTTCCTTCGAGTACAAAGGTTTCCCACAACTCCAACCAGCCCCACACCGTTCGAGTGAAACTACTCTATTCGTACCCAGGGCGCTTGCAACAACAAGCCATGTCTTTCTTCGTGACGATGCTACGCATCCACCTCTGACTCCACCATACACTGGTTCTCATCAGGTGCTGGAAAGAGGTACTAAGACTTATAAAATCCAACTACCATCAGAACCTAAACATGTATCAATCGACCGGCTGAAACCAGCCTATATTCTTAATGAACCAGCTGGTACTGAGGCTCAACCTCCTCTTCTACCAACCACGACAACTAGTAGTAGTAAGACTAGTAGTAGTAAGATTAATATTAAGCGTCCTGATACCTCTAATGACCCTGACGTATAATTGCTCCCAGCGACTCCTGTCTCTCAAACGACCTCTCCGAGTCGGATTACTCGATATGGCCGTAAGATCAGACTGCCAGTGCGATTCTGCGACAGCGTCATTGAGTGATGTAGCGGCCCCCATTAGTAAGGAAGTCTTAGTTTAGATTTAGTTCCCTCTTGTGCCGGTTCAGCATTGCGTTGGTACGAGAGGTGAACCATCGTAGGCTACTTTTGTTTACTAGCTATATGACACATACAGACCATGTTTTTTTTTTTTTTTGTATGTTTATTCGTTTTTAATAAACTGCCTCGTCTACTTATAAAATATCGAAGTTTAACCGACTTATTTGTGTTTTCTTTAAAGACTTTATATTATACATTATTAACACTCCGCGCGAAATAACCGAGTGTTAAACGAGGTTTATCGGTATGTAAAGATTCAGAGCGACGCGGCAGGAAAGCCATTCAGTTGAAAATCTGTGAAGTCTTCTGTTCTTTTATGGCAGTCTTCTGTTCTTTTATGGCAGTCTTTTGTTTCCACAGTCTTGAATATTTCATCAGCTAGCCCTTCTGCTGTCTGGTCTTTGACAGCAGAAGGGCTAGCTGATTAAATATTCAAGACTGTGGAAACAAAAGGCTTACAACTGAGAAAATTTCGTGGCCAAGGATATGATGGAGCTTCTGTTATGAGTGGATTGTGCAGCGGCGTGCAAAGGCGTATAAAAGATAAGCTCTACTCTACATGCATTTTTTGTTCATTGTGCAGCACACAATTTAAATCTTGTGTTGAAAGATGCTGTGGACGAAACCAGGGACGTTTGTCAGTTCTTTCAAACAATTAAAAATGTGTATTGTTTTTTTTTTTTTTGGCCACATTATCATTCGGTGGGAACAAAAGCGATTCTTCAAAAACTACCCTAAAATCTCTTATCCCTACACGCTGGGCTGGGAGGTTTGATGCCGTCAACGCCTTGAATGCGATGTACTGAGAAGTGTCTTTCAAGTATTGCTCTGACTAGTAAAAAAAGGAAGGAAAGAGATGAAGCAATGCAGTTGAAGAAGAAACTTGAATCATTTAAGTTCGTTATATTGTTAGTTGTACAAAACAATATTCTTGAAATCCTCAATACACATTGTCTCTAAAACCTTACAGTCAAAGACAGCTGACCTGTTTTTAGCTTTCAAACTTCTTGAAGTAGCTCTGACAAAATTGAGAGAAATGAGGGGACAGTATGAAGACTCCTTTGCAGAGGCTTCAAACACGTGTGAGCTTTGGGGTATAAAACTTAGTTTTGAACAAAAAAGAATGGCCAAGACAAAGAAGCACTTTGATGAACTGTGAGAAGATGAAAGACTTTAGGAACTAAATTCTTGTTTTAAAGTGACGGTCTTTTACCCTATGATCGACACGTTATGTGGGTAATTATTCGCACGCTTTCAAGGGATGAAGTCGGTTTTTAACAATATAAAATTATTCAGCCTGAATTCATTTTGAAATCAAGCGAAAATGATGTTCAAAAGGAAGCCGTTGTTCTTCAAAAACAATTTCCTGAAGACATTTTTACGTCGTTTCCTTCACAGATCTGCTCTGTTAAAACTACGTTCAAAACAGAGCTGGAAACAATCACCAGCGTAAAAGAACTGGTTGATATGTTGATTACTGACCACAGCATTCTGTCATCAACTTATCCTGATGTGTGCACAGCATGTATCATGTATCTGACCGTTCCTCTCACCGTTGCCAAAGCTGAAAGATCTTTTTCAAAATTAAAATTGATAAAAAAATATTTAAGAAACTCAATGGGACAGGAAAGGCTTGGCAGCTTAGCTCTGCTTTCAATCGAAAATGAAAGAGCCAAAGCAATAAACTTTGATGAAGTTATTGAAGAATTTTCTTCGTCAAAAGTTTAAAAGTTTGGTGAATAAGTGTATAGTACAACTTTGGTCTCATGCCAAATTTCTTACTGAATTTAACTGGTATTCATGGAATTTGACTTTTAAAATTTTAAATGGCCGCCATTTTTAAATTTGAAGACTAATTTTTTTGGAAATTTTAGATATCGGAGCAAGATATCTGTCAAGTTTCATAAAAACATCAAAGGGTTTTTGAAATATAATTTTTTTCAAAAGCAATACAAAATGGCAAGGAAGGTTATCGGCTGCGAACCGGTTAAGTTGTGTTCGTTTTCAGTCCGCGGTTTTCGCCTTCAATGACGAGTTAAATGTAGGTTTCTGGCCTGGTCACGTCTGTAAAGATGCGGTACTCCCTAGCGGACGCAGTGAGTATGTTGTATTTAGTGGCGGACGTTTCTTTTTCGGAAAATTTAGCATTTCGGATCACATTGTTGTGTCTTTTGGCTTCAACGATCGCGCGGGGAGTTTTCTTTTTTTAATCCCTCAGCTCCCCGGTGCTGCGTGACGAGTTCTTCTTTTTCGAATGCGGCGCTGCACCGCTTATAGGCGGAAAGGTTTCCTAGGTGTTGGGTTAGTCTACCGACCCGGCTCGTCTTTTTAAAAAACTTCCGTGTCCGTATTCTGGTTTTCCATCTCTGCGCGATTTATCCTTGTTCACCTTAACCCTTTTTTTGTTCCCGTCTTATTTTCTCTTCTTCAAGTCTCTTTCCCCTCTCCTCTTTTCCTTCTCAATTCTTCATTTTTCTGTCTCTCCACTCTCGTATCCGGATCCACGTGAGTGTGTTCAGGTACTCCTTCCTTACTCCTTTTTCGCATTCTGCCCTTTTTTTCTCCTATCCTTCAGCTAACTTCTCCTTTCCTCTTTTCTCATGGATTATTCTGAACCGCGTAAGTGGGTTCAGTTCTTCTTTTTCTTTCCTTTCTGTTATCACCCACTAGAGCTTTTAAATTTAATTGAATTTATTTTCGTTTTCTTTCTTTTCTAATTATTTTTATTCTGAGCACTTTGGGTGTATTGTTTTTGCGTACGTTTTGTGAGAACATGAATAGCAAGGCTATGGACGCCGATAAGGGGGAGCCATCTACTGGCTAAGCCTTTTCCCAGTCGGTGTTTTCCCATGGGTTTGATGTCTAACAGCAACTGGGGTGCTTACTCCCCGCAGCACACGATGATGGCACAGGGGCAGGCACTGTCGCAGACTCCTGGCGTCCATCCCTGTAACTGCGGGGCAATCCCAGTTACTATGGCCCAAACCTCTGCTCATAGCGACCAGGGGAATCAACAAGGCTACAAACCTGATGATGACAGTAAGCTTAAGAGTAAGCTAGCCGTAGAACGGGGAGGAGGCCAAAGCTATTCCTCCGCTGTTAAGGGAGCCAGTACCTCCCAGGGGATGCAGTCCCGTACGTCTAAATTCCCTAAGCTTCATGGGAAGAAACACTGCCAAGGACGGACTAGAGGAGGTAGTGTACCCAGAGGCTGATCCCCAACCCGCAGGCCCTAAGGGTGCTTCGTCCTCTCGTACTCAGAAGAGAGTTTGTAGCTCTGAGACTACCACAGATAAAGGAAAAGAGGCCAAACGCCACTGCGAAACGGCGAGTGATGGGGGGGAGGAGTAGTCCCCATCTCTTTTGAAAAGAGTGCTCCCTCCTCTAAAAAGATTGTCTTAAGGAGGAAAGGGTGCATTAAACCTCTCACAGAAAAAGAAGTGTGGGAGTTCTGTAAAGCTTTGATCAGCGCCTGCTTTAAAGCCCACGGCTAGGCCATAAGTTAGAAGGAGCGTATAGCCGGGCCGCTAGGGGACATATTGAAATAGGAGCGGAGGAGGAGTGCTCTAACCTGGGTGAGGCACAGCCTTCAAGAAATATGTCCATGGAAGAGGGTTGTTCTCGAGGAGGTAGACTCTCTACCTGATCTCGTTAGGATAGCCATGTGTCTTCCTATCCAAGACGAGGACAACCCTAAGGATCCTGAAATCCTTTATAACCTGCGGAGTTTTAACCCTGGACTTTTAACCAGGGATTGGCGCATTCTTAGCAGGACTAAACAGCGCAACGGACAGAGTGTGGTTGTGCGTGTGGACTAAGGCTCTATTAAGTTCATTAGGGGTCTGGACAGAGGATGAGGACTCTTTGTTGGAAGTGGACAGATGTGTGGCAGAAGAGGTTACAATTGAGTATCAATGAAGCCCCCTCTAAAATTTCTTCAGGCCAATCTGCAACACGGTTCTGCTGCCACCTCCTTTCTGTGTAAAAGGATGGTGGAACTTAAAACAAATATTGGCCTGATTCAAGAACCTTATGTATACAAGGATCATGTACGGGGACTGGGTATCTGGTGGTACCCTCTTCTCTTGTACAGACGGCACATCGCCAAGAGCTTTCATTATAACAAAGAATATAAATGCTTCTCTACTATCGGGATTTTGTAAAAGGGGCATGGTGGCTATAATAGAGGACGGAAGAGTGAAAGAGCGTGGGATCTATTAATAGAAAGATGCCCCACGGCATTAGTGAGCCAGGATTATTGTACACACCTCCTTACCCTTCCACCTAATTCTTATCAACACCTCCTCACCCTTCCACCTCATTTTCTGAAATTCCAATTCATTCACTTGAACTAACTTCAAAAAAGTCCTTTTCCCTTAAAGATATCGGAGCAACTAGGTATGAAGATCTGACACCTAGGTAGGAGAAAATGGCTCATTATATTAAAAAAAAATTAAGAAGGAAGTATCAAGGTTGAGGAAAGTTCACGCTACGAAAAAGATGTTTGTGAAAGAAATCTTGAGCACCAAGGCCTAAATGAATTTTGGACAATATGGCTAACTCAATGTCCTTGCCTGCAGCACTGATTTTAAATGTCCAGCATAGAGTAGCAAAAATTCCACCAAGAGGAAGGAGATGGACCCTGGAAGAAAGATTTTTGGCACTTTCATTTTATAAGAGGTCACCAAGAAATTATGCTTTCTTAAGATCTATATTTTGTTTACCTGGCCGCTCTACACTTTTGTCCCTGCTCAGTGCTGTGCCTCTAAGAACCGGCATTAATGATTCTATTTTCTCGTCGCTCTCTGTCATGGTGAGTAAGATGGATGAAGGTGACCGGTTATGTGTCTTAATGTTCGACGAGATGAGCATTAGGGAGAACCTATGGTAAGACAGCAAGGAAGACATTATTGTTGGAAATGAAGATTTAGGTTAGTACTTCCTTAGGATCTCACAGAATATCTTTACTAAATAGAGGACAATTAATTAAAAAATTATTGGTTTTAAATTAGGTATTAAAATAAAAACTTGTGTATCGGTTATTGTAATATTTTTCCTTATTGGTGGAAATAAATATTATTATTTTTATTATTACAGGTTCCTAGGGAAGGACGAACTTCCATGCCAGACATGCCCTTGTCTTAATGGCTAGATGACTGAGAAAGAGTTGGCAGCAGCCTCTAGCATTTTACTTCACCCGAGGTGGCCTCGGAAGTTCACAGCTTGTAGAGCTCATCAAAGAAGTAACTCGTTGACTTTTATTTATTTCAATTTAAATAGTGTGGATTATAAAATCTTCATTATTATATAGTCTTCTTTGGTGTGGGTCGTGTAGGGTACCCTACACGACCCACACCAAAGATGTGAAATTTTTGAATGAAAAACATGTAAATTTTCATTATTTTTTATTCACTGATAACACTGTTTTATTGGGACACTGTTCTTATTGAATGTTATTCAATATAATGGTATCAGTTCGTTTTATTGATTTTATTTTTTAAATTAATTTTTACCATCCTTTAGGCTTTCAAACAATTATTGTTTTTTAATTAGTTTTATTGTATTTATTCTTTTGCAGGTTATAGCTAAATGCCAGGATATTGGGCTCGTTGTGGTCTGCACAGTATGTGATATGGGTGCTGCAAATGTATCAGCAATGAAAGCTCTGGGTGCCACAAAGGATTCACCGATTTTCAAAATTCAGGACAATAACATTATTGCTTTATTTGACCCTCCTCACTTAGAAATCAGTGAGAAATCATTTAATTACATATAATGCAAATATTCCTGTATTATCTGCTATGACTTTAAAGTCTCCATACCAGATGAATTAATTCCGAGGGCTTCCTGGTCAGATATTCTGAAGGCATATCAATTTGACAAAGATGGTGGAACTTTCCTTACATTGCACAAGATAACTAGGGAGCATCTTTGTCAGGAGAAGTCTATATCGAAGATGAAGGTGTCTTATGCTGCCCAAGTTCTCAGCCAAACGACGACAAGTTATCTCAACACTCTAATTCGCTTAGGTAACTGTTATTCTCATATTATCTTTACTTTTAATTAAAATTATTATATTGAATAGGTGGTGTTAGCATTAAAGGATTACTTTGATATTTCAGGTGAATAAGAAAAGGAAGCAGTGGGCACTGTCCAGTTTCTTTGGCTGTTCAACAAACTGTTCGACTGCTGCAATGGATACTCCCACGAACCACAGGGTGCTGGAGGGTCCTTTACATTTTATTAATTTAGCTATAGACATTATTAGTAATAAATTAAATTTTGTTAATGTTAAAGGTAAAATTGTACGCCCACCTTGCCTTGATGGGTAGGTGCAAACTTTAAACGGTATAAAACTTGTTTGGCAGTGTGTTGAAGAACATGTATTGGATTTCCTCATAACAAAACGTCTCAATATAGACCCTTTGGAACGTTTGTTTGAGGCTGTTGGGCCAATTGCGGCTCTAACAGTAATCCTACAATACTACAGTTCACATCTGCTATTAAAACCATTAATATTAATAATTTGTCCCGAGTCTTAGGAACTGCAATGTTGAAGTTCTCAAAAAAGAGGACTTCCTACTGGGTGTGAAGACGTTCATTCAGGCAGAAGAAACCACTCATTTTTCAGATATGCTCAATGAGGGTGTGTCAACTGAGTCGGATGATGACGTGGATGCTCCTGATCATGTAAGGTCAGTCTCCTCAGGGACAGCTTATGATGCAGAATTTATTGTAAGATAGTCATTATTAAAGATATTATGTCCTAGCTGTGAAGATCTCCTGGTTGCCCCCAACCCTGATGCTTCTGAGTATAATTTTTTATAGATGAAAGAGTACAGCTCTAACACCAGAGCCCTGTCTTATCCAAGCAAAGAGTTTATGGAGAAAGTTGAATGGGCCAGTGCAGAACATGAGAAAGTGCTCCCAGAAATATCACATCTAAATGGAGTCAGGACTCATGCTATTAATTTTCTTAACAGCAATCTTTATTTTGAATAGATAGTTAGGGGATGTCCTCTTCATTCCTCTAACCTCATTGATGAAATTTGTTTCAGTTTGAGCCGACTCTGCATTACTTGGTGGATCAAACGCCAAAATAGACTGATGAGTGAGAAAATGTCCCATGCCAGGAAGAGAAGAAAAATTCAAAATTGTCTGGAAAATAAGTCCTATCCCTTTTATTTTACTTTTTATTTTATCCATATTTATATTATATCTTTTTTCAGATGGATGTCTGTACCTGCCAAAGGAGCTTCGAGACCTTTCCCTGCTGCCAATATTGACCTAACTCGCCCTATGAGTGGAAGGGAGTGATTTTAGGGGGTGTGAGTCCCTCACAACGTGCATAATGCATTTTTGAACCCTTACACGTTAAAAAAAAAAACTAAGCATTTCAAAAATTTTATTAAATTGCTACTAACACTAACAAATATTCACTGACATTAAATTAACTCCAATATTTGTAAATTGATTTTCTTTTTTATGACAATAAAATTTTTAATGCTTAACTATGCATTAAAACATTGTATTTAGCCTTATTGTACCTTTTATGTGAATAAAGCAGGCTTTTTTTATTCTACTTCTGTAATATTTATTCTTTAACCCTCCAAATATTTTTAATAAGATTTATTTTAGATGTAGGTTATTTTTCTTTTTAATACAAAGTGAATGTATAAATTCATTAAAATATATTCTGATGTAATGCATTTTCATTTTTGAGCAATAAAAAAATCAAAAAATTACACATGTTTAAAATTTCAATTTGCTGAATTTAGAAATTTTATTTTTCTGTAATTATCCAGGTTGATAATTTAATATACTAATATTTCATGGCACTGAAATATTATGGACATATTATGTACATTTAATTCCTTTAAATAAGTGGGTAAAAAATGGATTAATATTTCAAATATGAAAAGCAAGGAGGAAATAAAATAGCTTAATACTTTTGATTTGAAATTCCCGGTCTTTAAGGCGAGAATTAGTACTTTATTTACCCGTGGGGTCCGGAGTGCGCTTATGTCCGTTTCCCCCACTATAACCTTGTCAAAGGTTCATTAAGAGGGGAGACGACTGTATATATATTATTTATCTCCGTGCAAGACCATGTTTTTGTGTGCTTGTATCGTTTTGTAATAAACTGCCTCATCTAACGATTAAATATCAAAGTTTAACCGAGTTGTTTGTGTTGTTTCTTTAAAGCCACATTACAGTATAAATTGTTAACACTCAGTGATAAATACCCAAGTGTTAAAATACCATTTTTTTTTATTACTAATTTTTAATACTGGACTGTTTGTAGACTTAGTTTTTTTCAAATAATTTGTTACTGCTTCATGTAAGAGCATGTAAGAGGGGATACCCAAAAATAACCGGAATAGCATAGCATTCCCGTGGGCGGAGTTTGTGTAGTACGCATTTCTACCGCTAGATGTATAGCGCATAACCAGTGCAGTGCTGCCTATATTGTCATGGCTTGTTCTGTTCATCTGCAGCGATTGTTTTTGCAAGCACTGTTTTGTTCTTGTTTGTTTCGTTTTTTATTATGACAAGTTAAAGTAAAAAACGTTCAGCTGTAAAATGTTGTTTTCAACTAGATAATAATGCTGAAAATAGCTTACAAAGATAACGCTATGGGAAAAACTCAAGTGTACGAGTGGTTTGCTCGGTTTAAAAATTGCGACATGTCGATTGATGATAAACCTCGTTCTGGGCGTCCATCAATTGTACGAATCGACGAAAATGTTGAAAAAATTCGAGAGCTTATGATCACAGACCGTCGACTGACAATGATAAACTGTCAAAGAGTAGTAGGTTAACTTGGAGCTCAGTTCAGCGAATTTAACGGAAGATTTGGGAATGAAAAGGGTTGCTGCAAAATTTGTTCCTCGGAGTCTAAGGAGAAACAAAGCTACAGTCAAGCCAATGGAAACGTCATTATTGTCACCCCGTCCAAAAAAATTGTTGTAAAGTCAAATCAAACATCAAAACAATGATGATTTGCTTATACTTACGGTTGAGATAAGTGATAGGATTTAAACTACCATCATACGTACTATTCATAATACCATACCCTATTTTATCTTTAACATTATCATTCCAATACCTTTTTTCAAATTTAATCTTAAACTGTTCCCAACTTAAATTCTCACTCAAGGATTCGAACCAATATTCTGCCGATTTAGAGAAACTACCTTCTACAACCTGTCTATATTAGTTATTTCTATTAATATATCCTTCAAGTTTTTTAATATACATCGCGGGATATAGAAGATCGTAACATTCACCATCAAATTTACTTAAAAACCTCTCACCATTATATACCTGATTATCACTTCTATTTCCATCTATATCGTCACCTCTCCTTACTACATTATTGTTCATATTTACTCTTATATTTTTTTGTTTCCCACTATTTTCACATTTATCGATTCTCGCAGCTAACTTACTGACTTGACGCGCTGACTGAAGTAGAGCATAATGTATATTTTCGTCACCTTCTACCTGATTATCAGCCTGACTCAACTTCCTCTATACTTATATTTTGAAGTTCCTGATTATCAGAACAATCCATGATATTCCTATTTCTTAACATACGCCTAGTAATTACCATTTGTGTCCATATACAAAAAAAATGTATATGACTACACTTATACATATATATACATATATATATATATATATATATATATATATATATATATATATATATATATATATATATATATTAAATTGGATTTATAAAATACAAGAATTTTGTTACTTCTTTATTAAATGGACTAACTTTATCAAGTCCCTGTCCGGGCGCCAATTAATAGGGTGTATCTCATGAGTAAAACTAGGAATAATATAAGTATTTTGAAAAAAAATGCAACACTGTCGAAAACAAAATTGGAGGATGAACATGAAAAGGTTATGAGTTCAGGTTATAAACAGGCAGCTAGTCAATTACATAAGTTAAAAGAAAGTGAAATATATGTGAGCAATATCGATGATTTATGTTTAGAAACTCTTTTTAGTGAGGAAGCAGATAGTTCTAGTGATATAAATAGTGTGGTTAAGTTAATTGATAGACAAGTAAGTGCAGAGGTGAAAGAAAAAAAGTGCTAAGGAATCTTCCGTGCGTGTCTTGTAAGATTGAGAATATGAATATAAAAACTTTGTTAGATTCAGGAGCAGAAGTATTGTGTATTGAAAAAGAGTTGTATAAAGAGTTGATAAAGCATAATAAAAGTTTATGTCATATTCCAGTGAAAGGAATAAGGATTAGTGGTGTAAATAGTAAGAAACTCTGTAAGATAGAGGAGCAAGTTTTTGTTGAAATTACAATAGGAAATCTTTATTTTACGGTAAATTTATTATTTGTTCCGAAATTAAATCTTAAAGTTATATTATGAATTGATGTGTTTAATGCCATTAAGATAGTAATAAGCTATAATAATAATATTTTCAATTTCAATAGTAGAAATGAGTGTGAAAGTGTAAAGTTTGATAATTGCGAGAGTGAAGAGAAAATAGAAGTACACGGTATGAGATGTAACATGATTAGTTATCAACCCAGTAGTAATGAATCAAAGGACCTCGAGAGTGATACTATAGACGCTGTAAGACGGTGTGACAGTTTAAACTCACCTGATAAGGATACATTTTACAAATTATTAAATAGTTACAAGGATATATTTGAAGATAGAGTAGGTTTCATAGAAGGATACACGCACAAATTTTAGTAAATGGAAAATGCTAGCTATTTTCTTAGGAACTATCCGATACCGTTTGTTAAGCTAAAAGAAGTTGAAAAGGAGATATAAAAATTGTTAGACCAAGGGATTATTGAGGAATCTGATAGGTGTTATATTAATCCACTTATTGTTGCAACTAAAAAAGATGGATCAGTTCAACCTGTGTTGGATAATAAAAGATTTTTAAATATTCAGTGTAACGATTCTTCCCAACCACAAGATGACCTGTTCCTCCATAGATAACTCCTCTTTCTTCTCAAAATAAGACCACAATTCTTGTGCTATTTCTCTCTTATTTTCTGGCCAACCCGTCTGCATAAATTGTGCAACTTTTTTCAAAACCTTATCCCGAGCAGTAGCAAGCTGAAGTTCTTTCCTTGTAACGACCAGGTCCGCCATTCTCAAATGAAACAGGTGTCCATTCGCTAGATCTCCTACAGCTTCAATGTCTGAAGGTTTTTCTGACTCATTTGGTAATCTAGATAAAGCGTCCGCAGGTGCATTATCTTTCCCCTGTTTGTATTCAATACTGTAGCAGTAAGCTGATAGAAAGAGAGCCCATCGGGCAATTCTGTTGGTTGTAGTTTTAGGAATTTCTTTTCCCTCCCCGAAAATGAATTCCAATGGTCGATGATCTGTTTTAATTACGAATTTTGTCCCAAACAAGTACTGGTTAAATTTTGAAACGCCAAAAATTATCGCTAACGCTTCTTTCTCAATTGTAGCATATCGTGTTTCTGCCGGAGTCAATTTTCTAGACACAAACGCTATTGGCCTCTCTGTATTATCTGGGAATCTGTGAGCTAATACTGCGCCTAGCCCTACCCCACTTGCATCACAACTTAACACTAATGGCATATTCTCATCAAAATGTACTAACGTGAGTGATGACGATAAACAATTTCGTAACTTAATAAATGCGCTTTCTTCTTGATTTGTCCACGACCACAACACTCCTTTTTTAGTCAATCTATGTAATGGGGCGCATAAAGATTGCAAATGTGGAACGAAACGACCATAGTAGTTCACTGAGCCTATAAATGATCTAAGCTCTGATACATTTGAGGGCCGTTTTAAATTTTTTATTGCTGTTATGTGCTCATTAGTCGGATGTACTCCCTCGCTGTCGATGTTATGTCCCAGGTATGTTACTTCTTTTTGTAACCACTTACACTTGTCCTTTTGTATACGAATGCCAGTTTCTTTTAGCTTTACTAACACATCCCTAAGCCGCAAATTGTGCTCCTCGATGGTGCTTCCAACTATGATGATGTCATCTAAATAGCACGCTATACCGTTTACTCCAGCTAAAATCTTGTCCATAGTTCTTTGAAACAATGCAGGGGCCAAATTTACTCCGAATGGTAACCTTTTATACTTAAAATAACCAAGATGTGTCGCTATAGTTAGTAAGCTTTGGTCGTTTTCATCCACTTCCAACTGTAAATAAGCATCTTTAAGGTCTATTACAGAATAATATCGTCCCCCACTTAACTTGGCAGTTATTTCCTCGAACCGTGGCAGTGGGTATTTCTCTAAAAGAACAAATGGATTTATAGAAACTTTAAAATCTCCACAGATACGAACCTTCCCTGTAGGCTTGACAACAGTAACTATAGGGGAGGCCCACTGCACAGGACTTTTTGTTGGGTCTACCTGCTCTATCACACCAATTTCAACCAGCCTGGTCAACTCCACTTCTACCAACTTCTTCAGCGCAAATGGTACTGGTCGAACTTTAAATACCTTTGGTACTGCTTTATCTGATAAATGGATTTTAGCCTTGAATCCCTTTATTTTACCTAATATTGGCTCAAAAAGTTCCTTAAAATCTTTCAAAGTTTCCTCTATGTTTTCATTCATTGATTGAATTTCTATATTGCGCACAACAGCGCCTTCTGGAAGTGGCAATCCAAATTCTAAAACCCAATCTAACCCAAAAAGCGAAATCTCTTTATCCGGTATAACGGTTACATTTAATTTCTTTTGTTGACCAAATGCCCGAACCACAACTTTAGCTGTTCCCAAAGTACGAACTGGGACCCCCGTATATGCTTTTAAATTTGGGGCCGGTGATAAATGTGGTGAGCGAATCAACTTCCACACTTCCTCACTAATTACAGTAGTGGACGCTCCGGGATCATAGAGCATCTCTATATCTTTAGAATTGATATTTATTGTCAACATGACTCGGTTAGCTTTCTGTTTACCCACTCTCCTAATGAATTCTGAAGCTTCCTCTTCTGACTCGCTATTTTCTCCTTGTTCAATATTCCTAATTTCTTTTTCTGACTTCCTCAAGATCACAGCTCTTCCTTTATTTACACAAACTCGTGCAAAATGGTTCCTCTGGTTACAAGCCCTACAAGTTTCGTTTTTAGCTGGACAGTTTACTCCGATCTTATGCTTATTCCAGCCACAAGCTAGACAGTCTTTCTCTCGATCTAAGGTTATAGGTTTCTTATTATTACCTTTAACTATCTTATGCCCCTGAACTTCATTTATTCGTTCTACCCTTACAGATTGGGATCCTCCATTCTCTAAATCTTTCAACCTCTTATGTTGAGTCGCGGCTTGTTCAAGACGCATAGCTGCCCCTTCTACTTCTTTTAACGTTGCATCGTTCGAAGGAAATTGCTTTATTAATTCGTGCTGCCATTTTGTTTCATTAATGCCAACAAAAATTTGGTCTCTGATTCTTTCCTCATATGTGTTTCCGAAATCACATCTACCTCCTATAGCTCTTAATTTGTTTACAAATTTTTGTATGGATTCGTCCGATTGACGATATGTTAAACTAAATTCTCTTCGCTCGCTCTGGATAAAAATTTGTTTCCCATAGTATCTCTCTAGCATATCCTTTAATTCTCCGTAATTAACATTACGAATGTCTCTTGGTTTGAAATGGTCAATTAATAGCTTATAAGATATAGGTCCTATTTTTGACAGTAAGATAATAGCTTTAGCTTGGGAGTAAATATTACTGCTCAGCCCAAATAACATTAGTTCTGTTTCGAAACGACTGATGTAATATTCCCACTCCTCTATAGATGGGTCAAAGGGGCAAAATTTAAAATCTTTTAATAATACCCCTCTGGGCAATGCTAACCCCGATTGCCCATCATTCGCCCTCAACCCTGACTGACCTTGATCATTCTGCGTATCTGGTTGCCTTCTGTCATCGAAGTCCGGATCTGACCCAGCCGATCTTCTTTGACTCCGTTTACTTTGGTGAGATTCTTTTGACGGTGCCGCTCCGTCTTGTTCACCATCTTCTGGAGATTCTTGCCTGATATTCCGTGGTTTTCGCCCTTTTCTCGTCGCCATATGAAGTATCCTTTATAATGGTTTTAAGAATCTTTAATTATCACATCAAAAACAAGAACAAGAATGACACTTGACAACATGTCACTTTTAAAATACATAAAAATACTACAGTTACACCAGTGGGGATGCCTTTTGTGACTATCTTCTTTAACAAACAGGTAAGACATTTTTTATACCATCACTCTCCTGGTTCACTTACTTAAAAATGAAACCTTTATAAAAATTCAAGAATGTTCTTAATTTATTTGTAGTTTGGCACAGTAAACATGACTTTTTTCTGAATTTACAGCTCTTCTCTGTTTGATGCCGCCATCCTTAATAAGCTAAAACCTCACTCTTCAGGCATTCACTCTCCTGGCATAGAGGTGCCAGGAGAGTGATCACTATGCCAGGAGAGTAATACTATTGTTATTTAACTAGTGCACGCAGTATAAAATTGAGACATTTTTCTCTAATAATAGCGTCGGGGGGAACACCTTGTTTCGTAAAATAAATTACAAATTGCATGGGGTGCGGCGCCACGAAAGAAAAAAAGAACTGAGATTTAATTTATAATTTTCATTTTCTTTGCACTTTTCTGTTGGACAATATACCTATTATTTTTTCTTCTCTATAATAAAATAATTATATGTTTACTCCTCCCCCCCCCCCCCCCCCAGTCACAAAATAGGGAGGAAAGGTTGAGGAAAAAAAGAAGTCAACAAAGAATAGCGTTAGATCCTAATCTGCTGAAATTAGAGAAAGAAAAAAGAATTAAGAATTATGAAAACAGGAAGAAAAAGAAACAAATAAAATTAATAAATGATCAGACACCTAAAGAAAAGAGAATAACAAGAAAAAATTGGAGACAACGAGAAAAAAAAGTAATGTAAATCAATTAATAACCCCAATTCAATTAATATCAATTAATAAGGTATGTTGACAAATATAAACAAATACTATAGGCTACTTAATAGGAATTCATCTGATGACACCCCTAAAAAAAATGTTGATAAGCTCATGAAAGGTCCTTTTTCTACAGTCAAGAGAGCAAACTCAAAACAATTGAGGACAAACTACACAGCTTTGGGAGACAAATCAACAAAGGAACTTGCCAGATAGCTACCTAGCGGAAACGTTATAAAAAAATATAAAATTATAAAAAAAACAGAATCGTTGTTTCAACAAGGTTCATAGCCAGAATTTCAGTAATAAACAAAAGGCGCAAAAAGATTGATGAACTTATGAAACAAGTATGTGACTTTTTGATATTAGATAGTTCAACAAGAATTTGTCCGGGAAAAAAAGACAAAATTACCCAAGGAAAAGTAACAAAACAAAAAAGATATCTTAACTTTATCGATTTTTTATCTTCAACAATTAATTGCAGAAAATTATCTTGCTGGGACTGTCCATCGAGATCAAGATGCTGTCATTTTTCTAGAACTGAAAAAACTGAAACTTTTGCAACAGCTGGAGAGGAATTATCTGGTTTAACAAAACCAGATAATCAAAACATTGTTGTTGATAACTATGTAATTATTCAGTATGACAAACAATATTATCCTGGTTGTGTCAAAGAGATCATTTCTGAAGGAGTCGACAAGTCATTTAAAGTTGCAGCCTATGAAAGAGTGGGAGGACATTGGGACATGTGCTTGCGTATGATGCTGTAGATGTTATATAAAAGTTATTGATGATACAAGCATCATTCCAGCGAGCAGAAATTTTTATAAAATCAAAGACCCTTTATTGAATTAATTTATTGACCTTATTTTATGACCCTTTATTACGCTAATTTTATTTTAGTTGCCTTATCAATGGCTGTGGTTTTATAAAAGTTTAATGATTAATTTTGTCAAATAAAGGATTTAAAACAATATACTATCTAATATTTAATTAACCTGTTATCAATAATCTTGGAGTATACCTAAATTGCTCTTCCAAAGTCACTCTCCAGGCAAAGATCACTCTCCTGGCACATAACAAATTTTGAGGGCCCCTATTTTGCAAAAAATTATCAAAGTTTTGGGAAATTCTGTTTTTTTGTAATAGTTTCATTAAATAAATTTTAAAAAAAACGAAAAATTTATATGAAGTTAAATTGTTTGATTTTGGGCTTTCGAAAAGAGGCAATCTCAAGATATTCACCCATATATATTAATTCATGTAAGAATCCGAGTAGTAGGATATGCCGTTGGATCCAGTATTTACAAAATTTGAATTTTAAATTTGTTTATCTTCCGGGGAGAGAACAGAAGGCCGCAGATGCACTTAGTCGAGCAGTAGAGAGTATTGATCATAATATTGAAACTAATTATGTGATAAACAGGATAAGTAATAGTAATCTTTTTGACTTCATGGGAAATATTGATGAGCATCAGAGGAATGACACAGAGTGTAAGAAGATAATAGATAATATAAAAAGGTATGATAAGTATGAGATAATTAATGGGATTTTGCATATTAAGAATAATAATAATAAAAAAGTGGTTATACCAGAGAATATTGTAGAAAAGTTCATATGGAGAGAACACAATGAGTATGGACACTGTGGAATGCAAAAGTGCTTTAGTATGTTGAATGAGGAATTTTATTGTAAGAAATTAAGAAAGAGAATAGTTAAAGAAATAAGGTGTTGTCATGTGTGTCAACAGAGTAAAAGTGCTAATAGGACTAATTTTGCTCCTCATAGATCGATAATACCTAAGGAACCAGGTGAATGTGTATCAGCAGATTTTTACGAACCACTAATAAAGGGTAAGAGGAACCTTATATATTTATTCGTTGTTGTAGACAATTTTTCAAAATTTGTTAAATTATATGCTATTAGGAAAGAAAAAGGAAGTGAAGCAATAAAATGTTTAAAAAATTATGTAAATTAATATGGTAGAATAAAAAAAAAAATTAACCGACAATGGTACCCAATTTTTGTCGCTACAGTGGAAAAGGGCCATGCGAGAAATAGATGTTGAACATGTGTTAACGCCAATTAGGCAAATTTAGCCGAGTGAATTAATCGATAATTAGGAAATGCATTTAGAGTACTTATGTTAGAAAAACACATTAGTTGGACAGAATGTCAGTTTAATAGAGCGAAAAGTTAATGACATGTTTCATCGTAGCATAAACAACAATCCAGCGACAGTTCAGTTTAAAATCAAACCAGTTAGGTTGTGGAATGAATTTTTACCGCATAGAAATCAAATGTCAAATGTAAATTAAAAAGATGTGAAGGATGAAATTAAAAGAAATTGTAAGATCAGGAATGATCAGTTTAATAAAGGATAAAATTTTAAGAAATTTAAAGTAGGTGAATTTGTCCTAGTTAAAGCACTTAGGGTAAGTGACGGAGATAGGGGAATTACTGGAAAGTTTCTAACAGTGTATGAAGGGCCTTATGAAATAAATTGTGAATCAAAGGACCCAATTTATGTGTTGACTGATGAAAACGGTGGATGTAGAGAAAGATTTCACACAAGTATGTTGAAATCGTATAATATAAGGGAGAATAAAATCCCAATTGAAATTTGAAATGGTATATGATTTATTTTATTTTATTGATGAGGTATACTTATATAATAATACAAAGTATGGTAGTTCTCAGTGAGAGAAACGTATATGTTTAACGTTTGTTTAATTGTGATTAAAATTAATTGTTGAAAACTTTATGATTATAAAAAATAAAATGTTTTATTTAAAATTGTTATTATATTTTTTTGTTGACTATTCAATTCAGGTTGATTTTAACTGTGACCATGTTAGTTAAGCAAATCTCAGTTGTGACTTTGAATTTTAAAAAAAAATGTGTTTTTTCTTTATAATACAGGAATAGGGTTTGATATTGTGAATTAAAAAAAAAGAGAAGGCTTACACGCATTTGGTGAATTAAAGGAATTACATACTCAGTGAGTTTGTAAAATTGTTTGACAATAAATTGTAACACCAATTTTAAAAAATGAAGTGGGAGGATAATGCGGTGTATCCTTAAAGTGGTGTTTAATAAATTTATGTTTTAATGTTCACAAGGAGAATTTGGAAAGTATTATAAATTTGTGATTGTATTAATTTAATAAATTAATAAGATTAATAAATGGAGTTTATATTATATAATATTTAAATTGAGATATCATGTGAGTAAGATGAAGTGATGGAATTAAGAAAGCTTTGCAATGAAAATTATTAATTATTAAAATGTTCGATGTGTGAGGTTTGATACCCTGAGATTAAGGCAGTAGCCATTTGTAAGAGCACGAGGATTCATACGTAGCTGGACTGTCGAACACGTAGGCAGGTTTCCCCATCAAGCTGGGTAATGCTCTGGACAAGTGTCCATATTAAAAAATTTATGTAGTTTTTAGTAAATAATTTTCTCTTGTGAGAAAAAGTTTGATGTAGTTGGCTTGTTTAAATCCATATTAAATTTTATTTAACTTTGATTAATTAAAACTTCTTCTGAAGGAATTCACAAAGCCACCGAAATTTTCGAAAGTTGAAAAATTTGTAAAATTTTTATAAAGATAATTTAATATATGTAAAGTATAGCTATAAGCTAATTAAATGATTGTATATTGTATTATAGGGTTTTTTTAAGCATACATAGGAAATTCTCCTATAGTATTAAGTCGTCGAGACCATCAGGTGCGAGGTGAAGCCAACTGAGGTCTACAAGAATCATCGTCGAGTTCAAATTGCACAGAGCTTTCGAGATTGCAACAGACTAGAAGATTGTAGTCTACAAGAATAACGAGTATTTCTGAGAATTCGTCACATTGGAACTCCAAGCTACATGAGGAAGCCAAGGATTGAGCACGTCAAGCACCAACAAGCTATACAACAACCTCACCAGTAAAAAACTTCATGTAACCGCAAGTAAAAAAAAAAAAAATGTGTTATATTTTAAAGACTTGAGGTCAGACAAAATTATTTGATTTAAAAAATTATAAGCAATTTAACTAGAAGATACACTAAAAGTGTATGACTAGGAATTGAGGTTAAGACCTCGTGTCTGTAAATCTTTAAGTATTGATTTTAAGAACGATTAATTTTATTTAAAAATATAAAATGATAAAGTAAGCCCTAATGCTAATAACTATTGAAAAGGTGTATTCAATAAGTTATTCTACCTGTAAATTTTAAATTTTTTGTTTTAAAAAAAACTAGATGAAATTTGATGTATGTGTAATTTGTTGAATTTTTTCACAACGTCCTAGTACACATGAGTAACACCCTAACGGATTGACAGCGTCCTTGTTAGTGGCTATTTTGTAGTTATTTCTGTCGGAAAGCAGTAAAAGTGAATGAAAACAACAATAATGGCGTCACTTTGTTTTGGTTTTTAGCATTTGATACATAACAACATAACCTGACGAATTATATCAACAACAATTTTGAGTAGATATATATCAAACCTTATGTCTCCTTATATAACAACAGACAAAGTTATAGATTCACGTTGACAGGTTGTGTGCCCATGTTCATAACAACAGTTTGATATATAACAAGAAAAGGGAGGTTTACAGTTACAGAATCAGCCTCCTGGCCAGTTATACAAAAAGCCTTTGCCAATTTCTGAAGTAAAAAAACAAAATTTATTAAAATTGTGGAAATCTGGAGCAATACCCAAATTTTGATAAAATCAAAATATTATATATTTTCAGTAGGGACGAAAAGTAACTTTTCAGAGCTAGTTTATAGGTAATAATGTTGGTCTTTTCATGCCCGTTCTTAAAAAACGGGGAAATAATGTGAAAACGGGGATATAATGTAAAAACAGGATTATAATCCACGTTCGTCAATCTAATTATTTTGTAAAAAGTAAAGAATGAATTACAGATGTAGTGAATTTGTTGAAATCAGGTTGGCAACACTGCTTTTAAACTCCCAGCTGTATTGCGAGTCATTCTATGATGTTTTGTTTAACTTTCGTTAAACTTTTTTTTTTTATTACTTTAAAAGTGATTAATTTTTTTCATCATTTAAATAACTTATATTATTTTATTTCTGTATTAAATTCGTACAATAAAGAAGTACAAATTTTAATTTAAATCAAATTATAATTATTATTAACTACGGGAAACAGACAGAGAAAAATACACTCCAGCGCTGGGATTTGAACCACAGGCCTCTATATTTCCAGTAGAGTGCTATACTGGAAATATAGAGGCCTGTGGTTCAAATCCCAGCGCTGGAGTGTATTTTTCTCTTTCTGTTTCCCGTAGTTAATAATAATTATAATTTGATTTAAATTAAAATTTAATCTTTCCGTACTATGAATACTACCAAAATAGTAAAATAAGAAGTACAAATGTTTTCTTAGTTGAATAAATCTTATATAGCGCTTTTTCAGGAGACAAAATTTGTATGTACCTCGAGAATAATGCATTATTATTCCCTTTTTATAATTATCTCTCTCTGAGCTAATTGTGATTAATCCCTCGGCTTCGCCGCGGGGTTTAGTAGCCTAGATTCCTTCAGCTTTGCCTCAGGAATCAACTCAGTCAAGCCGGAAATAATATCTTACATTATTCTCTAGGTGCATAAATAACTATTTAAGCTGATTGATTTTCATTTTTTTTATTTTCAAGTTACTATTTATTCAAATGCTAAGTCAAACTTCAATAATCTTCAACATCAAAAATCGATTAAGTCAAAATCAATTGGATAATTTTTTAAATGTATGATTTTTTTTTTTTTTTTTTATCATAGCTGCAGGAGTCCAACTACTTTAAGAAAATTAACATATGGTAAGAAAGGTACTAACGAATGCCATTTTATATGAGAATATAATATAACAAATCATAAACTTTGATTTTCCTGAAAAAGAGAAGTTTTGAATTGGTCACTTTTTTGCACTAAGCCAACGAATGTATAAAATATATTTTGGTTGTCATAAACACTCTCAACTTTTAAAAATTCATGATCAAGAATCACAATTGTTGATGTTAAAACACTGAACAATAAACCACTTCTTATTAGTGAAGCAAGGATTTATGTGACAAAAAAAAAAAATCAGAAATTTACCATTACTGGTACCAATAGATGGATAGTGTCTTCGAACAAATGTGGTCATAAGTCATAAGAAGAAGATTTTTAAAACCAGAGGAAGATAAAGACAATAAAACTAAAAGATCTCTTTTTTACAAACTTCCATTACGTCAATTCAAAGGAATCTAGAGCAAGGGTTCTCAAAGTGTGGTCTGCAGACCCCTGGGGGCCGCAGGCATGGTTTGAGGGGTCCGCAGATCTCTCAAATACTGAACAAGACCAGTCGGCGGAACTCACATGCAGCAGAGCCTGGGAGATAGTTCAAGAAAATAACTTCAACTTAACTAAGTTACAGCTACTTGCACAAGCTGAAGTACCAGAACTTGCCAAAAAAAGCACTTGAACATATCGTGCCATTTTGCACCGCACCACATATTTGTGCAAACGAACCATTTCTGACCTGTCCAACCTAAAGCCAGCACAAAGAAACCGACTCAAGAATATTGAAGTAGATTTAAGGCTGAAACTTTCAATTATAAAACCCAATATTTCAGAGATTGCCAAAAGCAAAAAACAACACCATCCTTCTCACTGAAATAAGTGGTATTTTACTCTTTAACTGTTCTATTGGTAATTTTTCATAATTAATAATAAGAGTCCTGTCTTTTTGCAATTGTATTCAATGTTAAAAATAAAAAATGTATCAAAACAAACAGACTGCTTTCTTTTTCCATCCCATAGCTTTTCATTTTGAATTAAATATATTTTAAATGGTTATTTCAACAAAATTAGTAAAAATAGTAAAGGGTCATTTTTGAAGGGTCCAAAAATTACATCAAGGGGGCAATGACATCAATAATTAAATGGGTCCTCAAATAAAGGAAGTTTAAGAACTAAAAACAGACTACCCTTTTAAGTATTCTCTGCCAAACCCATATGCACCCACCCATCACTTAACCACAGCTACCACCCCCTCAACAGCAGAGAACCAGAATTTACTATTTTGATAATTCAAGCCTTCCAATAAGAGCTTTCTGGTGACATTCATGTTTTCAAACCGACAAGAGACTTATGCCTTTGAAGTGTTTTTTCGTCAAATCAAAGAAAATATTAATGGAACCCCACCATGTCCTAAGTATTTTATGTCTGATATGGCAGATAATTTTTATAGTGCTTGGCTGATTGTTATGGGGCCACCTGAGCACCGCTTGTTTTGTACCTTGCATGTCTTGAAAGCATGGACCACTAATTTGGTAAAAATAGGTAATTCTAGTAAAAGGAAGTCGGTTTTGACACTTTGTCACATGCTACAGCAACTAGTGGACCGAGAGGAAAATTCCGAGAGGGGATCAATAATTAAAGGGGTCCTCGAATAAAGGAAGTTGAGAACTTCTGATCTAGAGAACATTCTTTCAACTGCAGTAAAAACAGACTACCCTTATAAGTATTCTTTGCCAAACCCATATGCCACATCTACCGCCCCCTCAACAGCAGAAAAACAGAATTTTCTATTTTGATATTTCAAGCCCTTCCAATCAGAGTTCCAAAAAAAAAAAAAAAAAAAAAAAAAAAAAAAAGGAAAAGCAGCACTCTAAACCATGGTAACATCCAATCATAGTCTGATCTCAATTTTTTATGAGATTTGGAAACACATAAAGATCACTTTGGGTTAAATCATAACAATCATTGTTCCTTAAAAGTACTTTTTTTAGCACAATAACTCAAATTCATCTTAAAGAAAAAGAAGAAATGGAACATCAAAAGCTTCATCAGAAATAGTTTAGTCTAGCACTTTTCAGTAGTGTAATTTTTCAAATGTTTGTTTCCATTTAAGATTGTGTTTCATTTCAGAGATCTCTTAAGGTAACAAACCTTAATGATATTCAAACACCTCTCAGTATTTTCAATGAAGACAGTGCAATATTTTTATATTTTAATATAATATTTTATTTAATTCTTTCATTTGTTCAGCTCGAAGGATTATTTCATAGAACAACTCCCAAAACAGCTATGTACTTTTGAAAGATCCATATAACTCTTGGAGTCCATGATAGGCTTGAAATTAAAATGTATCTCTGGCTTCAAGCAGTCTCATTATAGTTGGACCATTCAATAAAATTGAGCTCTTTTTTAAACGGAATTCAGATTTTGGGTATTGTGGCCGTTATGTCCCAAAATGTTTCATCCGTTGCTGTGGGTCCTTTAAAATATTTCCTCTTTCTCCTCTCGCCCTCGACATTTTCCTTTCACCTGAAACAAAATTTAAGATAATTAGATTCTCCAAAATAAATGTGTAATACACAAACTAAATTATTATACAAATCGTAAGCAGACTTGACAGAGACGGAAAAGAAGATCTGCCTATCTAAGGTTCTGAAGTCTCTAAATAAAATTAGAATATTGAAAAATTACCATGATCCTTAAGTAAAAATGGTTAAGCGCAGTAAAATACTTAAAAAGTAGGTTATTTTAACTAGCACACTTTTACTAACAGAAAAGTAAATTCTTGAGGCTTAACAATAACATGGATTCTTCTAATAGGTGCTAACATAAAATATGAGTTGCAAAAAAAGTAGGTTTTGGGATGAGTGAGAGGTGGCGATGTGAGCAGTAGTTAGAAATTTATAAGAGACTAACTGTGGACTTGCCCTTATATAACTAAATACATTTTATGAAATTCCGATAAGTAGTTTTACAAAATATAATGTTAATAGATACAAATTGGTCCTACTAACTTGAGTAAATAGTACATTACGCATAAAAGTAAATAGTAGATTGAGTAAAATTAGCATTTTGCATGCGAGTGTGGAGTTTGCACCCGAGCGACAGCAAGGTTAGTAAAACCACACAAGCAAATCAAAATGCAGTTTTCGCACGAGTTGCGTACCGTACTTTATCTACGATAGTGGATTTTAATAATAAATGCAGAAAAAAATTGAATAAACTTCCTGTATGTAAGTTCATATTTCTCTTTTGATTAAGATGACAATTCATTGAATTAATTATTTCGGGAGGCGTATTATTCTCCTCATTTTTGTCATAATCACTTAAATTACTTATTGTTTTTTCACTAAAAACTTGATATAAACAGTTACTTTAATTAAACAAACAGCAAATTAGTTTAATTAAATATAAACAAACTCGCTAATCGTGCGTTAAGGTAAAGAATTCCTCACCTTATCGCACGATTATGAAACACGCATGTGCAGTGAATACAGCTACGAAAAGAATCACTTTCCATGCATCTAAACAGAGATATAATGTTTATATTGTGTATCAATCGTAGATAAAATTTCTTACATACATAGTGATACTGAAATTGAAACATCCCATAAACTTAAACCTTTCAGCAGCTCCCAAAGTAAATAAACTGCTAAGAGCTCTTAACACCTTTAGATTACTCTGAGCTTTTACATTTTTTAAAAAATATTTCCATTGCGTAAAAAAAATTAAGTCGCTCTTCTTGTGCTTTAGATTAATATCTTCTTATTTTATTGAGGGTTGATATAAAGTATTGTTTTCAAAGAAATTAGGCATGGCTATACCCCGGTAGCTCGAGTAGGAAGGAAGTTAGCATTAAATCATTACAGCTAAGTAGCACTGGCCATGGTCAGTAGTTAAATGGGTGACTGCCACCTCTAACCACAGCTCTGGGTTACATTCCTGAACCAGCCCTACCTCAATATCCACCCAGCATTATTAGACAAATGGGAACCTGTTCAAAAGATTTAGCGCCTCCAGGTTTCGGCCTGAAAAACCATTGTCGACACTCTCTTGGTGGTTTGATAAAGAATAGATCAAATGAAGCCAGAGTTGTGAAGACTTGGTTCACCAACCAACAATCAACAACTCACCCTTGTCTGGTATCAATCCAGTATTGGATTGATAGAGGCAACTTCGGTTTCGTTCAAAATGACCCATTTCGTGGTCTATGTCTTCGGGCCGTAAAAGCCCCCTCCCCTCCCCCCAGATTTAAAAAAACATAGTTATGGGGGGGATTTAAAGCCAATTAAAAATCATCATATTCGTAGTGTATTACCCTTTAATCTAATTTATTCTTCAGTCTTTCTTAGGTCTTTAGGGTATTAATAAATTTTATTGCTACTCCATGTTTGGCTATATTTCACCTCCTTTGAGGCATCTTCAGGCCTTTATTTAATCCTTCTATTATATTATAATATACATTTTTCTTTAAAAATCTAACTACCTGTTATTCAACCGTGCGTCTACACATTTCCTCATTTCATGATCCACTGTTCTCTATTTAATGTATTCTCTTACACTGTTCTCAAATAGAGAACAGTGGATCATGAAATGAGGAAATGTGTAGACGCACGGTTGAATAACAGGTAGTTAGATTTTTAAAGAAAAATGTATATTATAATATAATAGAAGGATTAAATAAAGGCCTGAAGATGCCTCAAAGGAGGTGAAATATAGCCAAACATGGAGTAGCAATAAAATTTATTAATACTCTAAAGACCTAAGAAAGACTGAAGATTAAAAATCATGTAAATAATCATCTAATTTAAAAGAAAACCCTCACAGTATTTAGATTAGTTCATCTAGTATATTTTAAAAACCTTCAGAGGGAGGTTATATTGTAAAATCAATTGAAGATAATAAGGATGTAGAAAGACTTTTGCATTTGTTAATATAAATTAAAAATTAATTAAAAGCGGAAATAATGAAATTTCAAGAAGAAATTAGTGAACATAAAATGATGTTATAATAATACCTAGAATAGGAAGTTATTAGAAACAATCTAATCATCTACAGACTTAATACTGAGAAAAGTTGTTCTTATGTTCAACAGGATAAAATGTGTCTCTTCAGTACAAACAAGAAGCAATGCATTAAGAAATAGAGAATTTATTAGAAGACTTGGAGAAGGTCCTTTAAAAAGAAGCCCTGATTTTAGTTTAGTTCTGAACCTTCAAAACCAGCTTAATACTTTAAAAAACAGAAATTTACATCAAACAGAAATTTTATCAAATGATTTAAATCATTTTTTTTTTTTTTTTTTTTTTTTGTTAATATAGTTGTTGTTATACTTAATTATTGTTACTCCATTTAATAGAGATATATCGGTGGACTGAGCCCCGAGTTGTACCGTTTTATTTATAATTTACTTACAGTTACCGTGCCTTAATATTAGTTTGTTTTTTTTATTGTTAATTAATTGTTTTCCTATGTGTGTTTTTTCCGAATTTATTTATTTATTATATACTGATCATCACAACTTAAATAAGCTTATCTGTGATAAATTTATTATAAGTGATAGGTGACAGCTTTAGTTGCATGCAACGCCTTGGTACCCATTAATTTATTCTTTATACCTTATTTATGATTAATTAATTAATACTTATAGTCTTGTTTTTATTATAAGTATTTATATTGATTTTTGTTGGAAAGAGTACTGGAAAAGGTTCCTAATTTTTTTTTTTTTTTTTTTCTGCGCATGTTTCTTAATTCTACTTGTTATATATTTATAGTCAATTAATGGTTTTTCACAAATTATAGTGGTCAATGCAAATTACACTTGTTTATGTTATTTTATTATTATTTATACTACTCCTAACTGCCTCTAATTCTAATTAATTCAATTAAAATCATAGAACAGGTAAACTCGCATACACTCCTATCCGATCCATCCTACCAACCCTGGTTGTATCCCTAATTTGACCCTTCTCTTCTCCCTTTCATAATTATCCTCTACTTGTAATCCGTACTTACCCACCCCTAACCTACTCCAGCGTCCGGTAGTAAACCAATTGTAACAATGGATTTCCCAAAAAAACATGGTGGAAAAAAGAAATGATCGAAGCAACAAAGGCACAGTATGCCACAATTTGCCATGATTCATTTTAAGAGAGAGTTCATTCCAAAAAAAAAGAAGCTTTTTGACCAATCTTCACAAAATGAGAACTTAATGTATCTCCTCAGGACAAAAGTACACAAGAAATGTCAGAATATAGAAAGTACAAGGCAAGGGAAGACATAAACCTGAGCATTAAACCAGAACCCTGAATTACTCAGTACATAATATGTACTAGAATATATTAAATTCTATTTTAATCCTCTACCTCCTAATCATTGTTTACAATGTCTTCAAATGTGTGCTACCTACAAGAAAACATTTTACAATTAATAATAATCACTTTGTCAGATTAAATCATTTTTTTTATCTTTAATAATTAGGTAACTTACCATTGTCACATCTATTCATCTTATTTTAGAGCAATTCAATTAACACATAATACTAATTATTTTCTCGGGAGAAAAAAAAGTGTCTGATTTATATTTTATATAAACATTATCACTGATAAGAATGATAAGGAGATTCAAGGTTATTCTTAGGATACTAAACTTTACAATACATCTATGTAAGGCCTTATTATCTAATATTTATTAATTTAAGGAATATTTTTAAGAATTTTAATTTTTATAATATTATAGACAATTCATAGAATCTTAACTTTATACTTTAATGAATATAATATTTTAACTACTATTTTAAATAATCTTTCTACTAATTCTTAGTGTATAATTTTAATTTTAGGTATGATTCTGAATTTTTGTTGCGTTGTATTATTCATGAATTTTTGTAATTAAATAATATACAAATTATTTATTTGTAGCTAGATGATGACCGAATTTAAAATTATGAGAACTTAAAAGTTTTTAATTTTTATTTATACTACCCATTAGACCTGTGAAGGATTTTCTTTTTGAAATAAAAATATAGAATATTCTTATTCAGGTCTGTAGGGTATTAGTAATTATGATTATTTAATTTTATCCGATTAAACGGATTCAATTGAAGATATTAATACTCTACAGACCTGAATAAGAATAAGAATGAGCATAGGATAGAAATAAAGGTAAATGTGAATTGTACAGTGATGTTTACAGAATTGAAGTTCAAAAGAATTTATTTTTCCCTAGAATTTTCAACAGTTGCACCCGCTTCGTGGTGCTCCGCTCATTTTCTGGAGAAAAACAGCTCTGGCGCATTTAGACCAGGTAGAGGTCCAAATCGAAGTACAAAATTCAATGGCACCGTACAATTCACTTTAGTCGAAATAAAGGGTGATTTTCCACGACTATGAAGTATTTTTTGGAAAGGTCAAATACACCCAAACAAGAAAAAGATAAAGGAAGATGAACGGAAACAACTTAAGAAATTAAATTTCAATGAAGAAAATTGATCTTCAATCTAAATAACGACATCAAGAATATAACATGTAAAAACAAAGAAATTGAAAAAGATTTTTATGTTTTGTTTAAAAGTCATATAAAGATGTAAGTTCATGTAATATAGCTAAAACGGATTGAATTGAAGTTATTAATACCCTACAGATAGGACTAAGAATAAGAAAAAGCATAGTATAGAAATAAAGGGTAATTTTCTATGAATAGGATAAATATAGATATCATAGGATTGGCCGAACAGTGGCCGCTTCATGCATAAATTATCCTTTTGTTGTTAGTAAATGTCAATTGTTAAATTTTATTTTATGAGCTAACTTATTTAAATTAATTTATTATGTTTCTTTTTTATGATGTTAATTGTTATTTTATCAGCTGTTATCTTATCAGTTAATTGTTATCATAATCTCAATTGGAGAAGATTATTGTTTGTATTTTTTTTAATCAAATTTGTTTGTGGACGAAACCATGAGCTACAATATTGTGCTTAACGGTGTAATATAAAAATAAAAAAATAAAAAATAAAAAAAAGGAAAGGAAAGTATGCTGGAATAAATGGTGTAGGATTCTTGAAAGAGGTGAGTTACAAAGAAATACAATAATCATCAGCTTTTGATTTCTCATACACGGGTTTTAGGATATTAGTACAGTAACATAGTTTTTATAGCTATTTCTCTCTTCCCTTAGAGGCATCTCTTCAATCCTAAATATTAAGGTAGGAGAAATGTAGAAACATAAAAATGATAAGATGAACTGTATTACAAATACCCTAAAGACCGTTTAAGAGACAGAGCTAAAGCTGATTAAAATATAGGAAGGTAATTTCTAATACTACCACAATAAAGAAATACTATAAAATGTGAAGGTTTAGTTGATAAAATAGCAATTTTATCGTTATAGAAGAGTCTCACTAATCCAGACCCCCATTAGTCACATCCGGTTAATCCAGATGGAACTCAATCATTTCCTAATAATGAAAAATCAGTAATCTTTGAATTTATATCAATAAGAGTTAAGTTTGTGTATTCTAAATCAATTTTTAGGTTTAAAAGGTAGCCCTATGTTGTGACTAAACAGTCATTTATATTATAAAAACATCATTTGTAATAGTTTTACCCCGTTAAAACTTGTTTTACAGACATTTATTACGGATTCTGTTTAATCCAGACAGTCTCGTTCCCATCAAATCAGGATTAGCAAGTGTGTGTGTAGGCACCAACAAGTGGAAGCCACTAAAGAAAATTATATACATATTATATGAAGATGACCAGAAGTTTTAGAATAAGGCTAGGCGTAGACTGAGATGCAGGCATGCCGGCATATAAAGGTGGCACAGCACTTTCTTCTGTGAATTACAGAAATAAGCAATAGCACGAATTGAGACAAAGACAGGATAGCACTAAGCCAGACATTAGAGATGTGCGTTATTTAACGTAATAGGTAAAATAATAGGGTTCCAACTGTGTCACCTATTACAGACGTGACAGTGACTTGGTTAAAGCTATTAAATTTGTCACTGGTTACGGAACGGCCCCTAAATATTTTTAAGGTAGGTGTAGGTTAGGTAGTAAGTAGTAGGGTGGCATCATGTGGTAGTAGTGGGGGAAGGTTCCTTTTAGTACATGTAAGCCTTTGGCCTGTACCCTTCTCTACTTAGCAGAAAGCCCTCTCTCTACCTGGTTCCGTTCCACACAGAGACAAGTGACAAGGGATAAGATATAATAAATATTAAATATGACGTTTTGAATACTGGAACTGGAGGTTCCAATACCTATTATTTTATTATTAGGTGACAAAGTAACGAAAAGAATGTCCTAATACCCAATATCCAGACTAATACCTGCTTCGTAAAATATTAAATATGAAGTTTTGAATACTGGAACTGGAAGTTCCAATACCTATTATTTTATTAATAGGTGACAATGTCACGGAAAGAAAGCCCTAATACCTGCTTCGTTCCTTGAGGGCACCATAACCAGACCAGTTACAGTGACAAGAGTTAATAGTTTTTTTTTAAACACCTGAACCAATACTCTATACCTTGAAATATCGGGCTCTCATCGGCCACTATTTTTTAATATTTTCTCGTGCTGATTTAACTCTTCTCTCTACTCGACTATTCCGTTACTTATACTGTAAAATCTCGCGTATAATACGCACTTTTTTCTAAAATCGGGGTGCGTATTATACACGAGTGAAAATATTACTTTGTTTACAACTTAATTATTTACTTATAAATTAAAAAAAAGCCAGCTATTACAGTAGTATATATATAGTTTTCGGGTATTTTACACATATTATAAAACATGAACGTAAATATACTTTTTTTTATAAAAACTGATTTTATGTATCTTATCGTATTTATTTTGGTAAGGTATCTACCTACTTATTTGTATTCTCTCTTTTTCAGACAGAGAGACTTGTTTCTTGTTATCATCAAAGTTATGTTATTTTATTTCGGTAATTGATCAAAGTAATTGATAAAGTACATATATATATATATATATATATATATATATATATATATATATATATATATATATATATATATATATATATATATATATATATATATATATATATATATATATATATATATGTAATATATATATATATATATATGGCAACGCCGTGAGATTACAACGGCTTGATTACAAACGGCTCAAAGGCAATTAACAATTCTACGAATTGTTAATGTCTTTATATTTATTATTCCTAGTAATGATAAATATTCAGAAGAATACCTATCCATAATTTTATTTATGGATAATTAGATATCTTAAAAACAGTATGTACCTAGTTTTCTGTAAGTACGTTGCAAACTTTAAACTATTAAAAATTATTATTGTCTCACGTTCGCGGATAATAGTTTAGCTTTAGTTGTCGTGTAATTGTGATAAAAATATAAAGCTATACATATTTGAAATTACAGTACAATGTGCAAAATATTAAATTTATTTTAACTGCTTATTATACGCGACTATTTAATTTTCCACAAATTTTAGTTAAAATTTTGCCTGTGTATTATACACGAGATTTTAATGTAGTGCTTATGCTCATCTTTATTACTTTATTTTATCACTCCTTTTTATAATTCACTCCACATTGTATTATTGGTTAATATTACATGCATATATGACAAAAGTGTGTATTGATTTCGAAGTATTTATTTAAAACAACTACTGACCTCCCCCCCTCCTCATTTCCTAGACGAATATAATTTAAATTTAGGGTATATTATAAGGAATAATAAAAATTATAATATCGGGTTTAACTTTATATATCTTCAAAGCGTTGTTGTTCTTGCTTTGCTTGTTATTATTTTAATATTTTGTATAATTGTAAAGTTGTAATGAAAAATAAAACATTTGTCCCCCAGGTACTTAGACTCTACCCCAAGACCCCAATAATCCTACACACCTTTGATCCTCTACAAGATGTTAATTCCTCTTTTGCCGACAGCCCGGACACCGCCCTCCCACTTTCCTAATGACACCACCGCACCGTTATAATAGCTTATGGCTTATAGACAATTGTAAATGAATTGTTCCATGACATTGAAATCATATTTCTTTAGTCTAATTTCGGTTCGTTTCCGGGTGTTTTCTGTTTCATGCAATAATTAGATTTTGACTTTCCTTTCATTTTCATAACTTTATTCAAATTTAAATCATTTTATTCAAGTTTATTTATTTAATTTAAATTACATAATGAATGAATAAATACTCATTTTTATTATTATGTACTTCTAAATATTATGTAAAAAGATTGTTCAGACAATGCATTGAAGATATAATACGTTATTATAATTTTTATTATCTTTTTATAATACCCAAAATTATACCTAATTATATTCGTCTATGATATTGCAACTTATAATATCTCGCGTATAATACGCACATTTTTCCCTCCAAAATCGGGGTGCGTATTATTAGGTTTCTGGTTTGCAGAGGTTTTAAACTTATAACTTTGAGAAATTACTGTAGTCTCGCGATCGCGGATAGTTGTCATATAGCTGTAGTTAAAAAGCTTTGCTTAAATAAAACTAAATATTTGACATTACTTGTACAATGCGCACAATTAATTAATTTATTTTAACTATAGGTGCGTGTTATATAAACAAAGTTTTAATGATTTGATAATAATAATCTTTGTATCTAAAATATCTTAATATCTTGATTAATAAATCTATCTTAGATAGTATCTTAATATCTTGATAAATAAATCTTTGAAATCAATATACATTGATGATACGTATTAGTTTTTATTTAATTTAATACTCATTTTTGCTATATTCATGTATTATTAACCAATGCAATGTGGAGTGAATTATATTTTGTATTAGGTTTAAATGATAAAATAAATAAAAGAGATGGGTATAAGTTACGGAGTTGAGAGGAGTTAAATCAGCACAGGAAAATATTGAAAAATAAAAATGGCGGACGATAAGAGCCTGATATTACCAGGAATATATTCAATATTCATTCAAGGTTCAGATTCAAGTGTTTAAAACTATTAAATCTTGTCACTGTCACTGGTCTGGTCAAGGATCCTTAGAGGAACGTTGCAGGTAGCAGATATTTTTTTCAGTGACAGTGACATTGTCACCTATTAAAAAAATAATAGGTATTGGTACCTATTACCAGGTCGGAGCTGGAACGGTGTCACCTATTACTCAGATTTAATAGTTTAGCCCATCCCTACCAGACATGGCCTTCCTGCCACTTGTGGATCTGACAAAGCAGCTGAGTGGCTTTGCTTGTAGGGGTAGCTGTGGGGTAGTTTTTGTTAATTAGATGTTGCCTCTAAAAAATGGAATTTGGCGGGGTCAACACAACATGGCCCCAGCTTTTGTCAAATTGCTCCACTAAACTGCTATCCAATGTATGGACAACTGAGTCACCCAGTTGTTTTTTTTTTTTTTTGGTGGTGCACAACTCAGGTATTAGATAATAATGGGTGATTTTAATTGATTATACAATTACGTATACACTTGTATTTTCAACATAGGTACACATGAATTAGTTGTTCACTCTAAACTAATAGGCCAACAGGATCATGCAAACCCATCTTGAAAATACAACTGTGTATATTCGTCATTATATAAAATGACAAATAGTTTCTGGCATTTTTCATTAGGAGATAGACTACAAACAAACTAGTATTAAATTCTGACCATATTCCAGTTTTTGGGTTAATTACAATCGAATTATAATAAATGTTAATCATCAGAAACTTAGCCCTTCGTTATAATATAGTAAAATAGCATATAAAATTAATTCATGATGAGAAAAAAATATCATCGACAAAATAATTTCTGGGAAGGAAGAAATATTCAGTTCAATCTCTAAGGGAGATAATGCATAACAAAACAGAATGAAGGAAAATAGACTGATCAAAGGAAGAGACAAAACAGTTAATAGAAGGTCTAAAAACAAGGAAAAACAACAAGTAAGGCGCGCTTCATGTAAGTACGTGAGGCGACAATCACCTGCTTCTGTACGATTAAGTTAAAATTTTAATAGTTGCATATTCTTTTTCTTCACTTCAAGACCTTTAAATAGATGTATAACATGTCATGGTGACTAAATAGCTATTTACGTACTTAGAGCAGTAAGGGCGTTATTACAGGCCGAGGGCGAAGTTTGAAAGCATGAGTGCGTTTAATGCGCGAGGCCTGTCATGTCGCTTACTGCTCGTGGTGCATACACTATTTTATCGCCCACTACATGTAAACTAATTACTAAACATGCAAACTATTTTGCCGTAATCTTCAAAACAATAAATGCATAAAGGTTACATCAGTACCAAAACAAACCGCAGTTACAATAATATTGATTGTTATTAATATAACAGCTGACGCTGAGAACTACTAGCGCCGCAACTCAGCCAGGAAGTGGCCGCTACTCGAACAACTAGCGGCCCTGTAAAGATAAAGCATGCATTTTTACAGGCCCCAGGGCTGTAAAATGGAACTTTACCTTACTTACTTTACTTTACTTTACTTGCTCAGGATAGGAATGTTTACAAGTGGAGGGAGATAAAACTTTTTTTTTTTTTTAGTCGCCCGCCATATTGGCCACCATCTTGAGTATATTAAGTGTGAAAACTCCAAAAAGTGTACAGTTGTCACAAATCCTGAGATGCACCTGTGTGCCGAATTTCATGTCCCTAGCTATAGTACTTTATGAATTGAAACATGCCACGGACAGACAGACAGAGCCATTATATAAGGATTCTTTTCATACAGAAACCTAAAAAGCAAGTGATGATAGAACTCAGCCCGATTACCAAAAAGGATTATTATAAGTCAAGATATAAGAGAATTTGATTTAAAGGAAATTGTAGATCTGCTGAAGGACTCCTTTTTTGTAACTAGAGGGTTAAACCCAAATTGAGCAAGAAGATTCAGGTTCTAAACTTAATCTACTGAAAAAGCTTCAGCTTTGGATACCTTCAATAAAAAATGAGAAAGATGACACTATTAGAGATAGACATTAAACACTGCATGGAAACATCTATAAAAGCCTGTTTAGCTGAGAGTCTGAAGGGATATTTTCTTCATCCTTAATTTTGATTAAAAAATCGGTCCGAGACAACTCAGACAAACTTTCTCATATATGAGTTTATAATTACTTAGCCCAGTGTTTCCATTTATTAGTTTTCAAATGTACATTTAAATATTATTGAACATTTCATCAAAATTTATCATAAAAATAACTTCTCCTGGTCGGGGAATCGAACCCGGGCTCTCTCCGTCCGCGTTTTAAGCTAATATCTCAGGAACTAGATTTTTCCCGGGAAAACGGCTTATATCGTTGGATTCGTATTCAAATGGACTACATTTTAGAATTTTATAATCAAAATCGTCGGAACTGTTTTCGAGAAATAATTTTTTTTCATGTTTTTTCAGAGTTTTTGGGGGGTAGCGCCCCCAAATTTAGAGCTAAAATTCATTTCTCGATTTCGCCTCGGGGTATGATTTTTCTGAACATGTATGCCAAATTTCGTCAAAATCGGCCCAGTAGTTTGGGCTCCAGGCGTCTGCACAGACGACAGACAGACGACAGACGACAGACAGACATTTTTTAAAAACCACTTTTTTGGACTCAGGGGACCTCAAAACGTGTAAATCCATCAAAATCTCAAAATCGAATTTTCGCGCCATCACAATACTTTCTCTTTATATGAGAAAGTAAAAAAAGTGGAGCAAAAAAAAAAGCCTGGGAAATTTAACAGTTATTTTTAATAAAATGATAGAACGAGAAACTATAAGTCTAAATCTTCCAGAGTTCCGAATCTCCGAATATATAGACCTAGACCTATCACTATCTGCAGAAACCTACGCAACAGAAGGAGAAAGAATACTTTAAGATTGGTCAGACTCTGATATCATATTGATCCATAAATAGGGAGGGCTTTATAATATTGCACACCACAGAGCTTATAGTCTGCTTTCTGTTATAGAAAATATATTTTCTGGAGTAATTCAGTAAAAATTGTGCAAATTAAACAACAACCACCAACCAACAAAACCAGTGAAACATGCTTTTCTCAAAATTGTATTCTTCTGAATGATCACGCTGCCTTTTTTACCTTCGGTAAGCTCAGAAGTATACATGGGTGGAACAATTAATTTTAGAACATACAGAGAAAGAATACAGCTTGCAGAATAAATTATAGTTCAAATTAAAATCAAAAAGTTACTGCTGAATCCAGTCACTGCAAATGAGGGAAGCAGAGTTCTGGGATTATTTATTATCATACTAGCCAACATCCACTGTTGTCAATTGTATTATTTACAACAATGGTTAGGTTGATTAAATCAACCTAATCAGCATGAAATTTTCATCTTTATAGTGGCCTGAGGCTAATCACTGATACTGTCACTAGGGATATGTTGCATTCTGAACTAACGTATCTAGGATGGGGCAATAATAATCATTACTTACCCAAAAATACCTTTATGACTTAAACAGGTACCCTAAATTTAAGTATTTTCAGTCATTTGCGGTGACCATTTTGAAAATGATGTCAAAATATGAATATTTTCTACATGCAAGTATATTTTCTCTATCCACCAAGAGCTTTAAAATGATAAGCAACTATAGGGTGGCGCAGCGTGGATGACCACATTTTAAATTGTTACCATGTGCTTAATACTAGAGATTGAAATAAAGCAAATTTTCAAGTAAAAATGTGGAAGTTTACTGGACATAAGTCAAATTTTTAAGTGTGGCAGATAATATCCGATAAATAACGTCCTTGTCGATTTTCACATTCACATTAAATACACGACCGAGAAAAATTTGACGCACGCGATCCATGAACACTTGTGTATGGATTATGGATTAAATTGTAGTATTAAGCACACGATGACCATTTAAAATGTGGTCATCCGCTCTGCGCCACCCTATAGCTAGGTATTTCTAAAACTTTTCATTTATATTGGCCACCAGCTTGAAAATGTTAAGTGTGAAATTTCCAGTTGTTACAAATGCTGAGATGCACATATGGCCGAATTTCATTCAAATTTGTCAATTATTCAGCCAGTTATCATTTGACAAACAATCAACAACAAACTTTAAACATCCTAATTCTCTGAAATAAACAAATCACTACACTTCACTTGTTCAAATATATCAAAAGGGTAATTGAAGCGAGCGTAAGCGAGCTTCTTAAATTCAACGAAATATGCATCTTGTCTGTCTGTCTGTCTGTCTGTGTGTAACGTTTACGTATCCGACGATAACTTGAGTAAAATTTGACCGATTTAGTTGAAATTTGGTATACATCTTCCTTTTACTAATACTCAGGCTAAGTTCGTTGGACAGCGTGATCCGTCCAAGAGTTCGCGCGCAATGCTCGCGTAAACGTGAGCTTCAAATTTAAAATTGGAATTTCAGGACGGGAAAAAATTCTATCATCACCTATTCGATGAGACGAACATTTTTTCCAATAACATTTTTTTAGTAAAACCAACGACACTGCTATGAATTAATAAAGATTGCTAAAACTATTAAAACGGACGTTTAAAATAGAGAAAACAACCTTTTTACCGATATCTTACGTTCTAACGTAACGATTTTAATAAAACTTCATGTACATCGTCTAAAGTACAATTGAAACAAGTATGTAAAATTTCAACGTGATACAAGCAGTAGTATTTGAGTAATGAAGTGATACATTTATAATAATAATATAATAGCTATTACGGGTGGTTAAGATTCTTAGTGTATAGGTTTGTTCAGGAAGTAAAGCTTTGTACCGAGTACCCCCACTCTACCTCACACTACCCTCTTCCACTTATCTTCAACTATGACATTCATCATGATTAATAAATTTCAATATTCAGTATTTTATAGCAATACGCTCGCTTCAATGATAGAGCAACGCGATGCCTAGTGAATATTATCATATTCATACATAGGAGAAACTAAATTCCTTTGATAGACAACTGTTAGACAAAGGGACATCATCCAAAATTTAAATTAATAAGCCTAGCGTCTAAGTTATAAATGACAGTTCTAGCCGAGGCCATACTCGTGTCCAGCCTGGCCCAAAGATTGATGACGGGCGAGTAGAGTAGCAATACCGACGATCGTTCTCTTCAGAACGACCGTCTATCCAATACCCAACTCCAAGTCGAACATTGGGCAGGTTAGGCCAGAATGTAAGCAAACATTGTGAAGGACTACTGGACCATGCTGGACATGATTGTGGCCCAAACTAAAGACAAAAGAATATCATCTTGCCTGTGGATAGAAGTGATAACATTCATTAGTAATAACAACCGATGTATCTACAATATTAGAGACACGCCCGGGGCCCTCATAAAGCCCATCTTAACCTTCACTTGATATTAATAACATCGATATTTAAAAGCATGGTAATGTACAGACTTTCTTAAAGAAGTTTTTTACATCGAACATAAAACTCGATGTATAGCATTATATGCTGTAGTTCAACCTACAGGCGGAAAATACATAATTTATAACAGTTTACCTTTCTTAAAATGAGGTAGCCGGTTGAGTTTGACGATATCCATTTTTTTAATGAAATCTAGACTAACTTCGACAATATTTAAATAAAACAAAATAAAAGTCACAAATTCAGTACGTAGTAAAACTTTGTGAAGAGTCAGGAGCTACACAACAGCAATATAATATAGTAAAACTTAACGTATATAAATTTCAAACAAACACTGTGTCTCCATATGGCATATTATGGTGTCTCCTAGTGGCAGTGGCGGAGAACTATCGATAGTAGTACTATCGGACATCAGACTATCGATGGTTTATTTTCAACTATCGATAGTTTTTTATTTACTGTTATTAAACTTTAATAAACAGGTCAAGTGTGTATGGTCAGCACACAGCGAGGGTCCGTAGGCCACACTATTATAGTGTTTAACTGTAAAGTGTATAAACAGTGTTTTTTTAAAATGCTAAAAACTTACTTTGAACTTTGAACCATTCTAAGAGTCTGATATTCTCAAAACACACTCTGATAAAGTATTTTTTTGCCACTGAACCGGACTACAACCATATAAATACATCGAAAAGACCATATTATAAAAAAACGTATTTTGTCAATAAAAAATAAATTATATTTTTTCGAAATTTCCAAAAAGTGGTATCTTTACTTTTAGTCGAAGAATGTTCAGGAATTTTTTCAGATTTTTTGCACTTCACATAAGCGAGATAGAGGGGGGGGGGGGGGGGGCACGTTTCACACCCACTTGAAACTTGCCTATGCTCGCCCTATCAAAGTTATATCCAAAGAATTATATATTTTTGTAATCAGCTCGACGTACCCTTTCATATATACCCCTCACAGTGTCAAAAAAAATAAAACAATTTTAACCCTTAAGTTTTTTTACCCTAATTTTTTTGAAAAATATTTTTTTAAGTCGCTATATTTTTAAAATATGTGGGTAGGTACAAGACACAAACATGCCAAATTTCAAAGTAATCGGACGAAACGTGTAGCCGTGAGAGCACGCGAGAGGACGGACGGACAGACACACGCAGGAAAATATAAGGGTCCTTGGTTTTGCCTACGGACCCTAAAAAATATACCTTTTCTAATATTTTGCTTGTCTATCTCTTTTTTTATAGTAAGAGTTTAAAAAATCTTCGATAGTTTTCGATAAATTATTCATTTTGTAAGTTAATGATACTTATTTTGTTAAGTGGGTGTGGGGGGGAAGTGTTGAATTTAAAAAATTCGTTAGTTCTCAATAAATTATTCGTTTTGTAAGTTAAAAGTTAATGATACTGATTTTCCTAATTGGGGGGGGGGAGGGTTAAGTTTAAAAAAATATCGATAAATTATTCATTTTGTAACTTAAATACTGATTTTCCTAAGGGGGGGGGGGGTAAAAAACTATTGATAGTTATCGATGGTCGGTGGCCGAACTATCGAAAACTATCGATGGTTGGAACTTGAATATATCCTTTATCATTGACCAATCACAAGCCAGCATTGTGGGCATGCGCATTCCGTTGTAGAGTGTATATTTTGCTAAAGTTGAATTTTGAATTATTCTTGTTCTTCTGTTGTTTGGTTTGTTTTGTTGCTCCTCAACGTGAAGCTATTAACGTTACCTATTAATTACTCTTTTCGAGTGAATGTTAGAGTTTTGTTTTTCATTTAATAAACTGTAACTGTTACTTTATTCTTAGTGAATATTAGTGTTTTGTTTGCTCCACAAAGAGAGAAATATTTCTAAAAAAGTCTTCTACTTTTTTTGTACATTCCATTGTGAAATATGCAAGTTTAGCTTTCCTACTATCAATAAGTTAAATTTGCACATCTCATCGGACCATCAGGACTTACAAGGTACTTAAGAAAGAACTGACATTTAATTCAATGCATGAGTTCGAAACATGGAAATGGAAAAAAATGAAGTATCCTCGAATTTCTTGTCACAATCCTACAAGTTGGTAAATGGTGACAATGTGAGGTTGTACTCTTGTCATCGAAGCGGCCACTATAAGGGTCGTGGCAAAGGAATTCGACACTTAAAAATGAGAGGTTCAATCAAAATTGGTACAATATGTCCAGCAAACATCAAGCTTACTTTGACTGATAGCTCTTGTGGCATAGTAAAAGTAAGCCACTACCCTACTCACATGGGCCATGAATTAGAAGTCTACGTTTAAACAAATTGGAAAAAGAGAAGATAGCAGGACAGCTTTGTGCAGGAGTGTCAAAGACAACTATCATGGACGACATAGCCAAAAAAAGCTTCTCCTACAAAATGTCTTGCTGCTACCAACATGCAAGATGTAAGGAATATTTCTGCCAGTTATGGTGTGGACATAGGCACTATTCAAAGCCAAGACGCTTTTACTTCAGTCAATTCCTGGGTAATGGAGATGATGGCCAGAGATGACAACCCAATTTGGTTGTATAAGCTCCCTGGTGAATTAGATGACCAGTTTCCCAGCCTTGACGAACAAGACTTTGTATTAGGATTTATGAACGACGCCCAAAGGGAAATTTTTAAATTTTTTGTCCATTGACTCAACACATGGGACAAATAAATATGACATCCAGTTATCAAGTATTGTGATAAAAGATAACTACTGGGAAGGTTTCCCAGTTGCATTTCTATGGACCAACAGACAGCATGAAGAAGTGTTTAAGTATTTCTTTGAAATATGTAGAAAGCAAATTGGGAAGTTAAAAGTAAAAGCATTTATCACTGATGGTTACCCTGCTTTTTACAATTCTTGGTCAACAGTTTTTGGCGCACCCCAATACAATTTACTGTGCGACTGGCACTTCAAAAGAGCATAGAAAAAAACTTGGCACTGCAATAATAAAATATTTGGCCAAAAGACAGGAAGTTCTAAATTATTTGTACGCTCTGATTAATGAAGTTGATGAGATTACTTTTGTCTCTCTGTTAAATATGATAGAAAATAAGCTGTTAAATGACCCAGATACTGCAGCATTTGGTTCCTACTTCAAGTCTAAGTACTGCAATAGAACCAGGCCATGGGCTGCCTGCTATAGGGTAGGAGCAAATATCAATACCAATATGACAGTAGAGCGATGGCACAAGGACTTGAAATATAACAGTGACCTACAAGGAAAATGTGGTAGACGTCTGCATAAAGCGATTCACAGCTTAATTAAATCGTTACGATGAAATTGGTGAATCGAGTAAGTTCATTGCAAAGAGGAAAGTTAACCAAAAAAAAAATCACTGTTATCAGAAATACACACAGAATTGCTGAAGAAAACCAGGAAAACTTTACTATTGTAAATGAAGAGGAAAATAAGAGGTTAAGGTTTCCACTCTAAAACTAAACACTCTAAACTAAAATACTCCCATTAGATAGTGGCCACAAATGCAATTTAACTTGTGATGCTAGCAAAGTGTGTCTTCACTGTTTTGTATGTAGCTGCCCAAACAACTCTATACAATTTAATATGTGTAAACACATTCATGGGTTGTGTGTTAAAGAAAATTTATTTCTGGATTGCCTTGGAATGTCACCTGCTATGGACAACATAGAAAATTATGTATCAAAGAAAGCTAAATCTAAAGAAAAGGAAGCTATTTCTAAATCTATTCAACAGCATGGATGTTTTTAAACTTTAAGAATAGAATATAGCAGCAACAATGAGCCTTTTACAAGAGGTAGAATCTTTTAGTAATCCGGAGTAATACAGAGAACTAATAAAAGTGGTATCTCTTACAAAAAGTAAGTGTAAAGCTCTTTCCACTACCTCCTCTCAAAAACAGCTATCACCAGTCTTGAATAATAATTCAACTATAAAACAAATTGAGCCATTAAATTGAGATCATTATCCTTTTAAAAGAAACGAAGAATTCAATCGGACCTGAGACCCACAACTATCCCCAACGAACCATCTGATGCTACAATTTTAAGTTTAAACTCCCAAAAAGAGCTGCCACCAGAATTGAATAATAATTCAACTTTTAAAAAAATTGAACAACGGAGGGTATTCCCTTTAAAAAAGAAACGAAAAGTTCAATCGGAGCTGAGACCCGCAATTATACCAAACAATAGACTAGCTGCAATCATTTTGGTTTTTGCAGCATTGCCAAGTTGTCTTTGGTTAGTTCCTACCCATCCATACCTGGTTATGGGGGGGGGGGGGGCTTCGTCCTTTAAAGCCTCAGGACTCATATCAAAATTCTCCACACAATGCTGCTGGATGGTTCGTTGCATCTTTACTCTCGGCGTGCGTTACTTCAGGCTCGATCTGTCAGCAACAGCTAAATGAATAAATATGCACTTGAACTCCCACTTATTTCTAAGTGTCCGATTGACTTTTTTTTAACTGTTCCTTTCCTAAAATTTAACAACTTTTAATCTGGTACTATTTTGGTTAAGTGAATCCCAACAAAAACACTAGTGTAAAAAAAATAAGCCAAGTCTCGCGTAAGAAGTTGTGAGATCATAGGTTTAGCCAAGTCTCCCACTGTCCTGATCCAAAACAATGTTTTGTAAAAGTATGTAAAATTCACTCATTATGTATCATTAATTACTGATCCATTTCATTGGAAATTTAAGATTCATTAAGAAACTTGTCATTAAGTACCTCATTTTCATCCAAATAAGTTTGTAAACTTGAAGCAAACTAGGTAACAATTTATATCATTTTAACGCTTATTAAATGCGCAAGTTTTACATGACGTCAAATTTATTCATTTACCATACAAATTAAAAAGTTATGCCAGCAAGAATGTTGACCACAAATTTCTTTTTTACCAAATCTTTGTATTTAGAAGTTTATAAAAATTATTTAATGGGTATTATGAACAAGCAGCATGACATTTTTAAATCAAATTTTCTCACCTTTTGAATGGTGAAACCCCATCTTTATATCTTTTTTAGATTTTACGCTATAACGTTTTTAATGGGACAAAGTCACCAGAAAATGAGATAATTGAAAAATGGATATATCTCGAAAACGAAGGTCGATCAACCATTATGTTATATATCATTTTTTGTCAAAATGTGATGTAGTACATCAGGTTTTTCTGTGTTACACCTTATGTGGGACACCCTGTATATATATATATATATGTTGTTTTTTTTCAGATGGATGTTTGAACCTACTGCAGATGAGCTTCAAACCCTGTAATTATTTCCCCCTCGACCCTCACAACATATATAAAACTCATTTTTAAAAACCTTTCCACATAAAAAAAAAAGTAAAGACAAATATTCACTAAACTACATTCACTAACCTTAAATTCACTTAAATTTCTGTAAATTAACATTAGTTTGCGTGGTAAGGGTATTTTTTATTGCTTAACTATGTATTAAAACATTGTATTTAACCTTATTGTACCTTTTATGTGAATAAAACAGGCTTTTTATTTAATTCTGTTTCCAGTGGCGTAAAAATAAATCCGGCCCCCCCCCCACTCTACTTTTGAAATGCGCCCCACTTTAGCTCAAAACATTTACCCCCCCCCCCCCCCCCACATTATTTTTCACTCTTATTTGTTAGTCATTCTGGGACAGATGGAGTGGGGACGATAAAATATTCAATAAACTCTAAACTCAATTTAAATAAATAGATATATTCACTCGTTAAGTAATGATAGCTCACCGGGATTAGATGGCATAAAGGCCTTATACCTTAAAGAAAACATTGAAAGTCTAGATGGACCATAGATCTTGCAGCGGCTACTAAACTGCTCCACTCTTTCGAAGGATATGTCAAAGAAAAAAGAGAAGAGTTTGAAAAGTACGAAGAATCTACTGCAATGAAGTTGCCAAACTGTTATCCAGAGGACATCAGTGCAGACATTTCTTCAGACAGACCCACTTCAAAATGTACGTTGGACTGGAAGACATAAAGATGATACCTGAGCTGTACACGTACATAACAAGTAACCACTTAACTACCACTTTTCCCAACCTCGAAGTTGCATTGAGAATATTTCTTACACTACCAGTGACTAATTGTACAGCGGAAAGAGGATTTTCAGTGTTAGCTAGAGTTAAGAATGCCAAGAGGTCCACTCTTAGAGAGAAAAAACTAAATGCTCTGGTGTTAATGTGTTCCGAGCATGATATAACTCTTAAAACAAACTTTTCTGAAGTTATAGCAAATTTTGCTAAATTAAAATTAAGGAAAAAATCTTTTAAATAATTTAAAATGCCTAGCCAACTTAATGTTCCTTTAGTTCAATAATTTTAATCTACTTATTTTTTTTATATACCCAATAACCAGTGAAACCCTGTTTTAACGCTTTTCCGCATTCAACAATTGTTTTTTTAAGTCTTTCTTAGGTATGGTATTTTAAAATTTCCAGTAATTTTTTTTCTATAAATTCGGTTGCTAATGGTTTTGTTAAAGGTTTAATATTTAACGAAGATTCTTATAATTAACTATAAAACGTTTTGACTCATAAGATTCATCTTCAGTCAAAATGTATTTTTATAAATGACCAATCGTTGGTGTAGGTTTGTTCCTTTGCCTCCATTAGTATTAGTGGAGATCGTCTTGATAGAAATTAGATTAAAAACAATATTTATACATAAATAGTTTAAGCTTACATGACAATTAACATCTTAAAAAGGAATAAATTATTTAAAATTTGACGTTAAAAAAAGACTTGATTAGTCATTTTTATAACATTTGAAGGTAACTCTTATGAGTCGAAACGTTTCATAATGAACTAAAAGAGTCTGCTTTAAATTATTACACCTTCGACAAATCCATTTATCCAATTTATAGTTTCAAACAGAGGTGTAGTGTAAATTAGAAATTTTTTATCTTTATTGACTCGTTTTTCTGTGATACCAACAAATCAAAGTTTTACTGTATTTTTATTTTTCATTTATTTTTTTATTTAATTTATTTTTATTTTTTTTAATTTGGTATGTGTGTATTTCATAATTGTAGTTTTTTTTTTTCTAATTCATATGATAGAGCCTTAGCTCCCATCCTCAAGGTTTGCTTTGTTGAGATTTTTAATAATAATTAATATAATATATTTGTACTGCAATTTTTATAATGTATTACAATGACGTTATGCTCAAATAAACAACCTTATATTAAAACGTATATTAATTTTGTTATTGTTGAATATACCTTTAAAGCTTACACCTTTAAATCTGGGTTAGTTCATCAATTTAATAAACCTCGGCAACACCTTTTGTTTTATTTACGCTAGAATTAAATATAAAATGTGAAAATTCGTTATAACGTATATTCAAGTATACATTTGTTTATTATTTGAAATTTTGGAGGTGCATATTTTGATTTTTGTGCTTTATTAAGATAATATTTTTAAGGTAAATTATGTATATATCTTCTTAGGTGTGGGTCGTGTAGGGTAATTAACTTTTTTATAAAAACAACTACATTGTTTTCAAAACTTGGCTATATTTCGACCATGACCAGGTCATCTTCATGCCTTATAAGTCGGTTAAATTTTAAAAAGTTTTTTCCACCATTTTATGGTATCGTCGTTATTTAACTCTTCATTGACTTCAAGCAGGCATTTGACAGCCTAAACAGAGAACAGCTTTTTAAAGCTCTTGAGACTCTAGGAATACCTAGAAAGCTTGTGAGACTTGTTGTTATGACAATGACAGACACATTGGCTAAAGTGAAGGTTGGAAATAGACTTAGTCAGCAATTCCCGTTTAATGCAGGAGTAAAGCAGGGTGATGGACTGTCAGCCACGCTCTTTAACTTAGCATTACATAGCGTGGTGAAAGACATTGATCCCGGTGGAACAATTTATAACAAGCTATTCCAAATTTGTGCCTATGCAGATGATGTTCTTATAGCTTCTAGGTCAACAAATAAATTAAGAGAGGTGTTTAGCCAGCTTGAACTGTACGCACGTGCAATTGGTCTTTCAGTGAACGAGGGTAAGACGAAGTATTTGTGCATGTCTACATCAGAAGACCGCAGGCGTCCTCGCGAAATAATTATCGGAGACAAGAAATTTGAGGGCGTAGCTTCGTTTAAATACCTCGGAGCTCTTGTATCATCAGATAACTCTATGAGTGAATGCATAAAAGAAAGAGTCCAGACAGGAACAAGAGCTTTTTATGCTAATATTAAAATGATTAAGAGCCGACTTATTGGAAGAAGCACAAAAATGAAAGTTTATAGGACCCTGATAAGACCTGTTGTCACATATGGATGTGAAACATGGACAGTGTCTGCAACCAATGAGAAGGAACTAAGAAGTTTTGAGAGACGTATCCTCAGAAGGATATATGGACCTGTGAGAGAGGTCGATGGTACCTGGAGGATAAGAAGAAACAACGAGCTGGAACATCTCATCAACGGGCATGACATAGTGCGTTTCATTAAGTCGCAGCGACTAAGGCTAAAAACACACGAGGCGGTTTCCGCCGAGTCGACTGCCGAGTCGACGGCCGACTCGTCCTCTGGAGGCATGGATTCTTATCAGTTAAAACACACGTACAGAAGAACTAAAATCGTGGTAACTGTGGGTAACATAATGCTTTATGTTACCCACAGTTACTAAGTTTTGAAAACAATGTAGTTGTTTTTATAAAAAAGTTAATTACCCTACACGACCCACACCTAAGAAGATATATACTAAGAAAAATAGGGACACAGGAAACTAAGAAACAAGTAAATTATGTAAATATTCTGTGGTTAGTCATCTAATGTAGTATTGGAAGTGTATGATGTGTTTTGAATGAAGAAAGGAGTAAATATCTCGTCAAAACGGGTAAGTTAACATCATAAGTTCTTTCTTGTAATCCTTAGCCTATTTTAATCCTGCATATTTTTACAAATGCCCAAACCCTTAACGGGACTCTAAAAACAACTTCACCAGGTACTTAATCCTTAAATGTAAATGAACCCTTTTGTTAACCAACCTTCACCTAATTCTTACTTTTTATATCATTCATCTGCTATCCCTTGCAACTACAAAAATCTAGGTTTCTTAGCTTTTGAATTTCTTTTACTATCGTCTCAAAAAATTGTTTGGTAAATCTGCACTATTTGGCCCACTAACTTCTAATTGTCCGATTTACTTGCAATTTTTTTTAAACTGTTCCTTCTTACATATTAAAAACGATTCCGGTTGTACCATCTCGTTAAATTCAATAGTTTTTTCGTAAAAAAAATACGTAAAAGTGAAGTGTTCAGTGCTGTTTAGAGAAACGAATTATTTTTAACGGCCGCTCCGCACCGCTTCGCGGTGCTCCGCTCATTTTCTGAAGAAAAACAACCCTGCTGCATATAGACCAGGTAGATGTCCAAATCGAAGTATAAAATTCGCTAAATTATCACTTTAACTTTAGCCAAAAAAATACGTAAAAAGTCACTTCCTAAGAAAAATACGGGAAGGTTATAGTTAGTTTAGGTTAAGATTAGTACTTTTCGCCATAACCTTCCTCATTTCCCTAAGAAAGTGACGCTTTTACGTATTTTTTTACGAAAAAACTATTGAATTTAACGAGATGGTACAACCGGAATCGTTTTTAATATGTAAAAAGGAACAGTTTAAAAAAAAATGCAAGTAAATCGGACAATTAGAAGTTAGTGGGCCAAATAGTGCAGATTTGCCAATTGTTTTTACAAGTCTTCATTATGAGGAAATTCTGTATACCCGGTTGCCCGGTTGCCAAGCGTAAATTACATTCATAGCTTTTTACTTTATTAGCCCAAATTAATTGATCCTAAGTTTATTACCATGTGCAGACATTGTGCTGGCTGCATAACATTTTCCATTGTAACTGTGTTGATCTGTATGTGTACATTCCTTTAGTAAGTTTTACTTAAGTAACTAAGTTTGTGCTTAAGGCTTATTAAGCTATAGTTTTAAATATGGAGTTCGTTGTTATTTGGAATGAAAGTCCTTTTTTCTTTTATTATATTTTATTTAACAAGCTTTCGTCCAGTCCAGGGAACCTGGTCTTCTTCAGGTTTCATTCCAAATAACAACGAACTCCATATAAGAAACCTCAAGTCCACAAAAGAAAAACTTCAATTATACTTTTAAAGTTCATTAATGTTTGTATTCTCTTTTCTAGTTTTCCACATACAGTTAAAGATGCATTTAACCGTTTCGGAAAATGGCTTGATGTTATTGGTGATCCAGGCCTGAAAGCAATCAACCCTATGGATGTGTATAGGATAATAGGATAAAGCGTATTTGCCGGGCTCATTTCACTGATGAATGCTTTCTAGATGGGTCGCGTAGGCTGCTCAAGAAAGGTGTCATTCCTAACAGGAATTTACCAGGTAATAATATTATTATTATTTAAAAAAAAACAACATATGTGTATCTAGTTGTCCCTCTCGTAATTAAATACAATAGTAATTTATATACTCTTATTAAATCAATCTGATTCTGTCAAATAGATCCTGGTTCTGAAGAATCTGAGTGTTGGTCACGTCGACTTCCAGCACAGAGAGAAAATTGTCATCAGGTAATCATTTGTCAAGAATATTCTTTAATGTAGGTTTATCTTATTTTATTGATTTCTGAATATTAGAGAAACAATGTGAAAGAAAACAAATTTTCTAGCACTAAATTTACTAGGGATTCTGTAAAGGAAAAAACTATCACTTAGCATAAAACAGTTTTAAGAATGTATTTTTATAAAATTTTCTTATTTGTTGGATATTAATCTGTAGCTTCATGCGTTGTTTGTTTACAGTTGGAGTTTTATCTTCAGATATGCCCTCATCTCAGTATTCATCCATGATACCTACAACTTAACAAAAAACTTATTTTTCTCATTACTAAAGTGCTTTTTCTCTTGGAGATACGACAACATTTTATTAAAAAAAGTTGTTCAGAAAGAAAAACCAATTAAGAATACAACATTTTAAAACTACTACTTTGATATATTGCATTATTTACCTTTTTTTTTAAATTGTAGAAGATAATGTTGAATAATATTGATTTAATTTAATTTCATACTAACATAACAATATTCACAGTGGTATTTTCAAAGTTTTTAAATCACTTTATGGCACAGAAAATTAATAAATTAATTTCCATTCAAGCAGGGCTAAACCTCAGAAGATGAAATTTCAATTAAAAAGATTTTAGTACTTTTCACCTATTCTTGTGTCGATCCGGGACACACTGTATATGAAAAATAATTTTATTGTAAAATGATTAAAAAATATTGTAATTACTAATTAATAGAATTTTTATTTATTTATTATTATTTTATTATTTTTTTTTTTTATAAAAAAGCTTTGACTCCTTACAACCACAGTTGTTCTGGGCCTGCAGAGTGACCTGGAGCAATGGCAGTCCTCCTGAAAGCCTCCGTCTATCGGTCAGGCTGTCAAGTCAACGTCAGCTTTTGGGATTTAGGCCGTTGTATAAGATTTCTCATCTTTGGAATTTGGTTCTTTATTCCAATATTTATAAAGAACTCTCCAGTCACCTTGGTTTTGGTCCTTAGCTTAAGGCTATCTGCGTAGCGTTAATTTCTCATATCTAGAACCCGCCTTTCTGCGAAGGCGAAGCTAAGATACGCTCCATCTCCAGTTCTACTGAACCGATTTTCCTCCAACAACATTTATCATATTTATGTTGTACCTCTCTGCAGGACGTCGTATCAACGCAACTTTTTTCGACTTAATTCGATTTTTTTTTAATGCCATGTAACTTTCCTAGTGTCATGAGTGTAATAAGTTTATTAAAATAAAGGATGTTTAATTTTAATTATGTATAATATAACTTGTTTTTTCCCCAACTTCTTAGTTGTCTAATTTAGTTAGAATTACTAAGAGAGAAATGGCAATACTGATAAACAAGAATTTGACTACGGCAGTTACTTAGCCATTTACATACTTTAAAAATACACTCTATTCCAATTGAAGAGATCATTATTTTTCTCTTCAAAGCCAAGATTTCGTGAATGTGTAGTGGCTTGTGATGTAAGCAGAAGTCAGAAAAGCAAGTGCTGAAGACATTTGGTGGTCCTGAAAAGGACCGTTTTTCACATGAACCTCCAGCCAGCTTACTTGGAGCTGGTGTATTTGGTGACAGCCTTGGTTCCTTCACTGACAGCGTGCTTGGCCAATTCTCCAGGGAGAAGCAGCCTCACGGCGGTTTGAATTTCCCGGCTGGTGATGGTAGAACGCTTGTTGTAGTGAGAGAGACGAGATGCTTCGGCGGCAATACGCTCGAATAAATCGTTCACGAAACTGTTCATGATGCTCATAGCCTTAGAGGAGACACCGGTGTCGGGGTGAACTTGCTTCAGTACCTTGTAGATGTAGATGGCGTAGCTCTCCTTCCTCTTACGCTTCTTCTTCTTGTCGCTTTTGACGATGTTCTTTTGAGCCTTGCCGGCTTTCTTGATAGCTTTACCACTGGCTTTAGGAGGCATTGCAAGGATTTCTAGGAAATTACTGCTGATCCATGATGAAGAGGAATCTGATTATAAGCAGGGAATTAGAAAAAGGACATATAAAAGACCGCACCAATAGAAATTAAGTAAACGAAAACTCGACAATATTATTGGTTAGTTTAGTGACAGCTAAACAATATATATATATTTTAGTGTCCCGCCACTACAAAATCTCACAAATTTTCAGTTTGTCTCACTCGCTCTCAACTACATCCAAGATTCGAAAATGTCCGGTCGTGGCAAAGGTGGTAAGGCTAAGGGCAAGGCAAAGACCAGATCTTCTCGCGCAGGGCTTCAGTTCCCTGTTGGCAGAATTCATCGTCTTCTCCGCAAGGGCAACTACGCCGAGAGGGTTGGTGCTGGCGCTCCAGTCTACTTGGCGGCAGTTATGGAATACTTGGCCGCAGAAGTTCTCGAGTTGGCAGGCAACGCTGCCAGGGACAATAAGAAGTCTCGTATCATCCCTCGTCACTTACAGCTGGCCATTAGGAATGACGAGGAGCTGAACAAGCTCCTAGCCGGAGTAACCATCGCTCAGGGTGGTGTGTTACCCAACATACAGGCGGTACTCCTCCCCAAGAAGACAGAGAAGAAAGCTTAAAAATCCGGAAACCTATTATAAACGGTCCTTTTCAGGACCACCACATTACTCACTTACGCCTCTTTTGTGTTATGGATCCAGTTTGAGTTTGTGCGTAATACTAATTAAATCGTGAGCTCTCGCGCAGAGTAGACAGGCCTTGCAGACAGTAAAACATCAAGGTTGTCACAGATATATTATTATATTTAAAATTATGCATTTTTAAGAAAGGTAGGTAAATAGATATGCACATTAACACCAACATATTTATAATTTTCCGATTGACTTTTTTTTAACTGTGTTCCCTTTTACAATTTAACAAATTTTGACCTGGGATCATTTTGATAAAGTCAATATTTTTTAAAGAAAAAACAATATATATATTATATAATGTCCACTCACGTACATATATGGGAAATCTTGGGAACCAGGGGGTTTTTAAGGGTAGGGGATTAACTCAGGATAGCTAAAAACCTTCAAAATGGTTAAATTAACACATAAAACACAACAATAGTAATGCAAATTTGCAAAATAAGAAGTATGAATAAAATGATTTCGTATCTTGTCAATTGTGGGCGCGCTTCCATAAGAACCCGTAGCACTCACTCTTGCAGCCATACAGTTGAGCAACTGAAAATTGCAGGTGGTGGGCGCAAGGCCTTAGGTTAGGGACATCAACATCCAATGTATCGACACTTCGGACATTCGATACATCAACGAAGTTTTAATTTCAATGATTCATCTGGCCAGTTATCGACGATTTTTGGTCCGCTACATTGACATCGATGTCCCAACCCTAATACAATTGCAGATTCTTCTGGACCAAGAAACTGCTACAGCTAACTTAACCATCAACAAGCTGTGTGAGCTCGAGCATCGAGTATTGTTGAGGCCTATATATGTGTAGTAGGGACTCCGATTAATTGCAACAATATGATCAAATTTAGTTTAATTATTACAAAAATTATTTAAGTATTGGACATGGTCAGCGTCGTGTATGTCCTGGAAGTTTTAAATAAGTATAAGTTTGGGGTGTTTTGGTTGGAAGGCTGAGGGAAGTACCGAGTTCTAATTGCTGCGACAGAAGAAAATACTACGCAAGAAATTTACTGATGTCATATATGCAAATAATTATTCTTTGTTAACCTTTTAAAAATTGCCGAGTCCGGGTACTGCATATTCAAAAAACGTCTGTTGTTGAAAATTAAATCAAAATCTTCTTAGTTTTTTTTTCACTCGGCAATAGGTTTCACTTTATGTATGTAGTCGGATGATAAATCGTCATTTTTAGAGTATGTATAAGAATAAATTGCTAAGAATGTTATTTTTGTTTAGAGAAATATTGAAATAACGTCCACATTTTTCTGCGGACCATTGCTTCAGTCCGTGTAAATTGAATTAAACCGATCCTAAGGGGGAATTTTGCATGCGATACGACCTGGTGTGTGCTTACCGTTATAGTGAAGTGTCTCTTACTCTTTGTTTTTAAAAATACCAGTCGTTTGTGTTTGATTTCAGATGGGGGGCAGGAAGGCGACTAAGAAGCGAACAGAAGTTATATTTTGGTGGTCCTGAAAAGGACCGTTTAAATATGTTGGAAGAAGGTTTCTACTTTTTTACAGGCTTCTTGGTGGCTGCGACTTTCTTAGTCTTGGCTGGCGACTTTTTAACCGATGATGCCTTTTTAGCAGTGGTCTTTTTTGCTTTGGGCACTTTTGGTTTGGTAGGTGTCTTGACGGTTTTCTTCGCCTTGGGTGCCGCTACTTTCTTCTTGGACGCAACCTTCTTCGGAGTACCAGCAGCCTTGGTCTTTTTCGCAACGGCCTTCTTGACGGCGGGTTTCTTCGCAGGTGCTGCCTCAGAGGAGGCCTTGGCCAGTTTAAATGAACCCGACGCACCCTTGCCTTTGGTCTGGAGAAGGGTGCCTGCGGCTACCGCTGACTTGAGATACTTCTTGATAAACGGGGCAAGCTTTTCCGCATCGATTTTGTAAGTTGTAGCGATGTACTTTTTGATGGCTTGGTTCGATGAGCCACCCCGCTCCTTCAGAGCTGTGATAGCGCTCACGACCATCTTGGCCGTAGGAGGGTGAGTCGGCTTCTTCGCGGCAGCTGTAACACCTCTTTTCTTCGACGCGGAAAGGGCTTTGGTCTTCTTCGGAGTTACAGGCGCAGTGGCAGGAGCCTGTTCCGTAGCGGCTGTTTCTGTCATGATTGGTAGATGCAGTTGGGGTTTGAAAACTTCACGAATTTTACGTTGAGATAAGCGTGATTTCACTTAGACTTAGTCTCAGTAACGGCCCTTCACGAAAGCAACCTTGCTCCTCCACGATGAATTTGCTCTAGAACTCTCATCTTTCGCTTTGTCTGCCTTTAAAACTTTCGTTTGTTTTCAAAGGGGTTGATCCATTATCCTCCATACGGAACATAATACTTTAGGTTACCTTCAGCAATAAGCAGTCCGTCGCCAAGACCCTTGCGTCAAGCAATGTTTGCCCTTATAAAATTTTTAACATGAAACGTCAAAGGTCTCCCGCTCCGAAGAAATCTGATCTTCTAGACCCTACCGTCACATTCAAAACTGGCAAGCGATGAAGATATTGCTCATAAGAACCCTAACTTTATTTTTCAGGGGGGAGGCCATTCAATTTTTGCTTCTAAGCCACTGAAAGGGCCCCCCTTTTCATTCACTTCGTCATGTCGGGGCTGAGAATTGGGCCGGGGGAAGAGTACTGTTTTCCCAACGATGCCTAATTTACGATTAACTAAACAATAAACGGACTATATGTTGACGGGCAGGAATATCTAGGCTTGGTCAACAGTTTTAGGGGTCCAAAATAATTGTGCAGCCAAACGATGAGTATCCGACAGAACTCAATGACTTCCATAGCCCAGCAAACCGATCCATGGCTTTCTCATAATGGTAAAGAGTGTTGCCCTGTGTTTTGCAGCAATCGGACACTCAAACATATCTGTCGTTGAACTATATTATAACAGGAACTCTGTTTAAAATGTAGTGTGCATTTTTAAGCCATTTAGGTTACAGCCAACCTAAACGAAAAACAGCAAGTTTTATTGTAAGGCTAACGAAAGTGTGCCAGTGACTTGTGTTGCAGAATGAACTGGATAAAAATATAAATAATGGACTTGCGGTTGTGGTCACACACATATGGAGTGTGAAAGCGATCACGCTATGATTGAAAGACTAAAGAAAAGAACAAGCTTAAAAATAAATAATTTCACTCACTGGGTACAATTGATCAGGACGTGCAAAAGACAAAACAAAAAGAAAAAACATTCGCAGTTACTCAAATGATTTAAGAAGATTTTTTTTATTCTTTTTTACCAGCACTCGGTAAATGTAAAGACCCTTTTACTGTAAAGAAAATTGGTATCTACCTATATTGAAAAGTTTCATTGGGAATGTCGACAATGTTTTCAATATAGACGTGACTCATCCTATGATATTTTGTTAAGAATTTTAAACGAAGAAAATTAATTCAAAACTGAAGTATATGAGACTAATTAAAACACTATTATATTTCATAAATAAACTGTGGTCACACATCAACTCAAATTATACATATAACAAAACCAAAACAAAACAATGACATGACAGCGACATGTCAAAAACCCTCTCCTTTCGTCGCCGGGGAAAATGATCAATACCACAATTAAAAGTAATTACAGAAACCACGTTCCCTATTAGTTCTGCTAAAGAAAAAAAAAAAAAAGGAAATCACGGATTTACTTTGAATAACAGATAGTGCTTTACATAATTATTATGTAAAATCACAGATATGACCCTGTTGTCCAAATTTATTCGAAAAAGACTCAGATTTTTCACTTCAAGTAAATATTCATAAATTAATTCAATTTTTCATTACCACTTTACTTATAGCTTTGTGGTTTCTTTATTTTACTTTACTTATTGATTCATAACCATTTTCACGATTATTAGTTTATTTACCTCTGTATAGTCAATCCTTAACTTTCACGATAGTTCGGTGCCAGATGTCATTAAGTGAATGGTAAATACCTATTGGAGCAAATAATACAAAAACTGTGCGAATAATACAGTGAAGGCGGCAGAGAACACAAATATATTATGTTCGTCTGGAAAGCAAGTATTAATTCTTAAATAATAGAGTCGAAAGTTGCGCAGAAGTGAGTGACAATACATTGACATGGTTGAGTTTTCAATTTTTATTTACTAAACTGTTGAGGGTTATGTAATATTTGTTTTCTAGTTAGGGTTAAATATTAGAATTATGTATTAATCGCTTGTTGCGAATCTAAATAAAAACTTCGTTGTCGTTGTATTCTATGCTAGCCCGTTACCTAGAAGTCTAAGCTATTTTGTTTTACTACACATTTCGAAACATTAGTGCTTAACATTCGAATTTAAGGGTAGTTTGCCCTTGGAAACTTTTTGAAGAATTTATTAAAAAAATCATGATTATTATATCACTTTTAATTTAGGCCGGTTGTTAGTCCTCCCTCTCTAAATACTGTCTGAGGCCGGCTAATGCCTAAGATATTAAGGATACAGTAAAGAAGGAAATAAATATGGTTGGTGGTCCTGAAAAGGACCGTTGAGAAGAGTTGCTCGACTGACGATGTTCAAGCGCCTTATCCGCCGAAACCATAGAGAGTACGTCCTTGCCTTTTAAGAGCGTATACCACGTCCATAGCAGTAACAGTCTTTCTCTTGGCGTGTTCGGTGTAGGTGACAGCGTCACGAATCACGTTTTCCAAGAAAACCTTGAGGACACCACGAGTCTCTTCGTAAATGAGACCAGAGATACGCTTCACTCCACCGCGACGGGCTAGCCTCCTAATGGCGGGCTTGGTGATGCCCTGGATGTTGTCACGTAGTACCTTCCTGTGCCTCTTAGCTCCGCCTTTGCCAAGACCCTTGCCTCCTTTACCTCTGCCAGTCATATTGGTTTCTATAAGGGTTTAACGTTTGATACAGATTACAGCTTAATAATATGAATTTTTCGATGTTATTATATACAGTGATGGATAAGATACGGCTGTCCATTGGTGCCAATTATGCTGCATTTTCGGCCAATAGGATGGACGGAAAATCTGCCGTTAGTATAAGTATTCCTTGATACTTCTTAATTTTCTAATTTTCCTCTACTTATATCGTTCTTATTCTTAATAACGAATAGTATGGCTCGAACCAAGCAAACTGCTCGTAAGTCCACTGGAGGCAAGGCCCCGAGGAAGCAGCTAGCCACCAAGGCAGCCAGAAAGAGCGCCCCTGCCACTGGCGGTGTCAAGAAGCCCCATAGGTATAGGCCCGGCACCGTCGCTCTCCGTGAGATTAGGCGGTACCAGAAGAGCACCGAGCTCCTCATCAGGAAGCTACCTTTCCAGCGTCTCGTGAGAGAAATCGCCCAGGACTTCAAGACTGATTTGAGGTTCCAGAGCTCCGCAGTCATGGCTCTTCAAGAAGCCAGCGAGGCTTACCTCGTCGGCCTCTTCGAGGACACCAACTTGTGCGCAATCCACGCCAAGCGTGTGACCATCATGCCCAAGGACATCCAACTGGCTAGGAGGATCCGTGGCGAACGCGCTTAAAAAGTTTGCCAGCCGTCAGCAATATTGAAAAACGGTCCTTTTCAGGACCACCACTCCTGATTGTTACTCCTTCACTCTTCTGAAAATAATATTTCTGGTCCGTGCCAAGTAAAAAGGGGAGTCGCTTTCGAGAAGCCAAGAAGAATTAAACTATTGTCAGATCTCTGTAAATAAACAAATTATATTTCTCTAACAGGGTCAAGTCATTGTAGCGACAAAATTAATTAATATAATATTATAGCTTCCTTTTATTTGGAAATATCTTTTTCAAACCGTACTAGATATTTTTAATTCTTCGTGAATCCGAAAGTTATAATAAATATTTCCTTCTTAGATACTCTAGTCATACGTAAACCCGATAATTCAGTAATAACTGATTGGTACCGCAAAACTCAGGTCGCATACTCAATTATTATTCTCATCATCCTTACTGTCAAAAATATCATTTCATAATAGAATTCTCACACTTAGTGATACGTCCATTCACAATAAAGACATTAACTTATTCAAAGAAATACTTACAAAATATAACTATCCCCGTAACATTGTCAACCAAATAATTAACAAGCAAAATAATAACTATAACCCCAAACCAATTCTCCTCCAGTTGATACAAAATTCTATTCAATAATTTACATTAGAAATCTCTCCGAAAAAATCAAGAAAATTCTTCGATCATCCTCGACAATAATTGCTTTTAAACCCTCAAATCCAGTTGAAAAACTGTTTAGTAAACTTAAAGACCCCATTCCCATCAATATGAAAACTAAAGTATTTATGAAATTGACCGTGCTGATTGTAATTCGTCATATATTTGGCAGACTTCCCGACTTCTAAACGAATTTACCAACATAAATATAGTTTGAAACCCAACAGTGCCAATCCCACAGCTTTAACTAATCATTATGTACTCCAATACTCAACATAACATTTGACTTTGAAGGTACTAAGATTTGTGCCCAAGAACCTAACAAGTTCAAACGTAATATTCTTGAAATGTACTGCAATTCCAAAACTCCCAGTACCATAAATTCCAGAACTGACACCCACCAACAATTTAAGTAACAGTTATACAAATTTAATCAATAATTTTCTAGTAGAATATTGGTTTTGTTATTTTCTCTTTTTTTTGTTTCTATGTTTTTCATATAAGTAAGTACTTTTTCATCATTGTATACCTAGCTATAGTTAATATTCCAAGTTAATCTTGTTCCGCTAATCCGCCTTCATGACATACCTTACCCTTTCCTAGTTTCTGAATTTACACCCCCCCCCCCCCACAAGTGCACTCAATCCGTGGGCAAACTGTATAATGTATATACTATATACTTACTACGTATGACTGAGAAAGTAGGGATGGGCGAAACGTTCCAATTTTTAATGGAGCTAGGTTATTTTTGTAACGACCTCGAAGTATGTATGTTGTTTTATTTTACTGTATGTTTTTATTTATATTATAACTTTTTATTGCTTGAATTCGAGACAAACTTGTTACACCATTTAAAAGAAAATAATTGTAATAATGTCTTCTAAGTAGTCATGGTGCAAAAAGATACGTAACGTAACTGAGTAAAGAGGAAAAGGGAACGAGACAACATCATCGAAACTAAGTAACTCGAAGGGAACGTAGAAAACCTTTTTCGCTGGGAACGGAAACGATCGTTTTCGTTCCAAGCAGAACTAGATTCCAGACCCAGACAAGCAGGAACGCAAGCATTTTTATTATACTTTTTACTTGGTTGTAATTGAAATATATGAATGAATCAGAATGAGAGAGTGGCTGTTTGAAAGATCAGGTTTCTAAGTTTCAGATAGTTGCGGCGTGACCGCGTTTCCTGTATATTGATATAAATTGCAATATTTATGTATTCTTTTTCATTTCATACTCTCTTGAAAACCCAGATACGCTACATCGAAGCCCAGGTGATCTACAACAGATACATACGCCCAAGATTCCCAAAATCGACCTGTATACAGCTGTGTCTAAAAATAGAGGACTGAAGATGGAAATTGTATTAAGAGAAAACTTATGAAATGAAGAAGAATCCATAATTGGTGCATTTTTTTTTATCAATATATAGAAAAGACTTTAACCATATGTGCCAGTTTTTTTTCATTTCTATACATGATGCCCCGTATAGGCTAGTTCACCCCAGTGATGTCTGGTAGAAAATCCTAACGTATATTTTTTTAAATAAATTAATTGGTAAGAAATAGTAAAATTTGACTACCGGTAATAATATTTACTAAAACCATTAAAAGAAAAGGGTCTTTAATAATAATAATGTAATATTTATATTTAAAGCTGCTGGGAATTCTTAAAATACGTGGTGTACACGAAAGAAGATACTCAATGCCTATTATAAAACTATATTTCTAATTTAGTAAAAACACTGATCATGCGATAAAATATTTAAACTCGACTTCCTCATAATCTAGGAACCAGAAGAGGTGTTTGAACTTGAATGGTGGTCCTGAAAAGGACCGTTTGATCGTGATTCCTGGATGCAGGGTTTTTAGGCTTTCTTCTCAGTCTTCTTGGGAAGGAGGACAGCCTGGATGTTGGGTAGCACACCTCCCTGGGCGATGGTGACTCCGGCCAGGAGCTTGTTCAACTCCTCGTCATTCCTTATGGCAAGCTGCAAGTGACGTGGGATGATACGGGACTTCTTGTTATCCCTGGCAGCGTTCCCTGCCAACTCGAGAACTTCAGCGGCCAAGTATTCCATGACTGCCGCCAAGTATACAGGGGCACCAGCTCCAACTCTTTCGGCGTAGTTTCCCTTGCGGAGAAGACGATGAATCCTTCCAACAGGGAACTGAAGACCGGCGCGGGATGACCTAGTCTTTGCCTTGCCTTTAGCCTTACCGCCTTTACCACGTCCAGACATTTTCGTTGTAGAGTTGAAATCTAAAGTTCCTGATACGACTTAAGATGTAGGTTGGATGGAGAGAGATGGCAGGTAATAATGATACCGTGAGTTCGCCCTGCTCTCTCAATTGGCGCAAAGTCAACCAGGTTATTCAAATCCCAGGTATGCGATTGGTTGTCCGAAGAGAGAGATCCGAACCAATCAGGTTCAAGCTTTTTCCCACGTTCCTATATAAGGAGCGCGAAATCGAAGCTAAGATACACCGCATGCTCCCCAAGCCAAAACAACCTCAGAAGCTCCGAGAGCCAGAGTGCGGCTCCGGCCCCTCTGGCAAACAGTCAAACAGCAGTGAAGCCAATCAGCCACAGTCAATTTACTCTTCTCCATCTCTCTCTTCAGGCTCCCACTCCATCCTGGGACCTCGGCCTCACTTGAATCTTCACTCTCAACTCTGCTTGTTTGTTGTCTTCACCTTCCCATCTCTCTACTCTTCGGGTGCAGTCCTTTCCGCTGTGAATGGCTCCCTTGCGCTGTCTCTAAGGAATTTCTAGCGCTTGGAAGTAGGGTTGGGACATCGATAGGCAAACATCGATGTTTTCGATACATCGACATCGAAAGAACAAACATCGATGTTAGCCAAAACATCGAAAGAAAACATCGATGTTTTCGATACATCGACATCGGTCCTCCAAGCTGAAGAGCAAAAAAAAAAAAAAAAAAAAAGGTCACCACTTTCAAAAAATCTCTCCTTTTCGCCCCCCATTTTCAATGTCGCCCATTTTTTAGGCTGCAATGGATCGATCACATCGATCTTTTCGATGTTTCAGGAAAACATCGATGTTGGCCGATACATCGAAAGATCGACATCGATGTTAAACATCGATTTTTTAAAGTCCGATACATCGATGTTTTCGATACATCGGCATCGATGTCCCAACCCTACTTGGAAGGGAAACCGACCTTGCGCTGTCCTTGGAGAATTTAGCGCTTGGGATCTGTTAGCAGTGGAAGGAGAGTTTGTCTGGCGGCTTACTGCGCTGGCCTAGCGGCATTAGCGAGGTAAGTCACAGGGAACTCCCCCTGCATCCTGAAGAATCCCTAAACGGTCCTTTTCAGGACCACCGCAAGGTTTGTTTCGCCGCAGAAACATCGCGACCCACTTTCGCGCCGTATCATTTGGCGCCCAACGTGGGGCCTACGACTGTGATCTAGGCCTTCGGCACAACCCACCATCTACTCTCAAGCTAGTCATCTTCTTCACAACTTCTTTTTCTGGCTTTTCAATAAAAGCCAGTGGCGCCCAACTTCGTTTCCACTTTTAACCTTTCTCCAAGATTTCATCCTCTTCATGCCTAATATCTACGTTTCCTTCTACCACAGCACCGATCTCCTTCTTTGTCACGATCACTCTAGCAGCCCATCACAGCCAGCGTTCTCTCTTTAACCTGCTGTACCGCCACCAGCATCTGCCATGACGCCACTGCCTGCTCTGTCACCACTGCTCGCTCTGCCGTTACTGCCCACTTTTCCGCCACTGCCTGCTCTCGCGTCACCACTTTTCCCCTCTCGCTACAGCAGCCTGTCCTGCGATGCAACAGCCGCCTGCCAGCCGTCGCAGCAGCCTGTCCTGCCACCGTACAGCCGCGTCCGCCGCCTAAGCCTGACCTCACGTGGCAACAGCTGCCTGCCGACGCTGCAGCCTGTTCCGCCGTCGCAACAGCCGCCTGCCTGTCTCCCTCGCCACAGCCGCCTGCCTGCCGACCCAGCAGCCTGTCCTGCGATGCAACAGCCGCCTGCCAGCCGTCGCAGCAGCCTGTCCTGCCACCGTACAGCCGCGTCCGCCGCCTAAGCCTGACCTCACGTGGCAACAGCTGCCTGCCGACGCTGCAGCCTGTTCCGTCGTCGCAACAGCCTGCCTGCCGTTGCAGCAGCCTGTGGTCCCCAAACAGCACGTGACCGCTGAGCAGCATGTGTGGTTCCTTGGACAGCATGTGATCTTCTCCGACGCCGCCGGACTCAGTACAGTAACGTTAATCATCACCCAGCTTATTGATCCTCTCGCCTGTAAAATAATATAAAATTTGTTCTCTTTTTCTTATTTTAAGTCTCATCACTGTAAATGAGCATTTTCCATGTATAATATTGTAACTCTCCGTCTTTTCTCTTTTTATTTTATCAGAATGTTAATAAACTTGTTTCAGGGAGGTTTGAGGAGTGTAGTCTGTTCGACTTTGCGTCAAAAGTAGGGGGGAATTGATACCGTGAGTTCGCCCTGCTCTCTCAATTGGCGCAAAGTCAACCAGGTTATTCAAATCCCAGGTATGCGATTGGTTGTCCGAAGAGAGAGATCCGAACCAATCAGGTTCAAGCTTTTTCCCACGTTCCTATATAAGGAGCGCGAAATCGAAGCTAAGATACACCGCATGCTCCCCAAGCCAAAACAACCTCAGAAGCTCCGAGAGCCAGAGTGCGGCTCCGGCCCCTCTGGCAAACAGTCAAACAGCAGTGAAGCCAATCAGCCACAGTCAATTTACTCTTCTCCATCTCTCTCTTCAGGCTCCCACTCCATCCTGGGACCTCGGCCTCACTTGAATCTTCACTCTCAACTCTGCTTGTTTGTTGTCTTCACCTTCCCATCTCTCTACTCTTCGGGTGCAGTCCTTTCCGCTGTGAATGGCTCCCTTGCGCTGTCTCTAAGGAATTTCTAGCGCTTGGAAGGGAAACCGACCTTGCGCTGTCCTTGGAGAATTTAGCGCTTGGGATCTGTTAGCAGTGGAAGGAGAGTTTGTCTGGCGGCTTACTGCGCTGGCCTAGCGGCATTAGCGAGGTAAGTCACAGGGAACTCCCCCTGCATCCTGAAGAATCCCTAAACGGTCCTTTTCAGGACCACCGCAAGGTTTGTTTCGCCGCAGAAACATCGCGACCCACTTTCGCGCCGTATCAATAATATATATATATTCTGTTTAGCTGTCGCAAACCTAACCAATCATATTGCCAACTTTTGGTTTACTCAATTTCTATTGGTGCGGGGTTTTGTACGTCCATTGTCTATTACCTAGGTTATAAGCACAGTCCACAACAGGGTCAATATTACTCATCTACGACATCATGCCTCCTAAAGCAAGTGGTAAAGCCATCAAGAAAGCCGGCAAGGCTCAGAAGAACATCGTCAAGAGCGACAAGAAGAAGAAGCGTAAGAGGAAGGAGAGCTATGCCATCTACATCTACAAGGTACTCAAGCAAGTTCACCCTGACACCGGTGTCTCCTCTAAGGCTATGAGCATCATGAACAGTTTCGTGAACGATTTATTCGAGCGCATTGCCGCCGAGGCATCTCGCCTCTCTCACTACAACAAGCGGTCGACCATCACCAGCCGGGAAATTCAAACGGCCGTGAGGCTGCTTCTCCCTGGAGAGTTGGCCAAGCACGCTGTCAGTGAAGGCACCAAGGCTGTTACCAAGTACACCAGTTCGAAGTAAACAGTGCCCGGAGGCTTATCAAAACGGTCCTTTTCAGGACCACCAAATTTAAGTCATTCACTCTTAATTGTGATTAAACATTATACACGTAAAGCGACATCCCTGGCCTCGGAGCGTACGTAATGTAACTTCAACAGGTGACTCTTAATGATATAGCGTAATATTCAATTGTTTTGCCAGACTAGTGGGGGTGCAATGTTAATGTTATGAACTCCCGTTATAGGTAAGGAGTTAAGGAGTAAGTTTCTTATAAACATGTGTGAAAATCGCGCGTTTACGAGATCGAGGTATCTAACCACCTGCCATTTACGAAAATCTGTAAGGGGTACGTGGTTAGCTAGCAAAAACCCCCAAAAATTATATTGGTACACCTGCTAGTTTGCTAGAATTTAATTATTGTGACAACAGTTTTTGCGTAATAAAAAGCTGCAAGACACACGGCTCTTATTACTACTGTAGTTGTGGCTGAAGTTAGACTGGAACAATAGTCAGTGAGTACTTAGTACTTTGTGAGTGGATAATTTTTAATCTTTATAACAGTAGTCTATTTTAAAATGTATACTTTAAACGTGTTAAATAATTAAGCGTGTGTAACAGTGAAAAACGTATGATGGATAAATGGCTAGGACTTGGAAAGAAAAGTAGGTGGAATGAATACCAAGACTCTGTGGCATCAACGTCACAAACTGTAAGTAAGCATACAAATGTAGATTCTGGGGAAAACAAATTTCCCTTCACCTGAAATCCCGTTTTATAGACTACTTCCCACCATCAAACAAAGAAATGGACTTTATTCATGGTCCATTCGCTTTTGATGCTACAGGAAATCCTAGCAACTTAACTTGTTTCCAAAAGGAACAGCTAATCGAAATATCGTGTGATCCAACATCAAAACAGAAGTATTGCAATACTTTGTTTGTGAAGAATTGGGATCGAAAAAGGTATAATATATAATATCGACATCGACGTCCCAACCCTATTTGACATCTCCACTCAGACGTCTCTATAACTGTCTCACTTTTTCAAAAACACGCGACGGACACATTACCCTCGGCATAAGGGTTGCGAAAAGTATCTACAAAGAGATGTTAAATTGGAATTTCAAGGAAAGATATGATGAGGAATCGAGAGCTAAGAGAAAAAACTGAATTCAGTCAAAGATGTGGTTGTAGAAGCACATTTTATTCATTGACATTGAAGATTAACGATGCATCTCCAAACTCTCCACAGCTTATAAATAATAAGTAGATTCATATCGTGACTGAAAAACGTAATTTTCTGTGTGTAAAAAGTTCAATACATACATATCATACATGTCTTGAGCATTCTCAATTTCTATCCCAAGACTGGGGCTCTAAAAATATCTAGTTAATTAAATAAAGCTTTATATATATTAGATCAAATAAGCATTTATTTGTAGTAGTGATTTTATATATATTCTTATGTTTCTTGATTGACTCTTGTACTGTTCTTGTTGACTGAAAATATAAGTTAAAAAATAAAGCCATTACAATTTTCTTTTTTACTGTAATTTCGTTGAGTTGGTTTTTATTTTTTTACAAATAAATAAAGGTTTGACCTTTATCTGTTATTTCTTTAAAAAAAAAATGAAAGTAAAAGTAAAGTAGTTTTGTGATTAGGAGTACTCAGTGACGGCGGGACCCACAGAGCCCAGGAATCCATGTCCCGCCGAGAGGTTAATTTAGTAGTATGAAGTATTCGAGGAAGTACCAAGGTACTTGTAACAGGTACATACGAGTACCTGTATCTGGTAGTACTGAATACTAGATAAACTACGGACAACCCACCCGTACCCTGTAAAGGTAATCTTGTCTGGTTTATTAAACAGAGAGGTTGTTAATTGCAAGGGCCCACTCTCAACCCTCCACCTCATGGGTCCTGAACCATAGAGGGACAGGATACAGAAGATGCTTTGACTAGTTTCGGACAGATAATATGCCTCTAGACGTTCACAATCGTATTAAGTGAAAAGTTAAAGGGTTGGTGGTCCTGAAAAGGACCGTTTTAGTCGGAGTGTCAATGACACATGATCTTCTTAAGCGCGTTCGCCACGGATCCTCCTAGCCAGTTGGATGTCCTTGGGCATGATGGTCACACGCTTGGCGTGGATTGCGCACAAGTTGGTGTCCTCGAAGAGGCCGACGAGGTAAGCCTCGCTGGCTTCTTGAAGAGCCATGACTGCGGAGCTCTGGAACCTCAAATCAGTCTTGAAGTCCTGGGCGATTTCTCTCACGAGACGCTGGAAAGGTAGCTTCCTGATGAGGAGCTCGGTGCTCTTCTGGTACCGCCTAATCTCACGGAGAGCGACGGTGCCGGGCCTATACCTATGGGGCTTCTTGACACCGCCAGTGGCAGGGGCGCTCTTTCTGGCTGCCTTGGTGGCTAGCTGCTTCCTCGGGGCCTTGCCTCCAGTGGACTTACGAGCAGTTTGCTTGGTTCGAGCCATACTATTCGTTATTAAGAATAAGAACGATATAAGTAGAGGAAAATTAGAAAATTAAGAAGTATCAAGGAATACTTATACTAACGGCAGATTTTCCGTCCATCCTATTGGCCGAAAATGCAGCATAATTGGCACCAATGGACAGCCGTATCTTATCCATCACTGTATATAATAACATCGAAAAATTCATATTATTAAGCTGTAATCTGTATCAAACGTTAAACCCTTATAGAAACCAATATGACTGGCAGAGGTAAAGGAGGCAAGGGTCTTGGCAAAGGCGGAGCTAAGAGGCACAGGAAGGTACTACGTGACAACATCCAGGGCATCACCAAGCCCGCCATTAGGAGGCTAGCCCGTCGCGGTGGAGTGAAGCGTATCTCTGGTCTCATTTACGAAGAGACTCGTGGTGTCCTCAAGGTTTTCTTGGAAAACGTGATTCGTGACGCTGTCACCTACACCGAACACGCCAAGAGAAAGACTGTTACTGCTATGGACGTGGTATACGCTCTTAAAAGGCAAGGACGTACTCTCTATGGTTTCGGCGGATAAGGCGCTTGAACATCGTCAGTCGAGCAACTCTTCTCAACGGTCCTTTTCAGGACCACCAACCATATTTATTTCCTTCTTTACTGTATCCTTAATATCTTAGGCATTAGCCGGCCTCAGACAGTATTTAGAGAGGGAGGACTAACAACCGGCCTAAATTAAAAGTGATATAATAATCATGATTTTTTTAATAAATTCTTCAAAAAGTTTCCAAGGGCAAACTACCCTTAAATTCGAATGTTAAGCACTAATGTTTCGAAATGTGTAGTAAAACAAAATAGCTTAGACTTCTAGGTAACGGGCTAGCATAGAATACAACGACAACGAAGTTTTTATTTAGATTCGCAACAAGCGATTAATACATAATTCTAATATTTAACCCTAACTAGAAAACAAATATTACATAACCCTCAACAGTTTAGTAAATAAAAATTGAAAACTCAACCATGTCAATGTATTGTCACTCACTTCTGCGCAACTTTCGACTCTATTATTTAAGAATTAATACTTGCTTTCCAGACGAACATAATATATTTGTGTTCTCTGCCGCCTTCACTGTATTATTCGCACAGTTTTTGTATTATTTGCTCCAATAGGTATTTACCATTCACTTAATGACATCTGGCACCGAACTATCGTGAAAGTTAAGGATTGACTATACAGAGGTAAATAAACTAATAATCGTGAAAATGGTTATGAATCAATAAGTAAAGTAAAATAAAGAAACCACAAAGCTATAAGTAAAGTGGTAATGAAAAATTGAATTAATTTATGAATATTTACTTGAAGTGAAAAATCTGAGTCTTTTTCGAATAAATTTGGACAACAGGGTCATATCTGTGATTTTACATAATAATTATGTAAAGCACTATCTGTTATTCAAAGTAAATCCGTGATTTCCTTTTTTTTTTTTTTCTTTAGCAGAACTAATAGGGAACGTGGTTTCTGTAATTACTTTTAATTGTGGTATTGATCATTTTCCCCGGCGACGAAAGGAGAGGGTTTTTGACATGTCGCTGTCATGTCATTGTTTTGTTTTGGTTTTGTTATATGTATAATTTGAGTTGATGTGTGACCACAGTTTATTTATGAAATATAATAGTGTTTTAATTAGTCTCATATACTTCAGTTTTGAATTAATTTTCTTCGTTTAAAATTCTTAACAAAATATCATAGGATGAGTCACGTCTATATTGAAAACATTGTCGACATTCCCAATGAAACTTTTCAATATAGGTAGATACCAATTTTCTTTACAGTAAAAGGGTCTTTACATTTACCGAGTGCTGGTAAAAAAGAATAAAAAAAATCTTCTTAAATCATTTGAGTAACTGCGAATGTTTTTTCTTTTTGTTTTGTCTTTTGCACGTCCTGATCAATTGTACCCAGTGAGTGAAATTATTTATTTTTAAGCTTGTTCTTTTCTTTAGTCTTTCAATCATAGCGTGATCGCTTTCACACTCCATATGTGTGTGACCACAACCGCAAGTCCATTATTTATATTTTTATCCAGTTCATTCTGCAACACAAGTCACTGGCACACTTTCGTTAGCCTTACAATAAAACTTGCTGTTTTTCGTTTAGGTTGGCTGTAACCTAAATGGCTTAAAAATGCACACTACATTTTAAACAGAGTTCCTGTTATAATATAGTTCAACGACAGATATGTTTGAGTGTCCGATTGCTGCAAAACACAGGGCAACACTCTTTACCATTATGAGAAAGCCATGGATCGGTTTGCTGGGCTATGGAAGTCATTGAGTTCTGTCGGATACTCATCGTTTGGCTGCACAATTATTTTGGACCCCTAAAACTGTTGACCAAGCCTAGATATTCCTGCCCGTCAACATATAGTCCGTTTATTGTTTAGTTAATCGTAAATTAGGCATCGTTGGGAAAACAGTACTCTTCCCCCGGCCCAATTCTCAGCCCCGACATGACGAAGTGAATGAAAAGGGGGGCCCTTTCAGTGGCTTAGAAGCAAAAATTGAATGGCCTCCCCCCTGAAAAATAAAGTTAGGGTTCTTATGAGCAATATCTTCATCGCTTGCCAGTTTTGAATGTGACGGTAGGGTCTAGAAGATCAGATTTCTTCGGAGCGGGAGACCTTTGACGTTTCATGTTAAAAATTTTATAAGGGCAAACATTGCTTGACGCAAGGGTCTTGGCGACGGACTGCTTATTGCTGAAGGTAACCTAAAGTATTATGTTCCGTATGGAGGATAATGGATCAACCCCTTTGAAAACAAACGAAAGTTTTAAAGGCAGACAAAGCGAAAGATGAGAGTTCTAGAGCAAATTCATCGTGGAGGAGCAAGGTTGCTTTCGTGAAGGGCCGTTACTGAGACTAAGTCTAAGTGAAATCACGCTTATCTCAACGTAAAATTCGTGAAGTTTTCAAACCCCAACTGCATCTACCAATCATGACAGAAACAGCCGCTACGGAACAGGCTCCTGCCACTGCGCCTGTAACTCCGAAGAAGACCAAAGCCCTTTCCGCGTCGAAGAAAAGAGGTGTTACAGCTGCCGCGAAGAAGCCGACTCACCCTCCTACGGCCAAGATGGTCGTGAGCGCTATCACAGCTCTGAAGGAGCGGGGTGGCTCATCGAACCAAGCCATCAAAAAGTACATCGCTACAACTTACAAAATCGATGCGGAAAAGCTTGCCCCGTTTATCAAGAAGTATCTCAAGTCAGCGGTAGCCGCAGGCACCCTTCTCCAGACCAAAGGCAAGGGTGCGTCGGGTTCATTTAAACTGGCCAAGGCCTCCTCTGAGGCAGCACCTGCGAAGAAACCCGCCGTCAAGAAGGCCGTTGCGAAAAAGACCAAGGCTGCTGGTACTCCGAAGAAGGTTGCGTCCAAGAAGAAAGTAGCGGCACCCAAGGCGAAGAAAACCGTCAAGACACCTACCAAACCAAAAGTGCCCAAAGCAAAAAAGACCACTGCTAAAAAGGCATCATCGGTTAAAAAGTCGCCAGCCAAGACTAAGAAAGTCGCAGCCACCAAGAAGCCTGTAAAAAAGTAGAAACCTTCTTCCAACATATTTAAACGGTCCTTTTCAGGACCACCAAAATATAACTTCTGTTCGCTTCTTAGTCGCCTTCCTGCCCCCCATCTGAAATCAAACACAAACGACTGGTATTTTTAAAAACAAAGAGTAAGAGACACTTCACTATAACGGTAAGCACACACCAGGTCGTATCGCATGCAAAATTCCCCCTTAGGATCGGTTTAATTCAATTTACACGGACTGAAGCAATGGTCCGCAGAAAAATGTGGACGTTATTTCAATATTTCTCTAAACAAAAATAACATTCTTAGCAATTTATTCTTATACATACTCTAAAAATGACGATTTATCATCCGACTACATACATAAAGTGAAACCTATTGCCGAGTGAAAAAAAAACTAAGAAGATTTTGATTTAATTTTCAACAACAGACGTTTTTTGAATATGCAGTACCCGGACTCGGCAATTTTTAAAAGGTTAACAAAGAATAATTATTTGCATATATGACATCAGTAAATTTCTTGCGTAGTATTTTCTTCTGTCGCAGCAATTAGAACTCGGTACTTCCCTCAGCCTTCCAACCAAAACACCCCAAACTTATACTTATTTAAAACTTCCAGGACATACACGACGCTGACCATGTCCAATACTTAAATAATTTTTGTAATAATTAAACTAAATTTGATCATATTGTTGCAATTAATCGGAGTCCCTACTACACATATATAGGCCTCAACAATACTCGATGCTCGAGCTCACACAGCTTGTTGATGGTTAAGTTAGCTGTAGCAGTTTCTTGGTCCAGAAGAATCTGCAATTGTATTAGGGTTGGGACATCGATGTCAATGTAGCGGACCAAAAATCGTCGATAACTGGCCAGATGAATCATTGAAATTAAAACTTCGTTGATGTATCGAATGTCCGAAGTGTCGATACATTGGATGTTGATGTCCCTAACCTAAGGCCTTGCGCCCACCACCTGCAATTTTCAGTTGCTCAACTGTATGGCTGCAAGAGTGAGTGCTACGGGTTCTTATGGAAGCGCGCCCACAATTGACAAGATACGAAATCATTTTATTCATACTTCTTATTTTGCAAATTTGCATTACTATTGTTGTGTTTTATGTGTTAATTTAACCATTTTGAAGGTTTTTAGCTATCCTGAGTTAATCCCCTACCCTTAAAAACCCCCTGGTTCCCAAGATTTCCCATATATGTACGTGAGTGGACATTATATAATATATATATTGTTTTTTCTTTAAAAAATATTGACTTTATCAAAATGATCCCAGGTCAAAATTTGTTAAATTGTAAAAGGGAACACAGTTAAAAAAAAGTCAATCGGAAAATTATAAATATGTTGGTGTTAATGTGCATATCTATTTACCTACCTTTCTTAAAAATGCATAATTTTAAATATAATAATATATCTGTGACAACCTTGATGTTTTACTGTCTGCAAGGCCTGTCTACTCTGCGCGAGAGCTCAAGATTTAATTAGTATTACGCACAAACTCAAACTGGATCCATAACACAAAAGAGGCGTAAGTGAGTAATGTGGTGGTCCTGAAAAGGACCGTTTATAATAGGTTTCCGGATTTTTAAGCTTTCTTCTCTGTCTTCTTGGGGAGGAGTACCGCCTGTATGTTGGGTAACACACCACCCTGAGCGATGGTTACTCCGGCTAGGAGCTTGTTCAGCTCCTCGTCATTCCTAATGGCCAGCTGTAAGTGACGAGGGATGATACGAGACTTCTTATTGTCCCTGGCAGCGTTGCCTGCCAACTCGAGAACTTCTGCGGCCAAGTATTCCATAACTGCCGCCAAGTAGACTGGAGCGCCAGCACCAACCCTCTCGGCGTAGTTGCCCTTGCGGAGAAGACGATGAATTCTGCCAACAGGGAACTGAAGCCCTGCGCGAGAAGATCTGGTCTTTGCCTTGCCCTTAGCCTTACCACCTTTGCCACGACCGGACATTTTCGAATCTTGGATGTAGTTGAGAGCGAGTGAGACAAACTGAAAATTTGTGAGATTTTGTAGTGGCGGGACACTTGATACGGCCTGGTTTGTGGAGGGCCGTGTCACGGGAGTGATGATGGTCCTGCAAAGGACCGTTGGGCCTGGTAGGTCGGAGGCCAAGGAGGCGAAGGTGCTGGTGGTCCTGGAAAGGACCGTTTGGGTGTCGATGAAGGGGCAGGGTCTCAAGTCAAAGACAACACGGTGTAAGCTTGAGGTCTGGGCGACTGGAGTGGCAGAAGAGTGGTGGAGTTCAGGTGGCCTCTGAGCTTTGATGAAGTTCAGGAGGAGGTCTCTGAGCTTGGAAGAAGCTCAGGACGGGTCTATCTTCTGCCTCGCTGGGCAGGGTATATATAGGAATTCAATAGGCGAAAGAGAGGGGCAAGGACCAATGAGAGAGCTCCGGACGGGAAAAGCTCGCTTCTCATTGGCCCGGCCTATTGAATGATAGTTTAATAAAACTAGGTGTTTTCTGGCTTGAGTCGGGCGGTATCAACTCCCCCAACACCCCAGACAGAAAACACCTCTTGTAAGAAAGCCGCGATGTGCCACTCGCCTGTGCACTCCAGTGTCCAAACAGTTTATTGGAATTAAAATACAACAACTTTACATACAATAGATAGTAAGGAGTGATGACGGGTGCGAGCTGCGGAGAAAGCACAGGCTGGGAGGCATGATTGTGGTGGATGAGTGGCGACGGCTGCGGCGGAAGTTCAGGATGCTGTAGGGCGGCGGGCGGTGCTAAGATGACAGTGTCAGGTGGCGGGGGGACAGGGTCAGGTGGTGGAGGGAAAGGGTCAGGTGGTGGAGGGACAGGGTCAGGTGGTGGAGGGACAGGGTCAGGTGGTGGAGGGACAGGGTCAGATGACAGAGGGTCTGGGTCCAATGATCGAGAGTCTTGGTCAAGGTCCGGTGGATGCGGGACAGGGCCAGTTGGAAGAGGGTCCGGTGGCAGAGGGTCAGGTGAATGCGGGACTGGGCCTGGCAGAAAAGAGACAGGAGGTGGTGAAGTGAGCGCTGGCTGAAAGGGCGAAGGAGTCTTCGACGATAGCACAAGCTGCAGAGGGAGCACTGGCCGTGGGGACGTACAAGTCTCCGCCAGAAGCGCTGGGCGAGGTACATCAGGTTTCGGAGGGAGCGCTGAGTGTAAGAGCAGAGGAGTCCCGGGTGGTAGCACAAGCTGTGCTGGAGGATATACAGCAGGCTGCGGAGGGAGCACTGGCTGTGGGAATGGAGGTGTCTCCGGCGGTAGCACTGGCTGTGGAGGTAGCGCTGGCTGTGGAGGTAGCGCTAGCTGTGGGGACGGAGTAGTCACCTGTTGTAGAGGTCCAGCTGGCTGTGAAGTGAGGGCTGGCTGTGGGGAAAGGGAAGACCATGGTGGAGTGAGAGGTTCCAGAGTCTGCGCTGGGTGACCTGTTTGCGGAAGGAACGATGCCTGCGATGTTTGCATCGTCGGTGGAGGAACAGATGGCAGGGCAGGCTGTTGCGACGGCATGGCAGCGTATGAGGGCCAGTTTGTGTGAGGTGGCCAGGCAGGTTGAGTGTACCCACCGTACGTTGGGTAGCTGGGCTGCGTAGAGTAGCCGAGCGGTGTAGAGTTGCCTGGCTGAGCTGTGTACGGTGACCAAGCAGGTTGCTGTGTCGGCAGAGTAGGTTGCGGAGTCGGCAGGGCTTGCGGCGTCGGCAGAGCTTGCGGCGTCGGCAGAGCTTGCGGCGTCGGCAGAGCTTGCGGCGTCGGCAGAGCTTGCGGCGTCGGCAGGTCAAGGTGCTGCGACGGCTGGGCAAGGTGCTGCGACGGCTGGGCAAGGTGCTGCGACGGCTGGGCAAGGTGCTGCGACGGTAGGGTGAAGTTCTGCGACGGCAGGGCAGGTTGCTGCGATGGTTTTCCGAACCGCTCGCTGAGACGTTCCTCCAAGTGCTCTAACGTTTCGTCAATGTACCATGTTTTCTCCCACCAGGCTTTCGCAGCGCCGGTGAGCTGTTTCAACGCAGCGAAGAATTGTCTCTCTCCAGAGATGTTCATGGCCTGGAGGTGAATCCTGATGTCTCGAATGAACGCAGCCAGGTCCTCGTTTTCAGCTCCGGAGAAGCAAGGCAGCGGCTTGCTCATGTAGGGGTGCATCGGCACTGCCCAAGGCGGGTGGTGATACGGATAACCGTATGGTGGATAACCATAGGTGGGGTATCCGTACGGTAGATGAGGGTACCCAGGCGGAGATTGCTGAGGAGGGGCTGATGAATGGTGTGGACAGTTCATGATGGGCGCCACTGGGTTTTACACTCCCAGAAGTGATGTTCGACTAGCAGAGCGTGGGTGGATGTGCGTGCCCCAGGTTGGGCCGCCAATATGATACGGCCTGGTTTGTGGAGGGCCGTGTCACGGGAGTGATGATGGTCCTGCAAAGGACCGTTGGGCCTGGTAGGTCGGAGGCCAAGGAGGCGAAGGTGCTGGTGGTCCTGGAAAGGACCGTTTGGGTGTCGATGAAGGGGCAGGGTCTCAAGTCAAAGACAACACGGTGTAAGCTTGAGGTCTGGGCGACTGGAGTGGCAGAAGAGTGGTGGAGTTCAGGTGGCCTCTGAGCTTTGATGAAGTTCAGGAGGAGGTCTCTGAGCTTGGAAGAAGCTCAGGACGGGTCTATCTTCTGCCTCGCTGGGCAGGGTATATATAGGAATTCAATAGGCGAAAGAGAGGGGCAAGGACCAATGAGAGAGCTCCGGACGGGAAAAGCTCGCTTCTCATTGGCCCGGCCTATTGAATGATAGTTTAATAAAACTAGGTGTTTTCTGGCTTGAGTCGGGCGGTATCACACTAAAATATATATATATTGTTTAGCTGTCACTAAACTAACCAATAATATTGTCGAGTTTTCGTTTACTTAATTTCTATTGGTGCGGTCTTTTATATGTCCTTTTTCTAATTCCCTGCTTATAATCAGATTCCTCTTCATCATGGATCAGCAGTAATTTCCTAGAAATCCTTGCAATGCCTCCTAAAGCCAGTGGTAAAGCTATCAAGAAAGCCGGCAAGGCTCAAAAGAACATCGTCAAAAGCGACAAGAAGAAGAAGCGTAAGAGGAAGGAGAGCTACGCCATCTACATCTACAAGGTACTGAAGCAAGTTCACCCCGACACCGGTGTCTCCTCTAAGGCTATGAGCATCATGAACAGTTTCGTGAACGATTTATTCGAGCGTATTGCCGCCGAAGCATCTCGTCTCTCTCACTACAACAAGCGTTCTACCATCACCAGCCGGGAAATTCAAACCGCCGTGAGGCTGCTTCTCCCTGGAGAATTGGCCAAGCACGCTGTCAGTGAAGGAACCAAGGCTGTCACCAAATACACCAGCTCCAAGTAAGCTGGCTGGAGGTACATGTGAAAAACGGTCCTTTTCAGGACCACCAAATGTCTTCAGCACTTGCTTTTCTGACTTCTGCTTACATCACAAGCCACTACACATTCACGAAATCTTGGCTTTGAAGAGAAAAATAATGATCTCTTCAATTGGAATAGAGTGTATTTTTAAAGTATGTAAATGGCTAAGTAACTGCCGTAGTCAAATTCTTGTTTATCAGTATTGCCATTTCTCTCTTAGTAATTCTAACTAAATTAGACAACTAAGAAGTTGGGGAAAAAACAAGTTATATTATACATAATTAAAATTCTCCGTCTGGCCCTTACCAGTTTAATACTCTACTAAAACCGCCCCCCCCCCCCTTAACTAAAACTTCTGTTCAACTACTCTGATTTGCATCGGACTAAGGCTATAACTCTTAGAATTTTATTCCATTGGATTAATTATAAAAAATATGGGTGACGAAGCTAAAATATTACTAATTAATAAACTGGAAAAGAAGAAAAGTACTTTCTTTCATCGTGAACAACATATTATGTTCGATTAAATTGCTAATTTACAAACGCAAGAATCTGCACGGCAGGGCCGCTTTTAAGCACAGGCTATATAGGCTGTAGCCAAGGGGCCCGCACCACAAGAAGAAAAAAAAGAAACTTTCAGACAAAGGGAGCGCTTCAGACACACACACACACACACAGACAAAGAACATTTTGGTTTCAACATAAATTGAAGCTCGTTTCGCTCGCTTCAATTATATGTATAATGTACGTGAACGAGGAGATTCTAGAGGTCATTTACAACAAAATCCTGGTTTTGTCCAATTGCGGTTTTTTATTTATTTATTTTTTTCTATTACATTAATAAAAAAAAAAAACCGTATGTATATGCAGGGTGGCCTGCGATAAAATGTCATTACGAAACTGGAGGATTCTATTGGCAAATGCAACAAAACATTTCGAGTAAGCATATGCCCATTTCTCAATAATTCTCGAGATATCGATTTATATATTTTTAGAGTGTTTAAATTTAAAAAAAAATTAAAATGTAACAAGACTTAAAAGATGCTTAGAAGCTGATAATTTGAAAATCAATGAGTGATTCTGAAAGTTTTTTTTATGCTCTTTAAAATTGTTCCCTAGCCCAATTTCTCTATCTCATTTAGTTTTTTGAGATATGTATTCTGAATTTTTTGGAAATTTTCGTGAAACACTCTGAAAACGAAATAAATCGATCTCTCGATAATTATTAAGAAATGGGCATATGTTAACTTGACTTTTTGTGTTGAATTGGTTTATAGAATCAGCAGTTTCGTTAGGGCATTTTATCGCGGGTCACCCTTTATATACATACGGGTTTTGTAATTATTTTAAAGAAAAATAAAAAAAATAGACAGCCAATTAGTGTGGCACATAGCTTCCTCGCATCCTATCATAAACTTTATTGTTATATTAATATAAAAATTATTGTTATTTTACTTTATTGTTATATTGTTTATTGTGTAAAAACTATTAATATAGTTTTAGCGATCATTAACACTTCATAGCGGTGTCGCTGTTGGTTTTACTAAAAAATTGTATTTGTAATTTTCTTTTGTCTCATTGAATAGATGAAGTTAGATTTTTTTACCGACCTAAAATTCCAATTTAAAGTTTGAAGTTCACGTTTACGCGAGCGTTGCTCGTGAACGCTTGGACGGATAACGTTGTCCAACGAACTCGTCCTGGGTATTGGTAAAATGAACATGTCTACTAAATTTCATCAATAAATCGGTCGAAATTTACTCAAGTTATCGTCACACGTTTCATAATTCGCGGACACACAGACCGACAGACAGACAGACACCAAAAATGTTCCCTGATGTCTGAAACGGATTTCTGTCTTGGAATTTTTAAAATCGGAGACATAAAAGTTTTTCGTTCTCAAAAGTGAACACAATGCTTCCGTTACCTTCGGTAAGCTCGGAAGCAAAATAAAAAACCGCAATTGGACAAAACCAGGTTTTTTAGAATCCCCTCGTTCATATACAGTAATGCAGTAGGTACACCTCATATTTCTCCACTTCAAATCAAATCTTTTCTTATGAGTTATCATAAAATGTGTTTATAAAGGAAATAAATGGGGGGGGGGGGGGGGGGGGGAGGAAGCCAAGTCAAAACTATGTAGGGGCCCGCACCACAAGTTCAGCCTATGGGCCCTCAGATCCTAGAAGCGGCCCTGCTGCACGACCGATTTTTTTTTTTCATTTTCAAGTCTTTACTTTGGCACATAAACTCGAAAAGCTTTACCAAAAAGCGTTACACAAGCATTACCAAAAAACCAAAACCAAAAAGCGTTACATAAAAATGTCTCACTGTCTTGCAGACTCGTATGAAAGCAATTTATTTTATTATTTTTTTTTTTTCCTTTAATCGGATACCTATACCTAAAATATCATCAAAATATCTCAACAAAATTAATTATGGGCACTAATGGGTTAAATAAAGAAAATAGAGTTAGGTTTAAAGAATAGCCCCCACTTTTAATAAAATAATAGAGGTCTAGAACAATAAGCTTTTAACGCAGAATTAGCCCTCAATAAACAGAGCTCTTATACAAATACTGATTACAACGGCTTAAAGTCCTCACAGCACTAGAAAATTTTAAAAATATAAACCAAATGTATAACATAAAAGAATTTGTAATCCTTAAAAACAGCCTTAAAGATAATAATATAGCCACTAAAGCGGATAAAGGCCACTCCACTGTCCTGATGCGTCAAGATGTTTACAATAAAAAAAGTCACCAAATTCTTAGAAGATAATAACTTTAAACTTTTACCAGGAGACCATACCGAAAAATACTAAAGAAAAAGTAAAAAAAAATCCCTAAATCATACCACTAACCTGTTTAAAGACCAACAAATTATAAATCAACTAAAAATAATGAACCCAACGCTAACGCACCAAGATTAACAGGATACCCTAAAATTCACAAACAGCAAGCACCTATTAGACCCTTCGTATCCATAATAAATTCATCGACCTATAAAGTAGCCAAAGAAATAAAAGAAAACCAAACCATACTACCTAAATTTAACTACTCAATAAAAAACACTAAAGAACTAATACAAAACATTTATGACATAAACATACCAAATACAGCCAGATTTGTTTCGATCAATGTAGCTCACAAACGTTCCTACAAATAAGTGTCTCGTAATTATTAGAACCTTAATTATGAGATCCCCCCATTTAGACATTTATCAGGAAGACGAATTAGAAAAACTCATCCATATATGACTCTCAAACAAAATTTCATGATATTTGATAATAAACACAATTCAACTCAAACTGGCCTCGCGATGGGCTCTCCCTTGAGTCCACTGATTGGAGATCTTTTTATGAATTTCTTAGAAGAAAAAATATTTAAATCAAATAACATATTATTGAAAAAAAAAAAAAAAAAAAAAATTGTATAGCATGTAGGTATTTCATTTCATTATTGACACACATTTCATATTGGTATCGTTTTGTGCCTTTGGCTTGGAACTAACCAGCAGTTAGATACATTTCTTAATTTTCTTAATTCATTACACCCCAAGATAAAATTCACCATCGAAATCGAACAAAATAATTCTATAAACTTCCTATATTTAACCATTTATAAAAATAAGAACAAACACAACTTCAAAGTTTATAATCAAAAACAATTCCATTTCTTATAAAAAACATAAACTAGCAGCGTTCCATAGTATGATACACCGCGCTCTTATAATTCCCATGAACAGAACAGACTAAAATTATAGGAGATCACTACAATAAAAACAATAGTTACAAATAAGGGCTATCTAATTAATACAAGTAATAACCTTATCAACAAAAAACTAACACACCATGCTACCACCTTAAGAACCAAATTAAACCGAATTTTAGAAAATAATTTTTGCTAGATTAGTGCCATATCTAGGAAAAATCTCGAATAACTAAACTAAGCTTCAAACCCTAAAATATTAGTGTCAGTTAAACAAAAAATCCCCATAGGAGACCAAAGCGAAATTGCTTGCAACACTTGTCAAGGAGTCTACATCGGACAATAGGGAAGGAAAATATCCAAAAGAACATTAGAACATGATAAAGCTATAACAAATCCCAATCACATTTTTTGCCACACATCTAAAAGTAAACCACCACATAATTCGATAAAACACAATTTGAACTCCTACATAACGTCTCCAAAAGAATAAGTTAGATCTACTTGAAATACACCGTACTCTTCAAAGCCATAAGCAATGTATCAATAAAATAGTCAATATAAATAATTAAATTTTAGTCAAACCAATTATAAATAATAATAATAATAAGGTATAACAGTTGTAGATATTAGTTTCTAGTTGTATTTTTTTATGTTTTAATATTAGTACTGGAATTATATTACATGTTTTATATTAAGCCATAGAAGTTTAAGTAACTGGATTAATCCTACCCGACAACCCTTACACTCTTAAACCTTATAACCTTATAGAAAATCAAAATCAAGGCAGTCTTTATAAATCAGTCAAATTTTAGAAAGTATAATTTTTTGTTAATTTTTATATTATTTAAACTAAGTCGAAGAAAATTAAGCTATTACAATGGCTTCACAATTTTTGAAAATTTTCTCCAATTCTCCATGGAAATCAGTTTTAGTCCATTATTAATCAATTCCTGAAATTTAACACTCTTTTTTATGTATCCATATATGTGTGTGTCACTCCAGACGATATCTCCCCTTAGGATGCACTTAAGAAATCCAAACAAATTTTAAAATGTCAATAATATCAAAAGAAAGGATGAGTTCGTTGGCCAAAATTTTTGGAGTCCATTTAGGGGTCAAATTTTGACTATTTAGGGTCAAAAATAGCATAAAAACATGTATTTTCCATTTTACCCCCCTCTTATATTAAAATATGACAAAAGTGTACATAACAACAATTACTGTACTCTTAAAGAGCTTTCGAACATTCATGCAACTTGAAGGGTATATACTATTCTGACTTTTGTTCCCCATACCCCTGTGTACCATTTTTTTTTCAATACCATACAAATTCTAAACCAAAATTTTCTTATATTATCATAGCCAATAAAACTCAGATTTCTTTGAAAATTCACTCATTAAGTCATGGTGCATGACTGGTCTTCTTTATCGAATATGTGGTGGTTTTCTTTTAGATGTGAGGCAAAACTTGAAATGTGACACCTCCAAAATATTATTCTGTCAATATGTTATTTATTGTGAGGAGTTTAAATTTCTTTATTAATTTTTAATAATACATTTAATTTATTATTCAAATTCTCTCCATTTTATTTCTTACTTTAACTTTATGATATTTTGAGGTCAAAAGACTAAGCTTTATCTAAAAAAAAAAACCACATACTTACTTACTCCATCCATGGCATTACATGTCGGGGTGGCCCTTGGCCTCTCCAATTAATGCCTGCTACAATTCTCTGTCTTGTGCCAACTGTCTCCAACCTTGAGCTCCTTGGATACTCAGGTCCTTTTCCACCTCGTCTTTCCATCTACTTCTTGGTCTGCAAATCTTTCTTTTTCCGACTACATTTTCCTTCCATATCCTTTTCACAATCTTTCAACATGTCCAGCCCATCTTATCCTTCCTGCCTTCACAAATCTCACTATATCTTGGTGCTCCAAAATCTCTTGTATCTCCCAGTTCCTTCTGATTCTCCAGGTATTGTCCTCAAAGACAGGACCATAAATACTAAAAACAAAAAGTTGAATATACTGTGGGCAATAGGAAGCCACCCTCTGCATGTGCTTTTTTTTAATATATTTATATACAGTGCTTGATTTCTAGAAATTGAGGTGCCGGAAATACAACCTACCCTCTCTCTACCTCTCCCCCTCCCCCTATAGAAGGGGAGTCCGGGGGTCCTCCCCCGGGAAAATTTTGAAAAATAAACGTTCTAAAATAGCATTTTAAGCAGTTTAAGACATAAACCCATACTGCAATCAGGTGGGTTTTGTGTGGAAACTTATGTCATTTTTATTAGTATTTTTCATAAACAATTTCTTGATTAGCATGTCACAATACTCTCTATAAATAAATATTAGGTTTATACGAATAATTAAATCTACAAAAACATTCCTTGTCTCACTCTCCACGGAGGAGTTTCGGCACAGCGTCTCTGCACTGCACTTATTTAATACGATCCCTGCCATTAAAAAAAAACCTTTTAATAAATTGTGAGCTAGTCTAGGGTAATACTATGGTGTCAGTTTAATACATGATATCCTTAATCAAATTTGTAGTCACTCACTGACAAACAAAATTTTAACTAAGGATTTAAAAAAAATCTTTTTCTCGATCATTTTATTTTTAATTTATCAGAGAGAGAGGTACCGGAACGCCGTTCCGCCTCAAATCGAGCCCTGTATATATATTTTTTTTTTTTTTTGGAATTACGTGTATTGCATTCACCTTTCATCACCGTGGAACCTTATTTACAAGGAAAAAGCATTTTTTTTTTTTTTTCCAGTATTTTTATTCAAATTTCTTGTACGCAGTCATTAGTAAACCAAGGTTCCACTGTATATAATAAGTAAGCCGAGGTTCCACTGTATATAATAGGTCAACTGACGTTCTACTCTATGTAATAAGTAAACTGAGGTTCCACTCTATATAATAAGTAAACCGAGGTGTCACTACTGTATGTAATAAGCAAACTGAAGTTCTACTGTATGTAAAAATTAAACAGAGGTTCCACTGCATGTAATAAGTAAAACAAGGTGTCACTGTATAATAAGTAAACCGAGGTTCCACTGTATATAATAAGTAAACTAAGGTGTCACTATATACAATAAGTCAACCGAGGTTCCACTGTATATAATAAGTAAACCAAGGTGTCACTGTACATAATAAGTAAACCGAGGTTCCACAGTATATAAAAAGTAAACTAAAGTTCTACTGTATGTAATAAGTGAACTGAGGTTCTATTGAAGTCTTCTTTCATTTCATTTGAGTGTGCGGCTAATGATCGGTGGTCATATTTGCCCTCTGGTGATGAAGAATTAGTCAGGGCTAGTTGTTTCATTCGGCTCACTATGATAATTGCCTTTACATTGGAATCAGGCATTGTAAAATTTATTTTTTTAAAACAGGGATCAACTAAAGTTGATATTGCTAAAAGGGAAACATATTCTGGTAGATATTATCACTTATTCTACTAAACAGGAGAGAAGAGTTATCTTAGTCTAAAGGAGTGTTAGGCAACGAGCAAAGAGTTAACAACCTTTTGTCTTAGTATTAGTAGGTTAATAAACAAGAAATATATCGATAGTACCAGTGATGAGATGTAATAAGATGCACAAAAGTTTTACCACATAAGTTTTACAGATACCTATAATATCTAGATATACTAGATATAGAATAGTAAAACTAGATTATATCTAGTTTTACTAGATATTTATAAGATGCAGATAAAGTTTTACACGATATCACACTTTGATTAGATATTGATGTAACGATATATATCGGTCTTGTTTCTTATTATGGATATACCTATATATCGGGGTCTTTGAATTATTGTTCAAATATCGTTATCTAGGTGTTCAATATTATCGATTTTCGATACATCGTTACAACCCTACTCATATTATTTAATACTATAATAACATTTACAATTCAGTCACATTAATGTCAATTAAAGAAACTAATTAAAGGATTGTTATTGTTTTTATGTTATCTTAAATAATTCTTTCTACTAATTGATTACAATATTACGCACCTAAACCTAAAGATCCACTGTATATAATAAGTTAACCAAGGTCCACTGGGTAAACTAAAGTAAAAATGAAGGGATAAAAACCAAAATAATAAATAAAAAGAAAGGTCAATAATTTATTTATCTAACATAAAATACATATAATATATATATACTAATTAACAAATATATAAATATATTTAATGTATTCATACATAATTTAATCAACAGTTTATTTGGTTAAAGATAACTAAATGAAATAATTTTCTTTTCTTTATTTTTTTTTTAAAAGTAGATATATTTAGGTATATCAAAAAATTAGTATTAATTGTACGGAGCATATTTTATTTACCAAATTAATAAATTAAAAAATAAAAAAAGTTTAATGTAGAAATACTTAACTATAAAAATTGTCAAAGGTACTAAAAATAAAATGAGAAAAAATATTAATATAGAAATTATCGTTTATGTTATCATTTATGATATAATATTAACTGTACCGTCTTTTTTATTGCTAATGAACATAATTAAAATGTAATTTTAATGTGCATTCATACAGACGTAATTTATTCATTATCAAGTATCTAAATATTATAATCAAAATAAAACAAATATTATAATAAATAATAAATATTATAAATAAAAAAAATTATAAAAAAAAATTATTATTTATTATAAATATTTATAAATATTATAATATCTGATACAATTCATACGACACTTTCTCATGTACGAGTACATAATTACTTGGTTTAATTTCCCATTATTCAGTTCTTGTGGGGGGGGGGGGGTCTTTTTTACATAGTAAATTTTTATTTTTGGTTTTTTGGGGGAGGGGTGGGTGGGGGTTGGTACTTACCGTCATGGTCTCTTCTTGTATCGTAGCTTTGGTCATCATTTTATATCTTTATTATGTTTCTTTTAAAGTTTTATTATTTTAAAGTCTATTGTGTAACTGTGTTTTAAAGTTTTAAGTCAAAATATAATATTCTAAGATATACATCCTTTGTTTTTAATTGTGTACGTTTTACTATCAAAGATCCAGCACAAGAAATCTATCAGCCAATATCCAGTTTTTTTATGAACATTGAATAAAACTAATCTTTTCTTTAATTGGTGACTTAACGTTTAGCCTAATCTAAAAAGTTCGTCAAGTTTCGTTATCTTATCTCTGTTCCCGCAATTTGTGGTCGCCATTTTAAAAAAAAATAATTTAATTTGACTTCTCAAAAAGGTATGAATTTTTCTAGTTTTGGGTACCTCATCAACCGGTTCACTATAAAATTCAGTTTCAAATAATTGACGTGTTTTTTTTTCTGAAAGACGGATAATGTATCTAGCACGGAAAAGAGTCTTATACATATAAACAAATAGATAAAAAAGTTTTATGGTTGAAAAATAGTTTTGTATACATAAAATAACTAAGCTATGATTCAGGTATATAAGTAGAGTTTGCCCAAGTCTGTAGGTGCAATTTTTTCCAAGATGCGCTTCTGATTACCTTTGTAGACCATTCCATTCCGTTATTAATGCATCTCTAACTTCTGCATCCCTAACTTCCCTTAGTATAAAAAAAAATCATCATGGAAAGGATAACGGCTAACCCATCGCAATAGTTTTCATTTGAGTAAAAAATGTTGTATTTTCCACCTGAAATAAAATAGAAAAGAGAAAAATAAAAATGAAATGTAACTAACCATTTGTACTTAAAGGAGTTAAGGAAAAATTAAAAGAATAGTATATTATGTTACTAGGCTGCCAAGGTAAAGAAGATGTTAAATATTGCCAAGGTAAAGAAAAAACACTTCACAGTCGCGTGGCATATGCTATTTTTTCCGAGGTAGCAGACAATTAAAAAAAATTAAATATTAATCACTAATCAATATATAATAATAACAAATATTAGTACATACTTAAGACTTAAAAAAAGAAACCTTAAAAAGAGGTTACACTATAAGAAAAGATAAATAAAACGCATTGACATTTAGCGGATTTTAATCGTACTAGAAGCATTTCTACAAAGACTGCAGTGCTACTAATGGAAGTTTTGACAACTACCCGCCGGAAAATAAAAATCTTTTAGTTCCTAGGACGTAATAGTACATTACGCGTCGAGTGCGGAAAGTAGCATTTTGCATGCGAGTGTGGAGATTGCACCCGAGCGATAGCGAGGGTAGTAAAACCACACGAGCAATGCAAAATGCCGTTTTCGCACGAGTTGCGTACCGTACTTTATCTACGATTGTTAGATTTAAATAATAAATACAGAAAAAAATAAATTTGCTGTATGTAAGTTCGTATCTCTTCTCTTGATAAAGATAACATTAATCTTGAGTTGTATTTTTTGCCGAATTAATTATTTTTGGAGGAGTATTATTCTTTACATTTTCGTCAAAGCCACTTGATTCATTCATTGTTTTTCACTAAAAACTCGATATAAACAGTTACTTTAATAAAAGAATAGCAAATTAGTTTTATTAAATGTAAACAAACTCGCTAATCGTGCGTAAAGCTGAAGAATTCCTCTTCTTTACCGAGCTAGCGTGGTAAAGAATAGGAATTCTTCAGAACTATGAGACGCGCATGCTCAATGAATACAAGTACGTAAATTATCACTTTCTACGCATATAAACAGAGATATAATGTTTATATTTCGTATCAATCGTAGATAAAAATTTTTTTTCTTTACACCTAGGAGTAATGAAAAGATTTTTTAAGTCCACATAATGAAAAAATGGATTTTAGCTATGTTTTTTAGGCTCTAAAGATACTATTTCACAGCCTACCACGGAAAAAAGATTATTTTATCATTTAAGCGAGCATCTTGCAATAAATATGTATTGAATATTGAGAAAATAGTTAACCATGATGAGTTGATAGTTAAAGAAGATGATTGTAGTAGAGTCGAGTATTGAGGGAACAAGACTATTCCCTAATCCTCACGCCTCGGCCTACTTCACTACACAAAAACTTCTGCTTGTATCATGTTGAAATTTTACATGCCTGTTTCAATTGTACTTTAGACGATGTGTATGAAGTTTTAAAAAATTGTTATGTTAGAAGTTAGAACATAAGATATCAGTAAAAACGTTGTTTTTGCTATTTTAACATTTAGGTCCGCTTTAAACGTTTTTGTGATCTTTAACACTTCATGGTGCGGTGACGGTGTTGGTTTTACTAAAAAAAAAAAATTATTTAAAAAAAAAGTTTGTCTCATTGAATAGATAAAGTTAGAATTTTCCCCCGTCCACAAATTCCAATTTTACATTAGAAGCTTATGATTACGCGATGGCTTTCCCACAGCAGGCATGAGATCGAGTCCGTCCGGAGACATTAATTTTATTTTTTTTATGAACATATTTTTATTTATGTTCTAAGTCATTATTTGGCCAGTTTAGTAAGTATGCCGTGGAGGCATGTGTCATGTACTTAAATTTAAAATATTTTTACTTAGTTTTCTCTTTAAGAAAGTTCTTCTTGCCCATTCGGTCGTAAGTAGATTTTTTTTTTAGTAAATTCATAAAGTAAAATATTTTGGATTAGCAATTTTAAGCCTTTAGTTTATTCTTTGTTTTTGGTTTATTTAAAGGGCCAATATAGCTGACTGGCTACGACTTCAGTTTGTAGAAATTATTAGATCACCATAGTGTCTAATTGGTTTGCTGCTGCACACTCATCTCATCTCACGTGACTATCACAAATCTTAATTTTTATTTAATTTTGTATTTAAATTTAAGTTAAAGTTAATAACGTTTCTCTAAATAAAAAGAAAGGAAATCAAATATTTAATTAGTCGAGAATAGATTTCTCTGACTTATGCACATTATGCAAATTCTAGTTAGAATTCATGTAAGGATCGAATCAATTACACTGTAACCATCACCACCATTTTATTATATAAGAAATTTTATTGACTCACATATATTTTATTTTAAACAAATTGTAATACCATGTAAAGGTTACATTTATGTAATAATGTCTTTTTTTGTAAAGTATTTAAAAAAAAAAAAGGCTAATGCTCTCCAAATGAAATAACAAGTAATTATATTAACGTTTAATGTGAAATTTTAACAAGTGATTAATAAATTCAACTAATTGATTTTAAAAGTTTGTTAGAACTTATTTGGACCACATGCTGGTTAATTAGTTTACCTTTGTCCTTAAGTTATATTTTAATTAATGGTTTATTTAATTGAGCTATCCGATAGACCAAATATTAGACCACCAGACCACATGGTCAAGGCAGGAACCACAACACATAAAATATAATTCATGGAATAAAAAGTGAAATGTGACTGACCTGGTGTTCAAGAAGTTTTTCCTGAGGACATCCTTGACTGGCCTGCCTGTACTTCTCATGAAACAACTTCCCATCTGTGTACTCATGAGGCACCACCTGTAAGTAAACCAGTAAATACCCACTAGGGATTATTTAGCTGAAGTAATAAAACATCCAAACAAAATTTTAACCTTTAGGAGCACCCACAGAGATTGGACCACAATTCCTGAATTATCAAGCATATTGATCAATGGGGAGATAACAGCAAAATAAGACCATATGCTATTCCACATTTTTACATTGCAAATTGAAATACAGTCGGACCTCCATATAACAAACTTGATGGTTCCAGGGAAAAAATTATAGAAATATCTATATAGAATTTTTTATGTTGCTTAATTATGTACATAGGTATGCCTATTAATTCATATGAATTGTAAGATAAGAATAACAAACACATACATATTTATTTTGATAAAAATTAGTATAATTACATTTATGTATGCATTAATAAAAATAACCCATCACAATGTATCAAGTAATAAATAACAATAATGTAAAATATAACTTATAACAGTTTACAGATTCAAACGCATAAAGCAATTATTGTTCGAAAAATTGTCATATCTACTTGAACTAGCCGTTGTACTGACAGTTGTTCAAAGAAATACACACACACCTATTCAGGCATTGAATTTTTTTTTTTTCAGGTACATTTTTTATTCAGCTTGAAATCTGTGGAGAGTATCGAAGGTGGCAAGCATGCTTTATTTGGAAGGCTTTACAACTTGGTTCTCGACATCATCATCTTTCATTCCATTATCTGCTTCGTTTTCTCTTTGGAGTGAAAAATATTTTCCTTTAAAATATCCTTATCTTTGGGATATTCTGCTATCACTAAAGCATTGTCTATTGTCTATGTTTAGAAAAGCCTTAAAGAGATACGTTTTCTGACACTATACGCCTCTACCTAGTAACTCATTCCAACACTTTTCTATTACAATTGAAACTGATTCTTCATAATTGTTTTTATCATCGATGTTATTTTCAATATCATTACTGTCTGGAATTAATGGCTTCACGAAGCCAGCTTTGACAAAACAATTTTTTATTGTAAGTTCGGTAGCATCATTCTTCCATATCTCAGCTAATTCTGTTAAACATTAAACCAATTCTTAGATTAATTATTTCATTATTCAAAGACTGATTCGTTTCTAATGCCACGATAAGCCTACTCAATATACGAGTTCGATAATGCACTTATAAATTCTTTATTATTCCCTGATCCATCGGTTGCAATATCGATGTTACATTCGGTGGAAAAAAAACATAACCTTTAAGTTCCGAAGTTTTGATGCAATACTTGAGGGTGTGCTGGACAGTCATCGATAATAATCAATGCTATGTTCCTTTTCTGTTTTCTCTTACTTTTATCTAAGCTAACAATCCATTTTTCAAAAATATTATTAGATGTCATCTAAGCTTTTTTTTTATTAAAATCATAATTAACTTCTAAAGTTATGACTCCTTTAAAGCATCTATAGGTTGTTTACTTGTTCCAATAACCAAAAGTCTTAGTTTCTCAGTGCCAGTCATATTGGTACAACCATTACAGTTGCTCACTTTTAACCATTTTTTCTACCAAAGCACTCATCGTCTATGAAAGAAAGTGTTTTGTTTGGTAAACACTTAAAAAAAAAGTCCAGTCTCGTCAGCATTAAAAATGTCATTCGGTTCATAGTCTTCTAAAATTGTGTGTGTTTAAAAACAGTATGTTTCCATTCCGTTATATTTGCTTCATTCACACTTCCACTTTCACTGGATATAACTATTTCACAATTCCGAGACGTTTTTTGAATTTGTCAAGCTAACCTGAACTAGGCTGAAAATCTTTGTGATCCAAGGTTTAGCATACTCGGCTGCTTTTTCTTTAATGAGTGGTTGAAAGAGGAAGATTTATATCCCGAACCAATTTCAGCCACTGCAGAACTGCTTCATCTACGTCTCCATACTTACACCCTCTAGATATTTTTATAAAATCTCCACTCGTTTCGTAAAGCTTTAATATTAAATCCCGATTTTTAAAAATTGTAGATTTCATATTTACGGGATACGTATTTGTTCTTCATCCCTTTATCTACGTCTTTTAATAGATTATTATTTTAGGTGATAGGGATTTTCATTTAGACATTTTTATACAGTGAGTAAATTACGGTATAGGTAAAACGTCAAGAGCTTGATAACAAATTCAAAACTTGGACTGAAAAATTTCTCTATACTGTGCAAAGATGATTCTGATTCCACTTAAACTAATGTAGGAAGAATACGCAAATCAATTAGAGTGATAGAGCAAGAAACATCAAAAAATGATTTTAAGAAAATATAAGAAAGCAAAAATACCGACAGTATTAATTCACAGAAAGTTTGTCAGTCGGATCTTAGTCCTTTTTTCTAAGAATTTTGTTTGTTGTAGAGAAATTATTTTCGTACTATAAAAACACTTTTATATAGAGAATACTTGGGACATAAAAAAATTTGTTACATAGAGATTTTCGCTGAACAGAAGTTCGTTATAAGAAGGTCCGACTGCATATAAGAAACACTTTAAAAAAAAAAGTTAAAACAACTTACATATTGGAAGGGAATAGGTTCTCCGATGTAGAAGAGAAGTTGCGAGATTGTGTAGTACAACTTGGCTATAACTGAGTAGATCCAGATCTGTCTGTAGTTGAGAGGATCTGCTGGTAGATTGGCTAATTTCTCTGATTCGTAGTGTCTTACACAAACGTTGCAAGAGATCAGAGCGTCCACTTCCCACTCCTTCAACTCATCATACTGCATCTGTCATTAGTCAATAGTCCATTTGAAAAATATCTAGCATTATAAATGCTCAAGCTGTGATTAAAATAATTAGGAATTTAATTTAGAATTTTAATGTGTAAATGTAATTAAAGCCGTTGTATGATTCTAATTTTGTAAATATATATATTTCACATTTAGCTGACAGTATATAGTAAAAGTGAGAGCTATTAAATAGGATATACAAATTTAAGAAAACGAAACAATTTGATGAGACCAATAATTTTATATACACAAAAAGAGGACGCAAATATGAGCCAAGTAAGGGGTTGAAATATAGCTTATACATGAAGGAAGTGGTGTATATTTTATCACTTTCTAGTGGAACGTAGAGATTTGTCACCTTAAAGTAGCGAGTAGCTAGAGCAGGTACAAGGAAGTAAGGAGGCAGTTGTTTCAACTTGTCAGCTTCAGTTGTGAAAACCTCTGCTAACATCTTCCACCTTGTCTCCTGCATCTCATCCCCACATGTCCATAGTGCTAGCAGTCCAGGATGCTCCACTGTGACAGACATATAATAATAATTATATTATACAATTGAAGATATTAAATTATTATTTTAGATGGGGCCGAAATATTGCCAAAAGCTATGTCATAAATACGGCAATATTTCATCCTACGAGGGATATCTTCAAGCCTGTTATATCCTGATGCAGTTTCCAATTAAGTAAAGTAAATATTTGCTTTTTGTTACACAAAAAGGTGTCAGAGAAATTAATACGGGAGACTTACCACAACAGATAACTATTAAAACTTAATTGTTTGGAGATACTAGAATTACAATTTTATTTAATTATATTAATACAGTAGAACCCCTCACCGGAATGTCCGACTCCCCGGAATATCTGATCATGACACCCCTTGATTAAAAAAAAAAAAAATAATAAGAAATTCATCGTTATCAGAATATTGAGTATAAAAAACAATAAAAGCAGTCAGTTGGTTTTTTGTCATTCTAAATTTACAATCAAGTGTTGTAACTATAGTGAATATGGAGGCTCAACCGAAACAATAACGGGCTGAGTGTACATTATTGTAGAAATTAGATATCCTTTAACAGCTTGATAAAGGTGAGTCCGTTCTAAAACTAGCTTCAGAGTTAGGAGTTGGTGTAACAACAATTAAAGATTGGAAAAAGGGTCTGAAAGACTTAGATGAGTATTCTTTAATAGAATTAGTAAGTATATTTTACTATACAGACGTAGATTAGAGTACTTAAATTATTAAATTTATGTTTAACAATAAAGATTTAATTTTTACACTGAAATATTCTGACTTTTTTTTGTTACTCGGATTATTAGACTTTTTTGTGTTCCGACCATGCTCCGGACCTGTATGTGATGGATATGAAGGGTTTTACAGTAATATAATTTTTAACAGATGTATTAAAACCCTTTCGGTACTAATCACCTCGTGTAAAACGGGCCAAAGTCCTAACTAAGTAAGGAGTCTAGTAAGGCTTCCAATGGTAAACATACATAATAAAAAACTCAAAACGCCATAGGCGTGGAAGGCTGGTAGGCTGTGGAAGGCACTTATTAATTACGTCCATAGACGTGTACAGTATCAAAAGGGTACAAATAAAATATTTCTCACGGGACAAAATACAGCCATATTTATGAAATAGTTTTCTACACTTTCTGACCAAACGCTTAGTAATCTATACTAAGCTATTAGTTATGTCACTTAGTAACCTATAGTAAGTAATATATACTAACAAGAAAAGTAGAGGCTAGCTTTAAGGCATCTAATATACTAGAGGTTAGTTTGAAATAAAAATCTGAGAAAATGAAAGAGTTGACCAGGCAGTCAAGAACATTGTATCTCTACAACCAAATATCTCCTTCATAGACCAAAACCACCTGAGGTTAGAGATAAAGGAGAGGATAACAGCCCACTTGGGAGGATATAAACACGAGTGGAAGGATATTACCTACAGCGCAATAAAGATGTGACAAACCCTTGTATTATGTCGACCAATTTCCTATCATGTAAGCAGTAAGGAATTTTAGCCACCCTCAGAATAGATCAAACACATGGTCACTGACTTAATGTGGGAAGACTCAACCTGTTTATAATATTATAGATCACAGTCCCACATATTCCAATTCAATTGCAAAAAGTGAAAATACCACCTGCACCTACTTCCTTTGATATAATGTGGCGTACATAAATATAAATGTAAGCAACAATTTGGAGGCTAATATCACTGAAAGAGTGGGAGGCCTGACCATAACACTTTACTAACTGACTAGATAAACAAACAGCTTGGTTTTCTGGTGAAATCCGTGTCACGAAGTGTTGAAGTCCGACGTTTTGCTTCCACTACTGGAAGTATCTTCAGGGGTGTGGTGCATCATGGTGTTCACTTGAAGCAACAACAAGACACTGACGACTGGCAGGGCCGTTTTTACTAATAGGCAAGACTAGGCGGCCGCCTAGGGCGGCAAAATTTTAGGGGCGGCAAAAGGAAGGGAAAAATGAATGTTTAATCAAAAAACGAAAAAATCGAGCAAATTAGGATAGAAAAAAAATAAATATAGAAAAAATTGAATTGTTTTCAAATGCATATACCGAACAATTTACTACTTAATATGTGCTTACTTTGACTTAATAAACTGGAGACAAATTAAGAGCTCTTTTGGTTGAAAATAGGCCAAAACAAGTGAGATGAAAACTTTGTTTTGATGAAAAACTCAAATTAATAGAAACCTATCTGCGCAGTTCCATGAGTCAATAAAGACTCGTAGAGGACAAGCCACAATTTTATTAGAAAAAGATATTACTTACCAGCTGGACATTACAGATCTTATTAAAGACTTTTCCTAAAATTAAGGTAAAGAAGATACTAAACAACCAAAGAAAGTTAAAAGAAAGAACCTAAAACACCGCTAAAGTTATAAGAGATATTTAAAATAAATAAAATATAACTCCAGTTTAGATATTTAATTTTTGATGGGATTATGTCCGAAACAAGTTCTTTTGAGTATAACACATTAATTTCTTTTAGCCTGGATGACAAAGGGAAAAGGCGAATAGTAAAAGGGAGGGGGGGGGGGGGGAGATTTTTTAATTTTTGCCTAGGGCGGCAAAATACCTAGAAACGGCCCTGACGACTGGAGTGAAGTACGGGGACGGCGTATTTATAGTTGCTTTCAGGAACGTAGATTATACCTGGATTCCCTGGGGGCTATTTTGTTCCTTTGTGGAGCGGGTGCCGCTTCCTCCTTTCTGCTTGGCACAGGTGCTAACCAGAGGTTTATAGATCCGGGAAAGAGTGAATCCATCCTCTCTGTCAAAGTTCTCTGGTTGTTCGGGGATTTCACCGGAAAACCAAGCTGTTTATTACAAGTCTACCCACGGAATCCTACGCACCAAGTTACATTAACAATGTTAACATCTGAACAAAGAGGAGAAAGGATGATGATGGTGTTCTTAGGCATGCTTCAATTCAAGTTAGGCAATTCTAAAGTGAAATGTTTGTCTGAGTTATGTTTTGTGTTCTGCACATGTACGAGAGATAGGTATTGGTGATATTAATATGTTGCTTAAACCTGATGTTGAATAATTGTAAGTCTACTAAACATTACCTTGCAGCTTTCTTTGTATTATTGGTGATGCTAAGGCTCCCTAAGTGAAACCTCTGATATAATAAATGTTCATTTCTAAAACTCAGACTGTAACCTACTGAAATATTAGATTGTCTAGTTCACTAAATACCCTCAACAATGCAGTATTTTCTTACCTTCCTCAAGATATTTGGGTTTAACTTGAACAAAGTCTTCCATACTGTCATAACCTGTCATGACCAGTTCATTCACATAGTGATTCTCACTGCCTTCATCTAGCGGCTTCTCCTTCAGTAGAATCCCATAGATAGCACGGCGTAACTCCTTCAATATCTAAATCAAACAATTAGAATTTGAGAAAATGATTTTTTTTTTTTTTTTTACATTAACTACAACATCATGCATCTTATCCAATGCAATTATATAGTAATAGAGCCAACGCAATGATGTCTCCATATGGATGACAGCCTTGAATTAGAGCGGGAAGAGGGTGTTTGAAGTGTGTTTTGTGAAAAATATGACTTTAGGTTAACAAGTAATTCTTGAAAAAAACTTGAAAAGACTTCTCCTCAATATATGAGGAGCCTAGTATCAAAGACAGACATTCAACATTTTTTCCGAATTTCAGTTATCGATTGTTTCTTATAGATTTTTGGCTGCTGCATCAGATTCTGCTATCCATTTGCATCAAAAACGACCAGAAAAGGGGTAAAAATGCAATAATATTGGTAGTTTTGTTTCAAATACGGACAAGATAACACACATTTTGCTTCAAAAGTGGACATAACCGAAACAGCCAATCAGGAGGCTGCATTTTACTAACTCGTTCCTATGATGCACTGCGGGCTTTAGCATCTGAATACCTACTCCTACCATTTTGTCCTTCATCATGTTTAGAAAAATGATACCCCGAGGGGAAATCGAGAAATCAATTTTAGCTCTAAATTTGGGGGCACTACCCCCTAAGAACTCTGAAAAATGTGAAAAAAATGTATTTCTCCAATATTATTATTCTAACCATTATTTACAACGTCATTTTGCTTCAAAAACGGACAAAACCTTGCTTTTGTTTCAAAAAGCGGACAACTCCACTTTTTAACTCCATTTAGCAGCTAAAATATCAAAGAAATTCAAGTTTTCAGTACTTCTAACTAGTTTTGAGTCTATTAAGAATCTACAGGAAAAAAATCATTGCTCTAGCACCTGTAGAATTTGAGCTACAGTTTTTCGGCTCTCCTGTAAAATTTTGAAATTTGCTCTTGTCCGTCTTTGATACTAAGCTCCTCATATAATCACCCACATTTTGGAAATGGATTATTAAAACTTATTTAAAAAATATGTGTGCGACTCTCATGCATTAGAAGTGTTTAAGTTCTAGAAACAATACAATGACCCTTATTTAAGTAATGCATATTATATAAATACGCAACATACATATTTATAAACAAGAGTTTACATTGCCGCCACAGTCAGATAACTTCTCAAAGAAACATAATTTCAATTAATAAAACATTTTTATAAAATGTTAGCGGATAATGAAGAAAAAAATGAAAACAACATTAATATATATATTAATTGTTATAATAATACCCTTATATACCAATTCTGTGTACAGAATAAATTAACTACTCCCGCGATATAGTGGTTAGCTGGTGAGACTCTCAATCCATGAGTCGGGGGTTCGAGACTCGTCCAGAGGGAAGATTTTTTACAGGTAAATCAACTGCTGGCCTAAGTCGGCAATCGATTAAAATATCTATCACAGGCGAGTCTTAAAACAAAAACTTGCAATTTCGTTAATTTCACATAAAATATGTTTCACTTGGACGAGTGTTGAAACACGATCATTGTTTCCCGATGTCAATTTCATCCAAGCAAATTTACTCTACGGCGACTAAAGAAGTTTCACTTCTAAAAAAAATTGTAGAAACGCCCCTAGAGTTACAAATATTGTGTTGAATATAACCTGGTCTTAGATTATCTAGGTAGTTGCTCCCCTCTTCTAAATCAGTTCTGCAGTCCCTAATAACTTATATAATATTACTATATCTTACTGCTCCAACAGGTTGAATCACTCTTGTGGGATTGTACGTCTCAAGAGATGTGCCGGTGTTGTACATAGATAACACCACTATGTCGTAGATCGGAGCGTTGTAGTAACCTTCAATGCATTTCTTCTTAGTTAATTGTGTTATCTTCTGCCAGTTATTATCAGATGCTCTCTTCTCAATACCTGATAACAATGTATTCAATCTTAGTCAAGTCAATATATGAGACATATGAGAATGTTAATTGATAAGCCAAGTGATTTGAATACTCATAACTAGTCAACAGTATACATGTTACGAGTTGTGATTTTTGAAACTCAAGATTGGCCAACCTAAATGAGGAAAAATATAATGCCAATAAAAATATGAGTCAAGGACGGTGTGTAGAGGACGGCTAAACAGGGTGTGGTGGGGGTAGCGGTAGATGAGTGGGGAAGTGCTGTGTGGTAACATCACAGCACTTCCAGTACACCAAGAGTCCAAGAGCACCAGTTTCACGTTTCAGTGCACAAAGAGGAAACCCTTTTTCTGACAGTTTCATCATGTCCTCTGACGAAGATGTATTAATTCAATGTATCAAATTCAATTAATTAAATGCTTCTTAATGCATTCATTTTAAATGAACGACACAAACAAAACGCAATAATCAAAACTGAAATGATAAGCAAAACAACATGAAATCACTTGCAACTTGGTTTCGACGAAACCTGACTTTTTGATTGTGTGATTCATGACTTTTTGGTAGCGTGAAACATGTTTCATGAAACCAAATGAAACTAAAGTTTCAAGAAACTCAGTGTGCTCCTTTCTGTATGTTTTTAATCAAGTGTTTTCATGAGACTAAAGTTTCACGCTTCATGAAACTTGTTTCTTCAGTGTGCACAGCGCCTTAGAGTTAACTTGTCGGTTTCTTTAGAATCATATCACCCTTCCACTTTTTAAAACATTTGAATTGTCTACGGCTGTTGAAAAAAAATACATACTGTAATAGGTAAGTGTCTCTTAAATAATGTTACTAAGGAATAAGTATTAAGTATGTACATAATATTGAAAGTGGGATTTCAGACTGTTACTCCCCCATGTCATTTCTAGAATATAAATGGATATAATTATTTATACATCCCATTGTCTAAATACCTATTAAAACAAAGTGAATTTTTTTTTTTTTAGATTTATTAATAGCAGGAGTAACAAAGAAATATAATTGGGACTATAGTTACACCTTTCAGTTGTTTTTTTTTTTATTTTTTTTTTTATAAGTGGGAGTTACAGCATAAAGAAGTGCCAGTATTGCTTCACCTCCTTGAGTCTCGCCGTCTTGTCAGTTTTTATATAAAGTCAAAAAGGACTGTTCACTTACAACTGGGCACTAACTGAGTATTAGTGCCAAGTCAAGAGTGTACTAGGTAGCATTCGAGGTTTCTTGCCCCAGTAAATACTGTACTGGAGGCATTATATGGGGAGAGGTAGACAATTATATGCAGTAATACCCGACTTATGTAAGTTCAGAGTTACGTAACACCCGACACTGCTGCTGAATGTGATCTGGGGTCAATTCTATAACATTGAAATCTTTCATTTCATGTGATAATATATCAAAATGTTATAAGAAGATGTGGCTGCAGCCTGCTAATATGAATCTGTAACTTTGAAACCTTTCCTTTCATGTGATTATTTATCAAAATGTTATAAGAAGATGTGGCTGCAGCCTGCTAATATGAATCTGTAACTTTGAAACCTTTCTTTTCATGTGATTAGTTATCAAAATGTTATAAGAAGATGTGGCTGCAGCCTGCTAATATGAATCTGTAACTTTGAAACCTTTCTTTTTATGTGATTAGTTATCAAAATGTTATAAGAAGATGTGGCTGCAGCCTGCTAATATGAATCTGTAACTTTGAAACCTTTCTTTTCATGTGATTATTTATTAAAACGTTATAAGAAGATGTGGCTGCAGCCTGGTAATATGAATCTGTAACTTTGAAACCTTTCTTTTCATGTGATTAGTTATCAAAATGTTATAAGAAGATGTGGCTGCAGCCTGCTAATATGAATCTGTAACTTTGTTTGTTGTGAAATAACAAAAAGTTGATATTTAGTGAGTGATATATTACAACTTAAAATTGATTTTGATACATTCGACAGGTTGTGTTTATGCATCGTTATATTTACATTTTTTAAAGTTTGAATTTTTGTTTTCGTACCGAAGAAACTTTTATTGGATTCTATTTTCGGACTTCATTTGTGAAAGCAATTGTATAGTATTATACTCGCATTTTTATTCTTTTTGTATTATTCTACTATCCATTATACACTATTCTAATACAGAGTGAATGAAAAAGGTGTAGTTCAAAAAACGATTAAATGTTTGTAGGAGACGTTTCGACCCTAAGTAAGGTCATCCTCAGTCCATTTATTGAATTATGAAGTCTTTAATAAAAAATACTATCTCCGAGGAGAGCGTCAATTGTGTCTAAAATAGTTTAAATAAGATTACTTTTTTTTTGGAAACATTATTTTTTAAAAAAAATAATGTGTCTCAATCACATAACTGTAACTTCTCGATGGCTAGGGGGCCGTCGAAAAACACGACCAGATGACAGCCAAGACTAGTAAAGCTCTCAATGAACCTACTTATCTGGTCCAAACCTTCCTTGAACTGACCTCCAGTCAGCCAGTTCAGTATACCGTAGACAATTCTTCAAGGGAATTGAATGTTGTTATTTCACTTTTGTGAATTTAAGATGATTTTTGTTATTTTAGAATGTTCAAATCTGTTTCATTTTATTTAATGGTTCAGTTATGTAGTTATAGTTATGTGATTGAGACACTGTTGAGAATGTTTCCAAAAAAAAATTTAATTTTATTTAAACTATTTTAGACACAATTGACGCTCTCCTCGGAGATAGTATTTTTTATTAAAGACTTCATAATTCAATAAATGGACTGAGGATGACCTTACTTAGGGTCGAAACGTCTCCTACAAACATTTAATCGTTTTTTGAACTACACCTTTTTCATCCATCTATTAAAAAACTACTATTAATAAGTACATTTCTCGACTTATATATTTTTCGATTTACGTTATACTTCATGGTCCCTCCAATTATGTAAGTTAAGGATATTACTATTATTAAATAAAAAAAAAACCAAGCCTTTGTGTCAAACCAAGTAAGAAGGCCTCATGACAAAATGTTCCCATGTCTTAAAAAGAGTACAATTAAATAAAAAAAATCTCTTTTATTTGCAACCAAACAAGAATATTAAACTGTCCACTAAACAATCATCAATATATAAATTTTGGTGCTGTCCCCTTTAAATTCTAATGATGATTTATAAAAAGAGTGTCTTCAGGGGAGTTTTAAATAAAAAACACACTGTTTTTTGCAATATTTCGTCCCTCTTTTGGGACATTTTCAAGCAATGTACTTGATGTGGTTGATTCATACATAAATTGGAAAAGTCAGTACATCAATAACAGAAGTGTAATTTTTTAAAATAAAAATCCCACTTCTTAACCTCGTCAGTAGTAAAATCCATAATATCAATTAGACAATTTATATAAAAACATCAACTGTGAGTCATGGCCGAGACTGAACTATGACTGATGACTGATCAGTCAATATTTATAATAATCAATATAAAATTTATAAATAAAAGGAATTGACACAATAGTGTTATGGAAAATAGCGAGACAGAGATATAAAAGAAAATCACAGCTAGTAATTACTTCTTATATAGCTTATATGTATAACTTAATAGCTTAGAAAATACTACTTGGTGGTGGTTTGGAAAGGTTGAAACTAGAGATGCTTTTCTCAAGGAGTTCAGATTTGGAGCGTTGCCCAAACACTTTGTGAGCGATTGATGCTAAGTCCACTTTGTTCAGGCTGCCAACATACCTCCCTGCAGGCTCAACTACATGCCACTCTGTCCTATGTCTTCTCAAGAAGCAGTGGAAGTCCTGTGAACAGAAACACATTCATTGAAGACAACTTAGTGCAGAATATTACTACTGCTCAAACATACTAAGCAGGCATATTGATCAAACTCAGAAAAACAATATCATTGAAAACAAATTAGTAAAGAATATTACTACTGCTCAAACATGCTGGGTACTAAGCAGGGGAATCAATCACACATTTCATAGAAGACAACTTAGTGAAGAATATTACAACTGCTAAAACATACTATGCAGGGGAACTGATCAAACTCAGAAAAACACTTTAATTGAAAACAACTTTGTAAAAATATTACTAATACTCAGGAAGGATAGGGATCTCTTTGCTAAGGATAGTGAAGAATATTACAACTGCTCAAATATATATGTACTTAGCAAGGGAATTAATAAAACTCAGAAAAAAAACTCATTAAAGACAACTTCATAAAAATATAACTAATACTCAGGAAGGATAGGGATCTCTTTGCTAAGGATAGGGATATACATAAAATATTGTCAGCATGCTACAAACTAAAAAACACAATTTTCTGTTCAAAAGGACTAATCCTTCGCCACAAGAGTCAAAAGAGCAGTTTTACTCAGAGTGGGATGTCTAATAATTCAGAAAGCACCGGGCAAGAAACCCAAATTATTCAAAGAAACCCTTATGTTAATGATTTGTGCTTCCAAATAAATGCTGATACAATTTTAAGGTGTGGAAATGAAGATGGTATAACTAAACTCCAATTCTTGGGAATTCTAATTCCTCCTGGTGAACTGACAAAAGACATCAGCACGGAACAAGTATGAGTGTGTTTGTTGCACGACAACGCCCGCCCACACACGGCCAACTCCACTAAGGCACTTTTGAATTTGTTTGGTTGGGACATTGTGAACCACCCTGCATACTCCCCTGACTTAGCGCCTTCAGATTTTCATCTTTTCACCTTCCTGAAGACTCACATGGGTGGAAAAAAAATGTCATCCGATGAGGAGGTGAAACAAGAGGTCTGTAAGTGGACAAAGGAGATGGCAGGAGAGTTCAATGAGGAGGGATCAAAAAACTCGTGCCACTGCTTAAAACCTGCAAAGAACGGGAAGGCGACTACGTGGAAAAATAAGTAACATATATACCTTCAATATCATATATATACAGGGCTCGATTTGAGGTGGAACGTGGCAGAACTGCGTTCCGGGACCTCTCTCTCTGATAAATAAAAAAAATGATCGGCACTAAGATTTGCACTAAGAGTGTGGGTTTATGTCTAAAACTGCTTAAAATGCTGTTTTTGAACGTTTATTTTTCAAATTTTTCCCGGGGGAGGATCCCGGACCCCCCTTCTATAGGGGGGGGGGGGGGGGGAGAGGGTAGGTTGTAGATCCGGCACCTCAATTTTGAGAAATTAAGCACTGTATATATATATTTATTTATTTTTTTAAATCTTTTTTTTTTATAAAATAGAAAAATTGTGTACTTTCTTTCTGGCCATGCATCGTACATTAATCTCCCTCAAAAACTTCTCCTTTATCTTATCTTCATTTTGTTTGAAACCCCATATAGAAATTGATTCAACCTTAGATATGATGGACTCGATGACTTTATCTTCTTTGCAATCAGAACACCCTGGCACCTTAATTATAGTAGGAGGTGATTTCAATTGTAGAATTGCAAATAATAATCTGAGCCACTAAAATATGCTCCTACCGTCTAATATAAATCAGGGGAGAATAAGCATGGATACAGTTCTGGATACTCAAGGTAATAAATTGTGTGAAATAATTGAAAAGAATAATTATTTTGTTGTTCTGAATGGTCGAACCCTAGATGATTCATTTGGTCAATTCACCTGTATAACATCTAATGGGAAAAGTGTTGTGGATCTTGTTTTGGCTAATTATAATAATCTCCATAAAATATCAAACCTTTCTATAAAAACTTACAAATGGTTGGCACCTTGTACAAGCAGAAGAATATGTGAATCTAATGCGATGAACCTCCCTGAAGTAGCTATTGATCCTGAGAGCAATACTCTACACTCATTACACAACAATTTAATAAAATGAACACTTTGATAATAACACAGATACGAGGCCACTTAAAAGGTGTTTGGAGAGAGAGAGAGAGAGGTAAGCTGGATACTATGAGAAGGACTCCATGGTATGGCTACAGCAAGAAAAGGCAAATGGTTCCTATCTGGGCCATCCTAGGGACCGACTCAATCCTAACACGACAAATCCAACAGTGATAAATAATAACACAGATCTGTAAATACAAGATATACTGACCTTAAGTGAGTCGTAAGGGACAATATCGTTGCCAAGGAGAGAAGCAAATAGAGGCAGTCGTTCAACTGGGAATCCCAACTCTCTGGCCAACATATCCCCGCTGTAGCAGTACGTTGTCATGGTTTGCAAGTTAAGATTTTTCATAGACAAGTAGTAAGGTACTGCTCTGTAGATTACATAGTCGGTGTCCTGACCTAATATAGCCAGACATTTGTTCTTCATAGCGTACTCACTTACCTCTTCATCACACTCTCTGATAGCTGTTCTCACCTGAAAATTAATATAAAAGATAAATCGTTAACACATGTCATGTAAAAAAGAATGTTTCTTCATCTCCTTGTCAAAAAACTAAAATATACATATAGTCCAGGAGATAGCGTGCAAAAAAGTGTCTGACTAACATCAAGCTAGAATTTTGTATACAAGTCAATCTTTTAGCGCCTTTTAAGAATATGTGGTCGGCTAAGTTCGTCTGCGGGACATAGCTTGGCAATAGGCATTTGAAAAAAACAAACCGGTGGAGCGCGGCCATGTCTCACCAGTTATGGTGGACAATGTGATTTTCATGATCCTGAGTACAGAATTAGTTGGTAGACCAAAAATCGAGTCGATGTTATTTTCACACTTGATAGGTTAGCTATTCTAATATTAATCAAAATCAACGTGGTCCCCCGTCAACGGACAAACTAACATCGACTTGATTTTCGGTCTACTAACTAATTCTGTACTCAGGATCATGAAAATCACATTGTCCACCATAATTGGTGAGACATGGCCGCTCTCCACCGGTTTGTTTTTTTCAAACGCCTTTTGCCAAGCTATGTCCCGCAGACGAACTTAGCCGACCACATATTCTTAAAAGGCGCTAAAAGATTGACTTGTATACAAAATTCTAGCTTGATGTTAGTCAGACACTTTTTTGCACGCTATCTCCTGGACTAATAGTAAACCCACCTGTTTATTCTAGTATGGATAAGTTCTGGAGTCAATTTATAAGGACTAAAGAAATATATTTCTCCACTTATAGGAGGTTTATTGCGCGAAGCCTACTTTTAACCTCTAGTAGTCATCTTCAGTGACCACGAGTAGAGGTGTGAAACAAAGAGTCAGAGTAGGAGCTGACATAGAGGTTTTAATCTGCTTCTAACGTTAACTTCTATTACACACTTCTACTCATCTTCACCTACACTCAAGATGATCCCTAGTGGTTAACACCTGCATTTAATTTAATTAGCAGTTGCTTCCAAGCTTACCGAAGGTTAACATATACATTGTGGTCACTCTGAAACCATTTTTTTGTCTCTGAATTAATAAATTCCTTTCAAACATCAGGTAATATTTTTGGTCTCATGTCTGAGTGTTGATCCTTCGTTCAAAATTTCTGCAACCAACCATATTTTAAGCCACTGTTGGTCCTATATTAATTTCAACCAAAGATGGAAGATGGACTAGGAAGGTATTAGAACAGAGGCCAGTAAACAGGAAAAGAAAGAGAGGCAGGCCCACTAGTAAATGGGATGAGGAAATGAAAAGAATATACAGAGGAGCTGCTTGGAGTCGGAGAGGGGTTGCGGAAGGCAAAATGATGTGGAGAAATGTAGCTCCCCCCAGTCTAAACAAATATATTTGAAAAAATTAGACGCGGGCATTTTAGAGTTGGGTGTCTAGGAACTCTTCCTTACCAAACATAAACCTAAAAATGACGACAAAATTCAGTGGAAATTTTTGTCTTATAAAGAGGTATAATTTGCGCAAAATTCTGCGTAATAGGAACTTTTTTTCGATTTTGTACAAATTTATGAAATTTTGGCCAGCTTAGCAAAATAATTGAAGCGAGCGTAAGCGAGCTTCTTACATTCAACAAAATATGCATCTTGTCTGTCTGTCTGTCTGTCAGTAACGTTTACGCGTGTGACGATAACTTGAGTAAAAGTTGACCGATTTAGTTGAAATTTGGTATACATGATCCTCTAACTAATACTCAGGCTAAGTTCGTTGGACAGCGTGATCCGTCCAAGAGTTCGCGAGCAATGCTCGCGTAAACGTGAGCTTCAAATTTAAAATTGGAATTTCAGGACAGGAAAAAATTCTATCATCACCTATTCGATGAGACGAACATTTTTTTCAAATAAAATTTTTTAGTAAAACCAACAACGACACTGCTATGAATTAATAAAGATCGGTAAAACTATTAAAGCGGACTTAACGTTTAAAATAGAGAAAACAACCTTTTTACCCATATCTTACGTTCTAACGTAACGATTTTAATAAAACTTCATATACATCGTCTACAGTGTAATTGAAACAAGTATGTAAAATTTCAACTTGATACAAGCAGTAGTATTTGAGTAATGAAGTGATACATTTATAATATTAGTTTAAAAGCTATGACGGGTGGTTAAGATTCTTATAGTCGTAATGTGTGTAGGTTTGTTTAGGAGTAAAGCTTTGTTCCGAGTACCCCCACTCTAGCTCACACTACCCTCTTCCACTTATCTTCAACTATGACATTCATCATGATTAACAAATTTTAATATTCAGTATTTTATTGCAATACGCTCGCTTCAATGATAGAGCCACGCGATGCCTAGTTTAATGACATCACAAATTTATGATTTTCTGGGCAGCACAACTGCATGTAATGACTAATTTCTGAACCAAGTTTCAACTCTAGCAAAAACTTTGGGAGTTATACATGACACAGACAGACACCAAAAAAAAAAGTCTTAAAAACACCCAAAACAGATAATTCCATTGAAATTTCGATTTTGGATCTTTTGGGTGAAAACAATACTGTTCCTTTGAGGAAAGGAAAAGTAAAAAAGCTAACTTAGCCCAAAGGCAACAGCAGCTTGCTGACAGGCACTAACTTATGCATTAAATAGTTATTGTTATTGTTATATCTTATATCCAATTTTACAGAAATTAGGATGGTTTATCAAAATTAGCCAGGAGATGGCCCCTATTGTCCAATAACAGGATGTTATGTGCTACACTAATTGGGAGACTTTTTTGTACTAAAAATGTACTATTCTAGGATTGATTTTTATATTTTGTTGTTATTCCAATAAATACTTAAACTTGACTTACAGTGCAATTTTTATTACAACTTAGGGCGTATATAAAGATCGTTTTAACTCCACTGGGCAAGGCACCACCACCTTTATAATTTCTCTCTAACTGCTGAGTAGTATAACCTTCCTCAAGGCAAAGAAAAAGTTTTGAAAACTCCGAAGCAGTTGCCAACCTCCTCTTCTTCCAGGTCGGTAGCTTCTCGATGGCTAGGGGGCCGTCGAAGAACACGACCAGATGACAACCAAGACTAGTAAAGCTCTCAATGAACCTACTTATCTGGTCCAAACCTTCCTTGAACTGACCTCCAGTCAGCCAGTTCAGTCTACCGTAGACAATTCTTAAGCAGGAAAGAGCGTCCAACACAATCACCGGGTCTAGTCCTGTCTCTTTTCTAAAGAAACAAAAATTCAGATGAATTTTATTGCAAGTTTAATATTAATTAGGTACTAAATATTATGATGTCAGATTTGCTTTCTATCTAAATGTACTACTATGATGTAGCTAAATCTGATTTATTTTATTTTATCATTCAATACTTATGAATTTACTGCTTGATGAATAAATAATACATTTTGATTCATATTGAATAATTTAATTAAAGTACGAGTATATTTAAAACAGGATTAAGGGGTGGGATGGTTCGAAAAACGATGTCAGAGACACATAGAGAAGGCGGAAACTACTGGCTTATTAATTACTTCCATAGCTTCTTGCACAGACGGGAATGGAAAAGTCGTCGAAACATCGAAGTCATCAAGCATTAATTTCCCCTTATTTGGCTTGTCGAATAGAGGTTTGGTTTTGCGTGTCGAGTATAGGATTGTAAAGTAATGTATTTTACCTATGGTTGCGTATGATGTCTTTTATGTTGACTGTATAACAAGCTGAAGAATTCTTCTCCAAGTAAGATTCTAAATTCCTTACTCCCATCTTATAAAATTAGACACAAAATAAAAACACGAAAAAAACAAGAAATGCGTAGGATTAATTAGTAATATAGTTGTTAGTTTGACTCAAAGTTGACACTAGGCTCTTAACCCTGTACTCTCGATGCTCTGTACTTTACAATTCTCAATTCTGTCACTAGTCAAATCAAATATCGAATAGAGGGGTTAGCTCTGGCTCTCTATATTCAAAATAAAAGTGGAATAACCTTCATAGATAACCGTAGGACATCCGCTAGATGCTGCTAGGAGTTCGAAAAATCAACATTCACTGTTGTTTTTATTAATCAAAGCTGATGGAAACAAGTCTGGATGATAAAAGGGAGTGGAATAGTGGAATATTTTAATATTCTTTATTATGTACATAATTATATACATCTGGGAGTTGAATATAAAGTGATAATGATCAGTATTTCCATCTAGTAGAGGTTTTAGAAACTACTTTTCAATATGTAGTTTGTTGAGGCACCCGCTAGATGGCGCTGGTTGTTAATGGTCTCGGTTTGGGAACCAAGAAGCATGTGTATGCAATTATAAACTCCCTAAACTTAAACTATGGTTTTACTCTCACTCGACACTTCGCTTACATAACTGTGCATGTTACGAGCAGGCCCGTCGAGAGGGGGCGGCAGGTAAGGCTGATGCCGGGGGGCCCGGACCTCCCGTATAGGGCCCGGCCGTCTCAAGCCCCGAAACCCAATTATGCCAATATTTATTATTGAAATATTAAATAATAATTTCTGCCAATTAGTGTGGCACATAGCTTCCTCGCGCTCTAGTACGCAAAGAAAAGATCAGTTTAAGAAATAAAAATACTTCGATAAATATTTAATAACTTTGGTTCTAACCAACATTTTTCGGAGAAACAAAGCCTCCAACAGCGCAAAAGTTAGCCCACACTTAATAAATTTAATAAACAAATAACACATCAACCAAATCGTAAAAACCGCTATATATACAGTTTTTTAATTCCCCCCCCCCCCCCCCCCTCAAAACTTTTTAAAAAATAAACAAATAAAATAGCTTTAATGTACATATCAATGATAAACGCAAAAAACTGCAAGTCTCTACTAGGTGGTCTAGAAGTACCCAAACATTTTGATTAGCGAGTCTGTGAGGTTTGTTTACGGTGGGTCAATTTTTTTAGGTTATGTTTTATATACTTTTAAGGGTTTCGTTGGTTAAACCAAAAAAAAAACCCTTATACAGTAGAATCCCGATTTATCGAATCTTCAAGGGGTCCAAGGAAAAATATGATAATATATCGAGTACCTATTTCACTAAATCGGGATTATGAGATATTGATGGTAAAAAAAAAGATAAACAGGTCAAGTGTGTGCTAGTCAGCACACAGCGAGGGTCCGTAGGCCACACTCAGAGCTGGATTTACATATTTGGTGGCCAGGGGCCCAAGAAAAATTGCCGCCCCCCCCCCCTCCCAAAAAAAAAGCACATAGTATTTATATTACAAGTTTTATTTTAAAATTAGTCATAATTTAACAGTAACTTCGTTTGTAGGAAATAAATAGTTAAAGTGTAGTTATAAAATAATTTTTAAAAACGGCCAGTCATGCACCATGACTTAGTTAGCGAATTTTCAAAGCAATCTGTGTATTATTGCCTTATGATAATACAGGAAAATTTTGGTAAAATTGGTACATAGGGGTACCGGGTACAAAAGTCAAAATAGTATATACCCTTCAAGATGCATGTCGTTGGAAAGCTCTAAGAGAACAGTAATTGTTGTACACTTTTGTCATATTTTCATATAAGAGGGGGGTAAAATGGAAAAAACACGTTTTATGCTATTTTTGACACTAAATTGTCAAAATTTGACCCCTAAATGGACTCCAAAAATTCTGTCCAACGAACTCAGCCTTTCTTTTGATATTATTGACAATTTAAAATTTGTTAGGATTTTTTAGGTGTATCCTAGGGTGAGATATCGTCTGGAGTGACACATACATACATAAGAAAAAGTGTTAAATTTCAGGAATCGATGAAGAATGGTATTTCATTTCCATGGAGAAAATTTTCAAAAATTCGCATTTAAAATTTTTGAACCCATTGCAATAGCTTACTTTTGCTGAATACCTTTGTTGAGAAATTTGTTTATTGAAATTTTTTACGTCTTGCTTTAACAATAGGAATGTCATATATGACATTTAAATTTAAGTCGAATTAAATTCGAAGCTTCAATTTTTTATTTTTTGATCACTTCATTTTGACATTCTGAAAAGCACGACTTTTTGCGTATTTTTGTAAATATCTCGCTTCCTTTAGCTCGGAGACCAATTGATGATCTGATCAAAATTGAAGATTATAAAATTTCACACAAGAAACATTTGTTTATTTTTTACTTAGAACGAACCTTTTGGACAGTAGCGTACACAGAAAATTTTTTCGGGGGGGGGCCCAACCTAATTTAACTTATATGCGGGTTTAGCATACCCCATAATTTATTATAATTGTAATTTCTCCCCCTTTTCAACACTCTAATTTCAATTTCTTACCTCATATTTGATTAAATTAAAATCCTATGAGGTTACACCTCACTATGTGATGTGATCGTTCTAAAGAACGATTATGTCTCCGATTCCAATAATTCCAAGACAGAAATCTGTTCCAGTTATCAGACATTTTTGATCCCGTTTCTGGCTGTTAGTCTGTCTCTCGCTCAATCATTGCGAACAATTCTTAAAAACTACTCTTTCGATTTTAATGAAATTCGGATGGTAGTTAATTAGCATATAAAAAGTCCATTGTTGGTCCTATATAAGGTCCAATCTTCTGGTCCCATTTCCCTCCACCACATTTCTCCACCTGCCACCATTTCTCTTCCACATGTGCACACACATACATTTATTTACACCTTATCTTCAAAAATATTCATCTGATTTTATAAAACTTATCTGATAGAAGCTCACAGATTAATTTTAACTGTCTGCGCTGTTTAAATTTTGGTAAATTGATACTTTAAATCATGTAAAAATCAAACCAATTTTGACTAATTTAAAAAAGGAGGGAAAATTGAGTAAATTTAACATGAATTAAGTATCAATAACAATATTTTAAGAGCGCAGACAGACGGTTGAAATTATTCTTGGGTTATCTGCGGGCTACTTTAAACAAACCATTAAAATTTCATAAAAATCAGATGAGTACTTTTGAAGATATAGGTGTAAATAAATGTATGTCTGTGCGAATGTGGAAGAGAAATAAGCAGGTGCAGAAGATTGAAACTTATACGGGATCAGCAATGTTATAACCTGGCTAATTATGACCTACCATCAAAATTTCAATAAAATTGGACGAATAGCTTTTAAGATATGTTGGTTCGCAAAAATTGAAGGACAGGCGGACACGGGACCCAAACTGTACCCTGATGTTGAACAGATTTCTGTCTTGGAATTTTTGAAATCGGAGACATAAAATTTGTTCGTTCTTCAGAAATGCCACATATCTTCCATTTCCTTCGGTAAGCTCGGAAGCAAAACGTGATCCATACTGCAAAAGCAAACGTGGATTTGGAGTACATACGAATTTCAAATTTTTATCTAGAAGAAAATTCTTCTCTAAGAAAATTAAATACCTATTGCAAAACAAAAGAATCATTCGCTGGGTAATTACATGGGACATTTAACATAAAATGTTTTTTGAACGCTTTTTGAGTTTTTAGATTTAAATTTACTATTACTATGTAATATGGATCAGTTTTTTCACAAAATGATAAACCGATATATTGCCTCTGTTTTCCCACTACATGTCGACGAACACTAGTCCGACCTGAGTCAGCAAGAGGGTAACGCCGCATAGACAAGAGGACCCACGTAGCGTTCTTCACACAATCCTGGTCCAAAACAAACATTTGCTACTGAAATCCACAACCATCATTTTCCCGTTTAAGCCAGTCTAGTGTGCATATTTTAATTCAATTAATTTAATTCCATCGGCAAAAGTTCGAGTTGACTCGGGCCTGATTTAATTTAATGTGCTTAACACCTAGGCCGAGCCCAATCGGGTCTATTATTGAACGCATCCCAATTTATTTTGATGCATAATTTCCATCGACAAAATCGGGACTACTAGCAATCAGGCTGATTCATTTCATTGTACTCATCCTAATCAATTCAATGCACTTAATTCTATAGCAAAAAATCCAGGCCTAGCTGTCAATCGGAGCAGTCTATTTTTACGAATCCAAATTCAATTCATTGCATTAGGATTCGTAATGAATTGATGCTGACCTATAATGCCTACCTATGCTATTGAACTGGACTAAAACCACAAAAAAAATCATTGAATTCAATTGGCGAAAAATCGGGCCCAGCCGAAATCGCGTCGATCAAGTTTAATGTTTTTAGTTCCACTGGCAAAAATCAAGGCCTAGTCGGCAAATGAGCCGATTTATTTCATGCATCCTAATTTAATTCAATGAATCTAATTCCATCACCAAAAATCTCGGTCCAGCCAAAATCGGGCCGGTATAGTGTTTAATAAATTCAATTCCATCGGCAAAATCCGGGCCCAGCCGACAGTCGGGCCGGTATAGTGTTTAATAAATTTAATTCCATCGGCAAAATCCGGGCCCAGCCGACAGTCGGGCCGGTATAGTGTTTAATAAATTTAATTCCATCGGCAAAATCCGGGCCCAGCCGACAGTCGGGCCGGTATAGTGTTTAATAAATTTAATTCCATCGGCAAAATCCGGGCCCAGCCGACAGTCGGGCCGGTATAGTGTTTAATAAATATAATCCCATCGGCAAAATCCGGGCCCAGCCGACAGACGGGCCGGTATAGTGTTTAATAAATTTAATTCCATCGGCAAAATCCGGGCCCAGCCGACAGTCGGGCCGGTATAGTGTTTAATAAATATAATCCCATCGGCAAAATCCGGGCCCAGCCGACAGACGGGCCGGTATAGTGTTTAATAAATTTAATTCCATCGGCAAAATCCGGGCCCAGCCGACAGTCGAGCCGGTGTAGTGTTGAATGAATTTAATTGTATCGGCAAATCCGGGCCGAGCTTATTTGGGGTGATTAAGTGTATACATACTATAAGATAATACTTAATTAATTCCTTTTATTGGAAAATATTTACAGCCAATTCGAATGCATCTGTCATTACTGTGTATTTTTGGTTTTAAGTGTATGGCGGGTCTTAGGTATGTAATCTTTTCGGGGGGGGGCCAGGGCCCCTTGGGCCCCCCCCTGTGTACGCCACTGCTTTTGGATAATAAAGTTTCCGCATAAGGCGTAAAAAATAATTTTATTACATAGATAATTGTCAATTAACGTTGGCGGAGCTGAAGGGTTCTTGGAGATAATGCTTCAACCGATGCGACAATACAAGCAAAATTGATTGAAAAGTATGGCAAGAATATTGTTATTACGATTCAGTGTTATCGTTATCAGCGATAGGTTCTGCGGATGTCTTCTCTTATAATTGCTGCATCAGCTTCAACTATTCGTGGACGTTCTTCTTCTTGATTCAATTTTTTATTTTCATACCAAGCGTTAGAAAGAATAGTCGCATGAGTATCGAGGAAGCTAATCATTGTCATTTTTTTTTTTTTTTTTGGTTTCGTTGTAATAACAATATTGTTGCCATACTTTCCAACCAATTTTGCTTCTATTGTCGCATCCGTAGGAGCATCATCTTCAAGTTATAAAACATAGACAATTATCTATGTAATTTTTTTTTTTTTTTTTTTACGTCTTGTGCGGAAACTTTGGAGCACTTTATTATCCAAAAGGTTCGTTCTACGTAAAAAATAACCATCATGTTTCATGAGTGAAATTTTATAATCTTCATTTTGATCTGATCGTCAATTGGTCTCTGAGATAGAGGAAGCGAGATATTCACATAAATACGTAAAAAGTCTTGCAAAAACAAACACTACTCAAGTTATAATAAGCTAGGGTTTTGCTGATCCGTTCGTTGTACGTAAATAATGAAAGATAGCTTTTCTGTGGGAAATTTAATAATCCTTTTTTTTAAAAATCTCCTTAATTTGTCTCCGAGACTTAGGAAGCGAGATATTCATAAAAATACGTAAAAAATGGTGCGACAACGGATACTAGATATTCATAGATATTCTTCATCGTATATTCCGTAAACCGTCCATTGCACGTAAATATTTAATGAGATTTTTTTTTTGTGGGAAATTTTGTTATCTTTAATTTTGCTAACCACCTTGATTGGTGTCATAGCCATAGGAAGCGAGATATTAGCAAAATACCGATTTTTTTTACCTTTGCCCTTGAATATCAACTAACGCGACCACGATCTTATTGCCGATTTTCAATATCTTTTTCAGAACGTCAAAATGAAGTGATCAAAAAATATATTGAAGCTCCGAATTTTTTGGAACAGAAAACCTAAAATGACTGGACTATCAAGAAAGCAAAAGAAAAGTGTTTTTTGCAGTTAATAATTATTTAATGTTTATATTATAAACTGCTGACTGCTGGGAATGCTTTAAATTGTTTAAAAACATAGTTTTATGTCTGGTTTTACCTTTAAAAATTACGCTGTATAAAAATAGAGTAAAGTTGGCCTAAACTGCAGTTCTAATCTAACTGGTGTACGTAAGTGAATAACTAGCGGTGATGAGTTATAAATCACTAACCGTTTTATGCCCAAATCTAAAATCTACTTAAACACTAATAAATAAAAACTTATGCCTCCTGACCTGCACTTGCGCTCATACTCAACTGTACAATTAGACAATTAGGATAAAAAAGTTCAATTAGTAAATAAATAAATATTATACTTTTTGTTAACATGAGTCATATTGTAATGTCCAATATCAAAAAAAAAAAAAAAAAAAATGTGTGAGGCTCTCACGCATTAGAAGTGAAACTTAAGTTCTAGAATGCATTGCTCTCTTTCATTTTTTGACGAAATTTCAGGATTAAGAAATGGTTATGGGAAATTTAATTGAAAAAAAATATTGCTACGCTAAGGCAACCACATTTATTCCAATAAAAATAAATGTTAGTTTTGATTTGCTGGTCTTTAAATAGATATAATACAATTAATCTGTAAAAATGTTACACTTGGACGAGTCTCGAATCGCAAACCTCGTTACACGATTTCACTATACGAAAGAATTCACTCTACCGCCGCCAAAGAAGTTTCACTTCAAAAATATGTTTTATGATTTTTGTTTTATTTTTCTTTCTGCCGCCTTTTGCCATCTTCGAAAATTTGCCGCCAGGGGCCCGGGCCCCCATGGCCCCTGCGTAAATCCAGCCCTGGCCACACTATAATATAGTGTTTAACTGTAAAGTGTATAAACAGTGTTTTTTTAAAATGCTAAAAAGCTTAATTTGAACCATTCTAAGGGTCTGATATTCTCAAAACACACTCTGATAAAGTATTTTTTTTGCCACTGAACCGGACTACAACCAAATAAATACATCGAAAAGACCATAATTATAAAAAAACGTATTTTGTCAATAAAAAATAAAATAATATTTTTTTCGAAATTTCCAAAAAGTAGTATCTTTACTTTTGATCGAAGAATGTTCAGGAATTTTTTCAGATTTTTTGCACTTCACATAAGCGAGATAGAGGGGGGGGGGGGACACGTTTCAAACCCGCTTCAAACTCGCCTACGCTCGCCCTATCAAAGTTATAACCAAAGAATTATATATTTTTGTAATCAGCTCGACGTACCCTTTCATATGATACCCCTCACGGTGTCGAAAAAAAATAAAAAAATGTTAACCCTTAAGTTTTTTTACCCTAATTTTTTTAAAATATTTTTTTTTTAGTCGCTATATTTTTAAAATATGTGGGCAGGTACAAGACTCATACATGCCAAATTTCAAAGTGATCGGACGAAAGGTGTAGCCGTGAGAGCACGCGAGAGGACGGACGGACAGAGACACGCAGGAAAATATAAGGGTCCTTGGTTTTGCCTATACGGACCCTAAAAAATACATGCAATAATTAAAACATATTTATTTTACACATAAAAATACACTGTGTATGATCATAAAAAATTAAATACTTGGTTTAAAAAAGTTATAAATTGTTTTTAGAATTAAACAATTAAACCAATTTGGGTGTTATCTATAGCATTTTATCCGAGTATCCGAGTAGAACAGAAGGAGGCAGACAATCACATCTTGGAAAAGGGTCCCCTCCTTTCATATACATACATTTCACCACGATTTTTCTCAGAATTATTAGAGTTTTACTTCTTCATCTAGGCCCTAGGCAGTCCAGGAATTGCATTTGAACACAATCACACTCTCCCCCCTGAGTCTTTGTGTAATGCCGATCAAACTTCACGCGAGAGTTTTTTCCTGTTCTAATTTTTCCCCCGAATAATGTTCCCTCCAATAGGTTCCTTTGCAATTCGGAATTAATAAAAACCATTTAATTTACACTTCCTCTAATTGTAGCGAAGTCTGAACCGTTTTAATATTTTTTTCTGAGTAGAGTAGTAAAACAACAGATATAGGTAGTGAAAATGCAAAATCTTGGAAATAGTCCCCCTCCATTCATACGTTTTATCGGGATTATTCTCAGAATTATACGACGTTTTTGTTCACCTCGAAAGGGGAAAAAATACGTTAATTATACTGAGGGGACCGAAACGCATGGTTTTATACCAATTATCGAGATTTTTTCAAGGGACTGGCAATATAATACGATTTATCGGGATATATGATACTACGGGATATGAAATACCGGGATTCTACTGTAGTTTCGTTCCTGTGTCTGTCTGTTACTCTGTACGGTTCCAATAACTTTTGAATCAAAAGAGATAAAAACATGAAACTTTCGCGAAAATATAGCGAACTCGAACTCAATATTATTAGCTGTTCAAATTCAAAATAGCTGATAATTTACGACACGCGAAATTTTTTTTTTTTAATTTTGAGTGGGTTATAAAATGAAAGGTATTGAAGAGTAGATTACAAAAATATATAACATTTGCGGATAGTGTTTAATTTCCAGCGCCCTTTTGTCAAAAAACATCAAAATTTTGCGCCCCCCCCCCCAAACTGTATTTCTGCTGTTACTAAAAATATGCAAAATGTGCGGTCTGCTGGGCCAAAGTAAAAATAAGAATACCAATTTGATCTGATTAACTGGGAATCCAAAATGGTGGCTAATTCCTGACACGGGGAAAACAATATTTTTTTAAAAAATTTGAGTGGTGTATCAAATGAAAGGTATTGAAGAGTAGATTACAAAACTAAATAACACACACAGCATTACCATTACACACAGTATTACACTTCTCAATTTTTGAAGAATGCTCAGGTGTTGCAAGGGAGCTTCCCACAATACAAAATCCAATAATACCGAGGCCTCTGTATCGGCGAGATGCATAGAGCATTGCTGTTGCTGAATTTGCAGGCAGACCTACAATGGCTTTAGTACGTAGCTGTATGATGATCAACACCTTCAAGAAATGCAGGACGAAGTTTGGTCAGTGATGCTGTTTGATTAAGGTAGGAAAAATGTATTGATTTAAAATGTTAAGCTTCTGGTCTGGTTCTTCTTAAAATGTTAAGCTTCTGGTCTGGTTCTTCTTAAAATGTTAAGCTTCTGGTCTGGTTCTTCTTAAAATGTTAAGCTTCTGGTCTGGTTCTTCTTAAAATGTTAAGCTTCTGGTCTGGTTCTTCTTAAAATGTTAAGCTTCTGGTCTGGTTCTTCTTAAAATGTTAAGCTTCTGGTCTGGTTCTTCTTAAAATGTTAAGCTTCTGGTCTGGTTTAAGTAAGTTCGATGATACTAACTTATTCATATTTTTCATTAAGCTTTAATAATAGCAGTTTCATTACAGACCATTTCTCCCGTGAAACTACACCCTAAATATTTTATTACTTCACTTTCACTGTTGGATGTTATATGCATGTACGACCGTATACAAGCGAACTAGGCGACCGGCTAGGGCCAGAGGGGCGCCGCAAAAATATTTGCCCACCGCAAGAAGTCAATTGTTTTTACATAGAAATATAGATGAATAACTTAAATTATATAGGAGAGATGTATTGAGTAGAAAAACCTCTTTGGAGTTATACCGCGTATTTAAAGAATTCCCAGCAGTAGTTTAAAATATTAAAATTAAATGATTATTACTAGGCATCGCGTGGCTCTATCATTGAAGCGAGCGTATTGCAATGAAATACTGAATATTGAAATTTATTAATCATGATGAATGTCATAGTTGAAGATAAGTGGAAGAGGGTAGGGTGGGGAAGAGTGGGGGTACTCGGTACAAAGCTTTACATCCTAAACAAACCTATACCTATACCCTATACGACTATAGCAATCTTAACCACCCGCGGTAGCTTTTAAACAATTATTATAAATGTATCTCTTCACTACGCAAAGACTTCTGCTTTTATCAAGTTGAAATTTTGCATGCCTGTTTCAATTGTGCATTAGATGGTGTATATGAAGTTTTATTAAAATCGGTACGTTAGAACGTGAGATATCGGTAAAAAGGTTGTTTTCTCTATTCTAAACGTTTAGGTCCGCATTAATAGTTTTAGCGATCTTTATTAAGTCATAGCGGTGTCGCTGTTGGTTTTAGCAAGAAATGTTATTTGAAAAAAATGTTCGTCTCATCGAATAGATGATGATAGAATCTTTTCCCGTCCTGAAATTCCAATTTAATTTTTGTACCTCTCGTTTACGCGAGCGTTGCGCGCGAACTCTTGGACGGATCACGCTGTCCAACGAACTTAGCCTGAGTATTAGTAAGAGGAACATGTATACCAAATTTCAACTAAATCGGTCAACTTTTACTCAAGTTATCGTCACACGCGTAAACGTTACTGACAGACAGACAGACAGACAAGATGCATATTTCGTTGAATGTAAGAAGCTCGCTTACGCTCGCTTCAATTACTAGGCATCGCGTGGCTCTATCATTGAAGCGAGCGTATTGCAATAAAATACTGAATATTGAAATTTGTTAATCATGATGAATGTCATAGTTGAAGATAAGTGGAAGAGGGTAGTGTGGGGTAGAGTGGGGGTACTCGGTACAAAGCTTTACTTCATAACAAACCTACACACAAAACGACTATAAGAATCTTAACCACCCGGAATAGCTTTTAAACTAATATTATAAATGTATCACTTCATTACTCAAATACTACTACTACTGCATGTATCAAGTTGAAATTTTACATACTTGTTTCAATTATACTTTAGACGATGTACATGAAGTTTTATTAAGATTGTTACGTTAGAACGTAAGATATCGGTAAGGAGGTTGTTTTCTCTATTTTAAACGTGTAGGTCCGCTTTAATAGTTTTAGCGATCTTTATTAATTCATAGCAGTGTCGTTGTTGGTTTTACTGAAAAATGTTATTTGAAAAAATGTTCGTCTCATCGAGTAGGTGATGATAGAATTTTTTCCCGTCCTGAAATTCCAAATTTAATTTTGAAGCTCACGTTTACGTGAGCATTGCGCGCGAACTCTTGGACGGATCACGCTGTCCAACGAACTTAGCCTGAGTATTAGTAAGAAGATCATGTATACCAAATTTCAACTAAATCGGTCAACTTTTACTCAAGTTATCGTCACACGCGTAAACGTTACTGACAGACAGACAGACAGACAGACAAGATGCATATTTCGTTGAATGTAAGAAGCTCGCTTACGCTCGCTTCAATTATAAAAAACACTTTTCTTTTAATGGTCTTAATAAATATTATTTATTATTTTTATAACATGATCCACCGGTGGTCAAAATTAACCATTCCTTACCAATTAATTTAAATGGAATATTGATGTTGTGTGGTGAGCTTCAAGCTATCTCAAGACGAGTTACTAAGTGTTCGACGCCAAAGGAATCTGACTTGGAAACTCTCTTCCACTTAATTTGTATATCGCTCTGCGGGTTCTACTAACGTTAAAGTACTAAGTCCAGTATCAGTAGCAATAGCCTTAGGAGAGAGGAGCTTCGAGCTTCTCAAAGCTTATTAAAGCTCATAATAACTTACCCCAGGTCATGTATGACTATGACACAAGAGAGATTAGTAGGACTGGCAACTATTTCAATAGATCAGGAGTTAGCAAAATACACCAATTAGTCCAGTCATTTTAGGTTTTCTGTTCCAAAAAATCGATGGCCGAGAACACCGTTGTAGTGGAAGGCCTGATCCAAAACTTTACTAACTCCAAAAAATCGGAGCTGATTTATTTTTTTGATCGCTTCATTTTGATGTTCTGAAAAACATATTCAAAATTGGCAACGAGATCGTGATCGCGTTAATAGATATTCAAGGGCAAAGGTCAACAATTCGGTTATTTCCGAATAGCTCACTACACCAATCAAGGTAGTTATCAAAATTAAAGATAACAAAATGTCCCACAAAAAAAGTCTCATTTATTTTTTACGTACAATGGACGGTTTATGGAATATAGGGCGAAGAATATCTATAAATATCTAGTATTCGTCGCCGCACAACTTTTTTACAAATATCTCGCTTCCTCTGGCTCGGAGGCAAATTAAGGTGATTATAAAGAAGAAAGATTATTCAATTTCCCACAGAAAAGGTCTCGACAATTCTACGTACAACGAACCGCTTAGCAAAAAAACCGGTTTACTATAACTTTCGTTGTGTCTGATTTGACTTTGAGAAATGCCCAGTCTGCCCATTAAAATCTGGGCCTGCCTCTACCTCTTCGTCTTCTAAATTCAGTACTTAAGTACTTAGTACTTCTCACATCCTTTCGCTTCTCTCCTGTTATTTTTAGAACGAGTGAATAAATTCAGAATTGGCGGGTTAGAAGCAGTGTTGCCGAAATGATTTTTTTTTTGGTGCTGCCCCGAAATAAGTAAAAACACGCCCCTTGAAAACTTTTAATATTAATTTCTACATAATTGTAAACTAATTACTAATTGTACATGGAACTTTTATTGAGCATTGTCCAAAATTATTGAATTATTAATAAGTATAGCCAATATAGCTTTACTGCATTTATAAAAAGGTCCCTGAAAATTACGATTGAAAAATAGACAAAAATGGTGCTTAGAGCGAGAGCGAATGGATTTACGCGATGGATATACGTATGCGTCGCTGCGCTAGTGTTCCACGCTTATCTCATATAATTTTTTCTCAGGAACTCTGTTTTTGATAACTAAAGTTTTCAGACCCCGTTCAGTAGTTATATTTTTTTACTTTAATTAAGTTTATCTTTGTTAAGTTGGGTTGGATGACTGTTTACACTGTTCTGTTCGCCTCTCAAGTTTTACCTGGCTAGATACGATAGCTACTGTCTTATAAAGCAAGAAGCAAGTAAGTTATAGTTTTAAATCTTCCTAATCCCTATATCGTGTATTTTTGTCGTTTGTTTAATTTGTTGTGCCATAAAACTTGTGTTTGTTTGACGCCTCGGTTCTAACTCAGGTTGATTTAAGAACCTTGTTTCTCGGCTTCACTTACTGGATTGTTGTCCTTCAAGGTAATTTCAACTTCATTTTAACTTTATTATCTCCTAAACAACGGGATCCTTGTGCGACCTGAGTAATGCAGTTGTGTTTTCAATATTTATAGTATTTTTTTTTTGAAGAATTAAATTTTTATAGACGAGTGATAAATCCTAGTTGTTTCTAGGTTCACATTAACTGCTACTTGCTGTAATCTTTGGATTGTAACTACAATGTTTACATCGTCAATGTAATAATTCTATTAAATCAAAATTACTTGAATTATGTATGTATACGTGATTAACCTGTTAGTGTGTAACCTTCTTAAGGGCCGATTAGACGAGCCGATCTGGTCTCCCTAAGGCTCGTTTCACACTTGAGCGGTTTTAGGCGGCGCGGTTCTAATTCGGTGGTGTTTACCCGGTCGCCGAGCAAGTGTGAAGCGATAAGCGCGGTCAAACCTCGCCCGCCTAGAAACCGAATTGATACCGCTTTGCACCGAACACCCCTTCAAGCCTCTCAGGTTTCTAGGCGGTTTCAATGCGGCTGTAGGGCTATACACTATTATCGCTCCGTGCACACATTATCGGTTCAGTTTCTGTTTTGCCCTTAAACTGTCAATCAGGTCAAACAGGTTGCCTCTATAAATACGGTGTATAAACTATAAACATTGTGCATTTCTTTTCCACTATCTTTACCATTATGAGTGATGAAGATGTAGATTTTTTTAATTACTCTGGTGCAACAGAGACCTGTGATATGGGATAAGTCGGACAACAAATATAAGGACAGAAATAAAACATTTAATGCATGGAAGGAGGTTTTTGTAAATTTAAATCCTGATTTTGAAAACATGGAAGATAAGGAGAAGAATGCCGTCCCTTCTTAAATCCTCAAAAAATGTGTAAAATTCACCTAACTTTCCTCTTTTCGTAAGAATAGGATGGACCCAATATATTCTATTACACCTTCTTGGTTTCATTCGTCTGTACAGAACCCACATGGCAATAACACTTCTTCTCTTCATGGTGAATAGAATGCAACTGGTTGAAATGTACAGTTTATCGAAAGTAAACCTGATGTAAACCTCGCAAATGTGAAAAGGTCGGCGCTGTTCCCGCGGCTGCCGAACCTAGGCCGAATTCAAACCGCACCGCCTAAAACCGCTCAAGTGTGAAACAAGCCTAAGTTGGCGCCATGCCTCCTCGGCCCGAAAACCTGGTCATGTAATTCGAGTTCCTGGTCACGTTTTGGGGGTGAAACCAAACAGGGCTGTCGGATGGATATTCCATCCAATGTAGGGTAGAAAAGTGGGGGAACTATAGGCCTCCCACTACTTCACCCTGTGAACTGACAGTTACTTCCCTACCTCCTAAGAAAAAGGGGCTAGGTCGGGCCGAGTAAATGCAACGCTCTGTTAAGTGGTGGGGAGACCGGAGATAGGGAAACAAGGAACGGGACCAGGATTAGACGACAGGGAATCGGTCGTCTAATCCTAAGGGTGCGTTCAGAAACACTAACTGGCCACTCTCTCAGTCGACCGGTGGTTTGTTGAGGTTATTGTCATGGTGGTTTGAAATAATTTAGTTTTTGATCAGTACGGTTGAAGGCAGCGGTCGACTGAAAAGGTTATAAACAAAGAGAGATTACAAATATAAATTGGGCGATATATAAGCGGCACCCCTTTAGATTAAATCTATATAAAGCTGTCATCCCTTTCCTTTTTCCTTCAACTAAAATCATCTCTTAAATGTATAAAATATGCAAATTGAACATTTTGACAAATGGATAATATGATCTCTCGTGTTTAAACCAAGCAAAATTATGCCAGCAAGCAATCCTTGACCACGCAGTCTCCTTCAGTTCAGCCAGGGGGTTCTATTTTAGATTGTCTAAAATAAAAACCATCTTGGTATCCATAAAATGTTGAAAAGTGGGATTGGTAACAAAGTAAATAACTATTACTATTAGGACTAAGTTAGGTATATTTAGTCTATAATGAACTGTGGTACAAAGGAATATCACACTTTTCATCTTTCAGTTTTGATATATTGTTATTATTAGTCACAAAATTACCCACCAAATTCATTTAAATTTCAAAATAATAAAGGTGAATAACAAAATAAAAGAGTGCCGATAAAGGTCCATGTTTCACATAAACTAAATATTAAAAAAGAAATTTTAGATATCAGCAAAAAAAAAGATGCGAAATGAGAAAAAACTTTTTAAATTACGGTGACATACCACCAAAGAAGAACATTATGGTTACTAACCGGACTCACCGCATTTCAGATCAACCGGAGGTTTACAAATGAAGTTGGTTGTTTATAGGTTGGTGTTTCCGGACACTCCGGTTACTTCTCGATTGACCTGGTTAGTGTTTCCAAATGCACCCTAAGTAGGTATAATATCTTCTTATTATTTTTTAATTCATGTTCAACTAGGCCTATTTTACTTTTCGAAGTTTAAAATGAAGTAATCACAACAATTCTTGGCTAAGCTTCAGAATGAGGTTACCAATCCCGCAATACACTACTGGTTTTACCAGATTACACTTCAAAATTTTAGATGTTTTGAAGAGATTTTGCCCCTTCGTCTTCTAATTTTTATTAAATTAAGGAATATTTTTACTTAAGGCAGGATTACACACTACAAAAAATGCTAGCAATTTATCGTAATAACAGAATCGTCGCGATTTTTCATTGTGTGTAAACAGAACATTGTAGCGATTTATTAAGATGGAATTGGACTAGATGGTTGGTGTCAATTTCTCTGAATCCTAACAAGAGGCTAGAACGTGTAAACAGTTGCAGGCATCTGTCGCTACAATATGCGTTGGCTATTCATAGGAAACATTGTTTTGAGATAGTTTTTTTTCTTCTTTGAGTGATCACTCATTCGATTAATTTATAACATTAAATTGTTACAATAACATCGACACGATTTGTCGTACCCTAGGCTTAACCCTACTAAAATATCAGTAAAAAAAACTATTTCTAACATTGAAATTAAAGTTTGGACATAATCTAAGCTTTGACATTTATCAATTTTAATATAAAACCTGCCTTATTTGTTTTTGTCTGTTTTTGCAATTATAATATTATCAATCTTTTTACATCTTATCACATCAATTGATGCATTTTATTCACTAATTAATTTAATAATGAATTTGTTTTAAATGAATTTTGCTGCTCACTGTATATATAAATACAAATTATAAAACAAAATACAGCACTGTCATTTCAACATACTTTGGTCTTTTAATAAAACCCATTACTGTATCTTTTAGTGAAACCCATTACTGTATCTTTTAATGAAACCCATTACTGTATCTTTTAATGAAACCCATTTCTGTATCTTTTAATGAAACCCATTACTGTATCTTTTAATGAAACCCATTACTGTATCTTTTAATGAAATCCATTACTGTATCTTTTAATGAAATCCATTACTGTATCTTTTAATGAAACCCATTACTGTATCTTTTAATGAAACCCATTTCTGTATCTTTTAATGAAACCCATTACTGTATCTTTTAATGAAACCCATTACTGTATCTTTTAATGAAACCCATTTCTGTATCTTTTAATGAAACCCATTACTGTATCTTTTAATGAAACCCATTACTGTATCTTTTAATGAAATCCATTACTGTATCTTTTAATGAAATCCATTTCTGTATCTTTTAATGAAAGAATCTATAATATAATACTAACTTGGAGTGTTTTATTGCTAGTGCATTGTTTTATTACATTTTTATCAATGAATAATGTTACAGAATTTTTTTTTTTTTTACAATTCTCTGCAGTACGAAAGCACAAATAAAAACCTTTGCTACAAAGTACACCACAGGCAGTAGACTGAGAGAAGATCATGTGGTTTTTTTTAAACTGCTCAAGCACAGTTCAGAGTTTAATCAGTGATCAGCCCTGGTCCTCTAAATTACCTCCTCTGCATACTAGCTCTAAAACCATTTTTTTTCTACAATTGAATCTGCGAAATTATATTTGAATAACAATAACATGAGCAATATGTCTTCTTTATTTATGGAAACTGTTGTTTAGATGAGCTCCCGTGGTGGACGAGCGCATGAGGATTATGGGCCGAGCATGGAGGAAAACAATAAGCGTTCGTCAGGGAGCTGGGAGAGAAGAGGCAACAGAAATGCCAGGATGACTAAAGCCAAGTTTAATTACTCGACTAGTTTGAATGTACGAGAAGGTCAGCCTAGAGACAGACATGTCGGCCTCTACTCCCCTGAATGTACTGTCACTTATACACCTCTCAGTAGGACCCCTCCACCCAACACATCAGAGTAAGTCACCTCTCTTCTACATATTTCATTTTTAAATAAGACAATCAATCATTCCCTGCTCTCTGTTAGTACAGATAAACTATCAAGCAATCTGAAGAGCGATTTTCATCAGCCTAAAATAATCAATTTTGAATCTTTACTTAGTTTAAAAATTTGTCTGGCACTACTTACTCTTAATTTTTTTTTAATAGTTTATTTAGTTTAATAATCACTAATTAACACGTTCAGGACGGAGTGCCGCTATAGCGGCACTACTAGACTAATCTGAGTGCAGTTATAGCGGCACAGAGACCCTACTCAAGAAACCGAAGTGCTGCTATGGCGGTACTAGACTCCCTCTCTTAAATTGTGCTAGAGTAGGGGTTAGGGTTATTCCTTAGTCTTGTGCCTTTCTACCCGGGTTAGTCGAAGTCTAAACCCTATCCAGTTCTTATCGGATCGCGATCGCATTGTTTTAACACCTTCTACCACCCAAAATTTTATCTCCTATTTTTATTTATTTTTTACCCCTATTTTAAAACCGAGAATGAAAGAGAAGAAGCGTAAGAACATTAATAGAACAATAATTTCTAAAAAAAATAAAAAATCCAAATCTTGTACAAGTTTAACTGACCCTGAAGCCAAGGGTTTCACAGCAGGAATGCTCTGAAAATGTGCGAAAGTTTCAAAATTTGCCCCCCTAGCTATAACTAAAAATATAACCTAAAATATTTTTATATTTTTTGCTATGAAAAATTGATAAAGGATTGCATTATATATAAGTAAGTTTTAAACTGCCTAAAGTTACATAATATTTGTTTTGTTTACCAAGTTGTACCATATTATTTATTGGCAATTCAAGTTCCTTTTATTGTGATGCTTAATTTTTATTTTATTGTATTTTTTTTTTTCATGAATGTTTGTGTTTCAAATATTACTGTAGGCAATTGTAAAAATAATTGACAGATTTAATGAAATATATTGTTTAGTGTTTTTTAAAAAATGTTGATTTATTTTATTACAAAATCATTATCTGACCAAAAGCCTCTTGTGTGGAAAAAAAAAACACCCCGCCAAGTCTGTGGTCCAAAAAAGTTGTGAAATCAACTTTCTGTCCCGCCAAGTGATGTTGGCACTTTCTCCTGACCCAACACTGTCAACTTAGATACTTATCAGCTTCTTATCCTTGGCAGTGTGCCTGCAGTACTACTCAAAGTTAACTGGTTGTATCCCACGCATCCACTGCAAAGAAAGTAGTAGTTGCATGGGGTCATCCTTGAAAGCTTAATTTGTATATTACTATTTCTATTTTATTTGCTTTATGATAATGGGAAAGATCTACAGCAATAATTATTGTGGCATCGAGAAGAGCCTTTAACAACACTGTTAAAAGGCTTTCCTCTTCACTATGCGCCTGCATATATTAGAACTAGTTGTCTAGAACTAAGATTATGAGGAGAACAACTATCTTTCCACACAAACCTCATGTGGCAAATGTGAAGGTGAAACAAGAAATTGTATTGGTGTTTGAAGAATATTAAAATTCCAGTTTCAGGAAACGGCATGGCACACCGCCAAGGAGAAGAAGCTTAGATACTTATCAGCTTCTTCTCCTTGGTGGTGTGTCTTGCCGTTTCCTGAAACTGGAATTTTATGATAATAAGGATCCTCTGGAGTGCTTGAAATTGTGTTGGAAAAGCTTAAAATAATTGGGCCTAGTATCCTCCATGAAGTAACAAAGTTTCAGAAAGCAAGGCTTTGAGTGGACTGTGTCACATGGTTTATATAATAATAAGAATAATTAGAGTAGTCAATTTCAGAACAATTAATATTATCTAATTATAATATTTATATTGACAATTGAAATAATTTAAGTACATTTAACTTGGATACATGAATGAATGTTACTGATATGATCAATTAATTACTTATTAGTGAAGTAGGTCTCTACATGAAGATACTACTTCACTGTCCTGAATGCTAGGAAAATAATTTTAATTAAAAATAAAATGTGGAACTGTGGAAGGCCTACATTTATGTTGGGTACCATTCTGTCACTGACATCTTCCCTCAAAATTTCCATAAAGTAGGAAATTTGCCCAGGTCTGTTGACAACAGAACTTGTAGTCTAGTCTTCTAGTTTTTGATTCTCTAAACTTGGTTTAATAAATATACTACTGCATAATAGTGGAGGTGGTTGTGAACAACTAGTGTGGCAAATTAGCTGAATAAAATCCAAGATAAACTTGCAGGACTGGAGTAATGCAGACTGAATTGCTCCAAGGATTTCAAGGAGAGGTCGTATCCACATTGACTGGAGAGCGGTTATAAGAAGCTAAAATTTGAATTTAAATAATAACAATAATTATTAAAATGTATTTAACTTGGTTCAAATTATTGTTGACTTACAATTTAAATAATTTATGAGTGCATACATTTAAAGGGAGGAATGTTATTTAAATCAAAAGTGTTTTGTTTCTTAATTTATAGGTGATCTTTACTCATTTTAATTCTACCAGTATCCTAATCCAGTCCCTGAAAGTTGGACATGGATAAAGATCTTATTAACACTTATTTTTGATGGAGTTACATTTATTTACTGAGAATGGAAGACAAAGAGCAAGGGTTAGACAGCTCGGCAAAATCTTAAGAGATTCTGCTGATCCTTTTTAATGTCTATGCTTCTAAACTATAGTCATTTGTATTCAAAAAGAATTAGTGTTAGGCCACAAGCTAGCCATTAAGTGTAAGAGTGGCTAGACAACATCACAATCTAGCATACCTACAACAACACCTTGATATCTATCTTGATATACTTATACAATCTTGAGCCATGATATCAATTAACTAAATTTAAGGTGGAGATACACATGCCTGCAGCTTGAAAAAAAACATGGCAGCTACTTGCACGTAAATATGTTAAATGGCATGCCTGTAGCTGGCAAGCAAGCAGATAAAATCTTAATAAAAATACTTGCTATGCCAGTTACTGGCAAATACCCTCTTTTGGCATGCAAGCTACTTCCCCAATTTGACGGCATGTGTATCTCCACCTTTATAGAATCCCCTCCTAGAATTTTGAATGAAGGAAGAATGTATGCTTACTTTTTGATGTTTTCCCAGTTTTTTTTTCTATTACAAAGCTTGAAATATTTCACCTCTCTTCCCCGCATATTTTCTGAAGTCTATCCAATTTTAATTCATTGACTTCATTCTTTTGAAATGTGTTATAGGATTATGAGTTGTGTGCCAACATATTTGATACCACTAAAACATTTATTTGGTAATGACCATTATCTATAAACTTAAATTAGCTTGGTTAATTAGCATTGAAATTATTATATTGTTTTAGAATGGATTTTAACTCAGGAATAGGTGGGAGGCTTGACAGCTTGGCCAAGCTTTACATGAAGGAGAAGATGCCTGATAGAGAAGCCACTCCACGCGGCTCTAATAGAAGTCTCGATGCCAGGTGATCAAATTCTCCTCTCCTGTCAGTAAAGTCAGTAATAGTCTGTATTTTTATGAAAGTCTGTATTAGGTCAGTATTTCATGAAATTGGAAAACTGGAGGATTCATGAAAAAGGAGAAAACTGAACACAATGCTTCCGTTACCTTCGGTAAGCTCGGAAGCAATAAAATAATAATATAATCAAAATAATAATTAAGGTAATCCTAACTATAGCACAGTTAGGCTCAAACCCAAGCATCCAAAAAAATAAAAATTTCTATCCCACGCCAAATTGTACACTCCTTGTAGTAAGTTTAAAAAGTTGCATGCTCCAGAGCATCGGGTTAGTCTGGGAGGGGGTGAAAAGGGGGTAAAATAGTATGATTCAATAGTTTTTCACAAATATTTCAAAAAATATTTGGTCTAGCGCAAACTTTGTTATATACAGAATTATTCTTCATAAAATTTGAAACAAAAACAATGTTATGCATTTTTGTGCTGAAGTCAATGATCTTGGAGATATGAAGGGGTAAAAATATAATTATTGTATAAGTTTGCTCAGAATTTTCTGAAATGCCTTGAACAACAGAAAAGTTTCGATATAAAAGTGGCGTAGGGGGATGCATCTCCCTTAAGAGGTCATTTGGAAATAAAAAAGCACGGCTTCAAATCTGTTATAAAAAACAAAATCTATAGATCAAAACTGATTTTTTTTTTTTACTGAGACTTTAAATACTTAACTTATAATAGTATATTATGTTACAAGGCTGTGAAGTGAGTTTTTTCTTTACCGCGGCAATTACATTTACTGTCGAGCGAAGCGAGACAGTAAATATTGCCAAGGTAAAGAAAAAACACTTCAAAGTCGCGTAGCATATGCTATTTTTTCCGAGGTAGCAGACAATGAAAAAACATTAAATATTAATTACTAATCAATATATAATAATAACAAATATTAGTACATACTTAAGACTTAAAAAAGAAACCTTAAAATGAGGTTACACTATAAGAAAAGATAAACAAAACGCATTGACATCTAGCGGATTTTAATCGTACTAGAAGCATTTCTACAAAGACTGCAGCGGTACTAACGGAAGTTTTGACAACTACCCGCCGTAAAGAAAAAATCTTTTAGTGCCTAGGACGTAAAAGATTTTTTCTTTACAGCTAGGAGTAATGAAAAGATTTTTTAAGTCCACGTAATGAAAAAATGGATTTTAGCTATGTTTTTTAGGCTCTAAAGTTACTATTTCACAGCCTACCACGGAAAAATTTAATTTATAAGTTTATCTCCAAATCTTTTAAGCTAAATTTATCCCACTTCCCGACTGCCTAGAAATCTGAAACTTGCACTAATAATTTATTTTCAATAATCAGTCATTAGTTAATTAATAAATTTATTTGTTTGTCTCCAAATCTTTTAACTTAAATCCCCTATAAGAGCCTTACCCTGAAAAAAGAAGATAATTCTGATGAAATAAAAATGTTCTAGACCCCCACCCAAAGAAGTCAGCCTATCGAAGTTACATTGCGTCCTAATCTGTTTTATGCCTCTTTCACAAACTGGCCTAGTAGGTAATAGGCAATGAAAAATTAAACAGTAGACTTGCTCATGAAAGTAGGAGTGAAGTGACTAATTTTAAAAATAATGGTCAAATTCATTTTCATTTATAAAATTATAAATATTCGATTTTAACTTCCATTAATGGAACTACATATAATTTAATTACTATTTAATAATCAATTTATATATTAATTTTAATTTACCTATATGGTAACACTATAGTATATTTTATATATTAAGTAACGTTACGTTAATTATCATGAGGTTGTAAAATTGTCTGTATAGGAGTCGAAGCCCAATTTTCCCGAATGTGGAGGACCGTGAAGTATTTGAAATCAACGTTGGCCAGTCGAGCAGGTACCAGGATGGTGATAGTTACCGTGAAGCATTGTTCCGACCTCTTGAATGGGAAGAGAATGATCACTCTCCTTCACCTCCTCCCCGCCAACAATTTGTGAGTTCTTTAGTTTCATTTGAGGTAGGTTAAATCGTATTAAGTAGGTAACAATGTATTACAAGAAAAAGTATTTTTTTATCTTTATTACTAGCTGTCTCTTCGTTAGTCCAACAGAATTAGGATTTGAAAATAATTTAATTTTTAAACCTGTTTAAAATTTAAACCAGATAATTTAGCATTCTCTGGATAATAATTTTTAATTGTATTTGTTGGCATCATACAAGCTGTAAGACTCTGATATGAATAATCTTAGTTATTCGTTTAACTTATAAGTAAAGGAATTGGACTGTAAATAGAGAAATAAGACCTATGTAGCATGTAAGGTGTATTAGTATAGTGTAATAATATGACATTAATGATCATATATATGCATACAAGGTTCTTTCCATTTGTAATGTGACCAAATTCATAAAAATACATTTGTTGAACTTATTCGTACAATTAGTCAAAAATCTTCGAATTAGCACCCTCCTACAAAATTTGACAGCACAATGTTGCTCCACAGAAAAATCCAAATCAAAATGGGTTTGACAGGAACATCTGCTTGGAGGCGAATGTGACCAGGGATGTTTTAAAGCTAACACAGGGGTGTTAGCTTCAAAACATCCCTGGTCTCCACCTCATCCACCAGGTGAGAATGCACTGCGGTGGAAAAATTGACCCCATTACTTACAGAGTGGACAAGTGACTACCTAATAATAAAGAAAATATGATTATGTAATTACATAATGATAAGTAAATAAGATAAAATGAAAGGAAGTGAAAAATGAAAGAGTGGTGAAGAATGTGTAAGTGTAAGTTCATAGATATATAATGAAGATATAACAGTATTATTTAAATGGGGTTGTTGATTTGTTTTCATAAAATATTGAGGTATAGATTTTTTTTTGGTTTTTATTTTCTTGATTTGAAATTTGAAATATATAATGTGAGAAAGTTTCAGCTTCCTAGGTAGTTAAAAAGTGCTTTAAAATTGTATTACGCAATTTATTAATTTTTATGTAAAAAAAATCAACTACCTTAATCTTTATGAATTTTTTTTTTTTTTACTTTCTCATATATGTAGTATTTATTAAGAAAAAGAATTGTGATGGCACAAAAATTTGATTTGTAGATTTTTGATGGATTTGTATATTTTGAGGTCCCTTGAATCCAAAAAATGGTGTAAAAAAATTATTTTCTGTAATTTGGTGACTGAATTCTGTGCCAACACTGGGAGCCTAAATTACAGAGCTGATTTCAATAAATTTGGCATACAGGCTCTGAAAAACCATACCTCAATTGAGAAATGAATTTTTAGCTCCAAATTTAGGAGCGCTACCCTCCCAAAAACGCTGAAAAAACATGGAAACAAATAATTTCTCGAAAAAGGTTCTGACAATTTCTATTAGAATATTTTAAAATGTCAATCTGATGATATAATTAATTTTTCCTACTAGCAGCAACATTACGCATTATTGAACTGTTTGTAGCATGATAATATAATTTCTCTGAGGATTTTTCCAGGCTAAGCCACGCCCACATTTCCCACTACAAATAAATAAACAAACAACCTTTTGTTTTATATAATCTTTAACCTAAATTATTTGTACAATTTACCTTAAAAATAATATAAATTTACAATAAAAGGTTTATAAATACTTATAATAGATTATAATTATAAAATAGAATGGAGTAAATAGATAAAATAAATATTATCTACAGAAAAATATTGTATGCAACAAGGTAGCAAATTGGAATGTGGATTTTTATAGCAGATTTGCAATCTATTGCAAAAAAATAAGAAGATTTTACTTCAATTTTTTTTCTACCTCCAATATTTAGCCCCCTATATGGGGGTAAAAGTATAAAAATGGTTGATTTCAGTGCACTTGTAAAAAATAATATAAAATAAATAAATTAAAAAAAAAACTTAAATTTAACTTAGTACAAATTATTAACTGAGTATTTGAGGTAAATATGAAGAAATCACATTTTATTTAATAATTATACCATTTGTCTCAAGAAGTAATTAACACTAAACTATTGACAATAGCCACCTAGGTTAGAGGAAAATTAATATTTTAATAATAATAGGATGAAATAGTAATCTTCTAGCCAGCCTGAAGATGACCCAAAGAGGGGTCGAAATATCGCAAAAGTGAGAATAAAACTAAATTACTAGATAACCTATAATTTCCAATTTGTCTTTGTATCTGTTTATACCATTTAAAATACACGTATCTTTTTATAATTTTTTAAAAGTAGTTTTAGTAATAATTGTCTTAGTCTTTTAATCCTTCTTTTTTCAAAATTTGTTTTCTGGACTAATCTTTGGTTTTGTTTAGAACTTCCCATGTAAAATTTTCTATTTTTTGTCATATTATCTAAATTTGCCATCAAAAATATACATTCCAATTTCAAATTTTAAAGTTGGATGGTCTGGGGGTAAAATGGGTCGTCACATGAAAACGAACTTTCCTTTACAAGGTACAGATCCCCCCCCAAGTTTCAATTTATCTCAAACCTTGGTCTAAAATTTAAGAGGGTGGAGACTTTTGTACCACCCTGTACATGAATATATATTATAAAGTTAATTGTAAAATGATTGGTTTAGAGCAATTGCGTTTTTTTTTTTTTCCAGAGAGGTAGTCCTGATTCCCCTCAGGGTGATAGCTGGGAGGATAGAAGAGACAGACGAAACAGAAGGGAGAAACCAGAGATAAACAGGGCTAACAAGAGGGACTTGATCGAGAGAGGCAATAGAGGAAGAGGTAACTGGCATGAGAAGCAAGAATACGGGCGAGAGGATTGGCCCGAAGGAAAAGATGGTCCTGGAGATAGGTGGGCTGACAGGCTCGATTCTACAGGAGGTAACCATTCAAACGATCCCTGGCTTACTAGGAGAGCCTCAAACAGTTTAACAGACAATTGGCATGATATTGCAGATCGTAACATTCCAAAAGATGACAGGCTCAAGAGAAGAGATGACACTAAACATTTCAGCCACAGGAGTGATAGGAACAAGAGGAAAGATGCCGAAAATACAAAATATGATAGGAACAGGAGAAAAGACTCTAATAATGCAAACATTGGCTGGATGGAGAGAAGAGACAGTGACAGCTCTAAAGATAAATGGCTAGAAAGAAGAGACCACGACAGCTCTATAGAGAATCTGCTAGAGGGAAGAGGCCATAACAGATCTATAGATAGCTGGCTAGAGAAGAGAGACAATAAGAGTTTGGAAAGCATAGACCGTGGCAGCTTCAAAGATAATGTGCTTGAGAGAAGAGACCGTGACAGCTCTATAGACAATTTCCTAGATAGAAGAGGCCTCAACAGACCTATAGATAGTGGGCCGGAGAAGAGGGACCATGAGAGGTTAAAAGATAACTGGCTTGGCAGGAGAGACTGGGACAGTTCGAAAGATGATTGGGCTGAGAGAAGTAACTATGGGTTGTCTATCAGAAGAGACCCTGAGAGTTTTAAAGATAACTGGGTTGAAAGTAGAGAGATGGGCAGTCCTAATGGTGACTGGAGTGAAAGGAGAGGATATCCTAGGGACAGTAGGCCGGAGACTAGTGGCTCCAGGAAAGATGAATGGCTTGTTAGGCATGATAACGTCAAGGAAACATTATCTGGAAGACACGAGGAGATATTTAATGTGCGAGATAGGTTTGTGGGAGGAGAAAGCCCTAGAGGTGGCTTTCTTGAAGGAACTGACTGGCCCAGGAGATCTGATAAACCTATGGAAGATTTTCTTCTAAGAACAAGAGCTAGCCATTTATTTGACATTGATAGAGAGATGTTGAACGAGAAGATGCAAACTAACGTTTATCCACCTCCGGCTAAAGTTTATGATCATGATCAGCTCCCTCTTCTGCCTCCCCCACCGCCTCCTCCTATACTTTCTTTAACACCCCCCGCTTTTATCAACACTACCGACTACTCTAAGGTATTTAAATTCTTATTTTATTTTCTTCCTGCATGCTTAATTCTCTTCATATTTAACAACTTTATTAGAATATATTTCAAATGTTATGTATATAATCAATGTAATATTATTTGGTCTGTCTTACTTCAGTACAATTTAGCAATGTGATAAGCTATGGGATTCAAGTGACTTAAAGGGTTGTCATATTGAGTGTTTAGAAAGTTCAACAACTTTGCCAACAGTAATTTTAAATGACAGAAATTAGGGTGTGTAATCTCCATAAAGGATCCTAATAATTCCTCTATTTTGTCTGTCTTTCTGTCTGACTCATCCTGCATAACACTTCTAACAGTAAAACTATGTGTGAGTTTGAATCTTATTAAGTATGAGTTAATGTCATAGTGTGTATTCTAAATAGTTTACTTTACTTTAATCCATGATTAGATCAGGGATTGAAGACCCACACCATGTGGTATGTTTTTGGAAAGCTTTTAAAGAGCTCCTTTTTCAATTTTAAAATCCTAATTTGGTGGCAAGCTAGACCTCCGAATTGACCTTATTTTTTAGCTCCATTCTTCTCTGTGTCAACTGTTATTGAATCTGAAATAATGAAAACTACACACCTGTTGAAATATAGTGGACTTGTCACTACAAAAATTTTTAGTTTTTTAGTTAGTTTACTTTTTTGAGTAAAACTTATAAAGGCACTTTGTATTTAGTACAAATTTCACACTCCTATTTATACAATAGGATTACGGTTAAACTGATTTTAGTAGTAAAAGTACCATTTTTTTGGTGAACTAACTAAAAGTGAGCATTATAACCTCTCATGAATAATGCCATTATTCGAGGGTAGTTTGGGAGTCAAAATCAGAGTTTTATAGATAAAATAATATGTATTGCCCTAAGAACTCTATTGCAATATAAACTCAGACTTTTTTCCCCATCCACTTCTGAGAGACTAATATCGAAAGCTTTTAAAACTTTTGAAAGCTTCCACCAGTATTAAGCCTTATACATATGTTGTTTGAAGTTGTCCCTACTTATTCAATCCTTTTTTTATTTGTTTAATTGGTAGAAGTTAACTGGTCTCTTTGTCCCCCTGTTGTCTTTTGTCCATAGTTTGTCCCCCTCTGGGACATAATCACACCTAAAACATCATTAAGATTTCTTTTATAAACAGCTTAATAAATTTTCATGTATAACATTACTTATATCTTTAAAACATCAAAATTAATAAATAAATTTTTAGATTAACCTTGGATTTCAGTCATACCTAGCCTTGAGAAGATTTAACCACAGGTTGATTTCGTAAATTATATTTATATATATATGAACTCGCCGGTCTTGGCTGGCCTACGGCCAGCCTTCGCCCGTCGAGTGGCCAGGCACTTGTATAGTAGTTGGTACTTGTAAGATCTGGTAATGTTTTAGGAGGTGGGTTAATAATACAGTTATAATAATTCGCAGCCTAAAAATGACTAAGTTAACTAACAGTGCAAAGTAAGAAAGCGATTGACTATGGAGTTATAGAGGGGATTGAGTAATATGGGATGACAGGAGTGACGGGAGGGGGTGAGAAGGTCGGACATAATTTAATAAACAAATAACACAGCAAACAACACATAAATACCGCTATATAAACAGTTTTTCAATTTACCCCCCCCCCCCCCCCCCCCAAAAAAAAAAAACAAAAAAAACAACACAAAATTGAACAAACAGAAATTAATCTACTATTCAAGAGCTTTACAACGATATACATCATATTATATTATAAACGATTAAATTTTGTCATTTGTACTCCTGTACTCTAAGGGTACCAAAATTATATTTTAAAGAAAACAAACAATACAAAAGGGCATTAATTTAACTAATATACAAATATAAATAAAATAACCTAATAACAAAAAATTATTCAAACCCTTTAACCTACAACAAAATTAAAAATCGGTACAAAAGTACGTGTACAACATTTTTAAAAAATAAATAAATATAATAGCTTTAATGTACAAATCAAGGCCTTTCAAATGATATACGACACAATATTAAAAACCAAAAAAAGTGGTCACGTGACACGGCACACGGGAAAAAGTTTACTCTCAAGTTCTAAGCAAGTAGGATGAAGTAATGAAATAAAATATACTCAATTTAAAGAGCATTAGTGTGAGATTCAAGCGCCTCAATCAGAAATAAAATCGGTCAATAATTATAGAAACTATGACCATTCAAAGACAAAAATGGAAAAAAATAAAAATAAAATAATACCAAAATTATCACCATTTAGGGTACAACCGATAGAGGTACGACAAAAAGTCATAGGACCAATGTTGTAGATTTTTTAAAATCAGTTACCGCTGGTGCTGTCCGTTTTCCAATACGACTTACCGTTTAGCTGCAATTAGCCCCAAAACAGCTTAAAAATCAAGTCGGCCATTTTTATTTTTTTAGGGGGGGAAGGAGTGGGAAAAGTAAACTTTTTATAATTATTTTGGTTCACAATATGGACATTGCGCGTCGAATGGCGCAAGCCTCAAGTCTCTAGCTCTTCTGGAAGTGGGTAAACATTAATGTCAGTGAGTGAGTGAGTGAGTTAGCCATGCGGCTTTATAGTATATAGATTTTCCTTTCTCACACACTGGAACATCCAGTTTTTATTTAAAACAAACTATTACAACCAACATATCAGAGTTATTTTAAAATTTAACTACTTGGGGTAACCAAGATGAAAACTTCGTTTATTATCTGTTTCTGATAATTTATTTATTGTATATAAAAATTTGTTTTTGTATTTTGCAATTATATAATTTTATTATTATAAGCTATTATACTAGGTTTTTTGGAGTAATTTAAATTATTTTTAATGCAATTGTTTATTTTTTGTTGTTATGGGTATGCAGATTGTTAGGCAGGAGTTTTGATTCAGAATGTATTTAATATTTAAATTATATTATTTTATAATTTAAATAATTTTAGGGTGATCAGGTAATTGGCCGGGATTTTGATTTGTGACTATTTTTTTGAATTTCAGGATGGCAGTATAATATGTATTTAATTAACCTTCTAAACCTGCTGAGCTGGTTTAGAAGTTTTATTTTTGGACGGGGGAAATGCTGCATGCACCGTCAGAGGACTTACGGTAGTCCCCTGGTATGTGAGACTCTTACTCACTAATACCTCCCTCCAATTCAGGTCTTGAAAACCACTCCGGAACCGCTTTCGCATTACTTCAGAGTGGAGACCTCGTATTGAGCTCTGTAGTCGCTCAGTCTTCCTTTTCCTTTCCCTCCTCTTTTTTAGAGAACAATCTCCTCTTCCAATTTCTTCTGCCTCAAGATATCTTCAACGAAGTTCTCTATGTTCTTCCATCGTTCCTGGCTGCTAAGCATATTTTTAACAACATCCTTGACCAAACTCGTTCTCAAGTCTTCTTCTCTCTGCAGCCCATCTTGTGCAAGCGAAGAAGGTATGGTGTGCATCATCGATGTCAGAGTCGCCATATTGGCATGCCGGGCTATCTTTCTTTCCCATCCTATGGAGGTAGGCTTGAAAATATCCATGACCAGATAGGAACTGTGTCAGGTAGTAGTTTATATCCCCAAACCTACCCCCTGTCCACTCTGCCAGGTTTCCTATCAGCCTCTTAGTCCATCTTCCTCTGTTTTCTCTATCCCAACTTTCTTGCCATTTTCACATGGTAAGGTTTCGCGCTTCTTGTCTGGCTTCTTCAAGTTCAGCTCTCCGTTCGTGGATATGTTTCCTCTGATGCCAAGAGGTCGATAGGAATCACTCCTGCTATGACCATCACCGCCGGTTCTGACACCGTACGATATGAGCTTGCCACTCTGAGCGCTCCTCTTCTTTGAATCGAGGAGATCTTTTTCCTGTATTTTTCCTTCTTCAAAGAATCTGCCCATATCTCCACACCCATATAAAAGGATAGAGTGTGTGACTGCCATTAGGAGTCGCCTCCTGCTCGCTTTTGGCCCTCCTATGTTGGCCATTAGCCGACTCATTGCAGTAGTCACTTTTGAGGCTTTATCAGCAGCACTCTTAATTTGCTTCCAGAAAGTAAGCTTGGTGTCTAGTCTTATGCCTAGGTATTTCACCTTTGGTCTCAACAGTTTCTACCCCCAAGACCATGATAATAATGGTTGGTATTCGACGTCTCATAAGCAGGACTATCTCAGTTTTCTCAGTGGCGAGACTCAAGCAATGCTCCACCATCCAGGGAGACACTTGCCTCATAACTTGGTTTAGTTTCCTTTGTGCTGCTTCAACATCCCTTGCTATAATTACTGCTGCAATGTCGTCAGCGTAGCCAACCAGGAAGGTGTTTTCAGGCATTGCAATGCGCAGGATCCCATCATATGAAACATTCCAGAGATCTGGACCTATAATGCGCAGCTCCTGCTGTTATGGTTTTCTGGTGGACTCCTTCTGTTGTGTCGTACAGTAGCTCTGTCCATTAGATAACTTTGTACCATCTGTAATAAGTACTTTAGGATCTGAAAAACGGTCTCCAAAGCCTCCAGCATGTCGGTCCACCTGGCTGAATTGAATTCATTTTTAACATCCTGTGTGGATAATACCACAATTTTTCTGGAACGGCGATTCCCTTGGTAGGCGGCAGCTTGTACAGTTTTGACCACTTCTTCAATTGCACCGATTGTGGATCGTCCTTTCCTAAATCCGTGCTGTCTTTCTGACAGATCCCCAGCTTCTTGGATTGCAGCATTCAAATGTGGCTTTAGGAGCTTCTCCAGCAGTTTCCCTGCCGTGTCTAAAATGCACAGTGGTCTGTATGCTGACGGAGAGTCTGGGTTACCCTTTCCCTTGCTTATGAGTACAAGACGCTAAACTTTCCACTTTCTTGGGAAGGTTCGCTCTCTAAGACAACGATTATACATATTGAGGAGTAAACTAGGGCATGCGCTTGCAACTGCCTTTAGTGCTTCTGCTGGGATGCTATCTGGACCTGGTGCCTTCTTATTTATCATTGGCAGGATTGATGTTTTCAGCTCCTCTTCATTGAAGTCCGGGTAGTCGCTTATGATGGGGAAGGTTTTATCTTCTCCCCTTATTGGATGTGATGGAAAAAGTGTGTTAACAATATTTTCCATCTTAGCAGCTTCTAGCCTAGGACTGGCTGATTTGGACCCTAGCTTGCGCATTACCAGCTTATAGCCCAGTCCTCAAGGGTCGCTGTCAATATCTTTTCTGAGGGCTTCCCATTTAGTATTTTTGCTTCTACTGATAGCTTGTCGTAGATCCTTTTTAGCTGTTTTAAATGCTGTGGTCTCTATGGGTGCACCGTTTCTATTTCTTTTTCTTGCCCTAGTAACTTTCCACCTTAGTAGTAGGCATTTTGTCCTGGCACTCCTTATATCTTCAGTCCACCAATACACCGATTTTTTATTAGGCACTACTCTTTTGCGTGGCATGGACTCATCGCATGCTTGACGTATAAGTCGCATTGTTGCATCAACGACATTATTATTAACAGTTTAGGAGTTTAGCTGGTGGTCAGTAAAAGAACAACCACCTATCATCCACAAAGTCTATCATCCACTGTCAATTAAAAGCAGCCCTTAAGGAAAAAGTTGGCTTGACGCTCTACCAATGGTCTTACTCGGAATGATAGCAACACTTAAAGAAGATATAGATGCCTGTCCTACTGAACTAGTGTACGGTACCACCTTACGATTACCAGGAGAATTGCTGACGACTCACAAATTTAGTCTTACAGAAAATGAGTTCGCGATACGGCTAAAAACAGCAATGGAGAAACAGACCATGTCCAGCATACCAACACACTAGAGATAACCCATTGGTCCATAAGGATTTAAAGTCTTGTTGACTTGTCTTGATGACATAGTACGCAAGCCATTGCAACAGCCATACACCGGTCTTTTGCAGTAGAACAGAGAAACAATAAAACGTTTACAATCATGATAGGGTCAAAAGAAAAAGTCGTGTCTACAGACAGACTCAAACCTGTGTACACAGTTGCAGTCGCTGAAGAAGTTAAAGAAACATGCGGAGAGCTTGTAAAGAATATGAATGTACGCTTTCAGCCAACTGAAGCTTTACTCAAGTAGGAAGGGGGAATCCCTGTGGGACCAAACCCTCAAGTATTTATTCATATTTATTTATTTTTTATATTTTAGTTTTTGACACAGGTCAAACATTTGATAACAAAGCAATAAAATAATGATTTTTCCTTATAAAATCGGATTTATATCATATTATATAATATACTACCTATAAATTTTATGAATGTGAATAGACAATAAAAGCAGACACCCCGATAATCCGAACAATTGGGAAATCCAAATAGGCCCTGGTGCCAAATAGTTCGGATTTTCAGGGTTCTACTGTATACATCGAAGACTTAGTAGTGACTAAACTTAGAAGTGACTGTATAATTGTTGATTAAAGACATCTAGTTGCCCCTCATTAAGTTAAATAAGTATTCGAACTCAATATAAGACTTTAAGTATATTTTCAAATACTAAATGCAGAATATAAAAGAATTACAAATAAGGATCTTATTACTAGATTACGTCGAAGTCTGACTACTCAATTGTGAAGTCTTGTTGAAGGGTTGATCCTTTTATATGGCCTAGGGTCAAGATAGTGGAGATAGCTGGGTCACATATCGATAGATGATTCACATATCGCGCATCTTTGTGAGATTCTCCCATGCTATAGAACGTGTGTACATGTAGATGACTGTGAGACTCATATAGATATAACTATAGGCTGTTGTGGAATAGAGGAGAGCAAAGTACCACTCCGGAGTCAGAATATCATCTCCTAGCAGACGAATTATCTGGTTAACGAGACTAGAATATGCCACTTCTATCTATTAGCTACCCTTTTACCTTAAGGTACTGGGTAAACACTAAATTATTTTTGTGAACTGAACCTGGATTGCTTGTCTTAGAAACACAAACTATTTATGGGGGTTAATATCCATAAAAATGAATAGTTGTAAGATCCATTACAATTTGTCGCTGTGGCAAAAAATGGTTAATTTGTTTCTAGGTGCTGTTGATTTATGGACTATCTTAAAAAAAAGTGTATACTCCCTGATCTGTCTCTTTTTTTTAGCCAGTGGGAGAGACTCCAAGAAACATAGAGCATAATTTGGGTTGTCTAAACAAACGTGGATTTCTGATTGTGCCCTCTCTTAATATTATTCTGCTCTAACCGTTTTATTCCTGAACCAACCTGTTGATAGGAATTCTTTTCACTTTCCTCAGGATAACGGTTGGCTAACTACAGATTGGCCCATCTGTGATTTAGCTGCTGAGGCCAGCAACTAATTAGATTTGAACGAGTTTCTACATCCTCCCCGTTCAACCTGAAGGTTGACACACAGAGTAGCTTTTGGTGACTACAAAAATTAATAAAAATAATGGGTTATGAAGCTTGTCAGTATCTGTAAAGATAATCTTAAAGGGGGTTTATTAATAAACATTTTGACTAACTCTTACCAGGTTTTCTAAAGTGCTCTGAAGAGGAAGTTTTTTTAGCTTTGTCTTTACAACAATACGGGATACTCACTATTGGCTGTTAGGTAGTGGGAGCGATGCTAGTTGTTCTGCTAGTCCTTTTTGTTCAATTCATCTATGCTCCAGAGCCTAAAGCAACTGTACACAGTTTATTTATAAATCAATCTTCAGTGTTCACTTGCATTTTGAATCTATTTTAGATGAAAATTTGGGTCAGTGATTAAATTGCTGCATGACTGTCAGAGCAGATACTAAAAGGATAATTTATGTACTTAGAATGCCTTTCAAGATTAGCATAGATTAGCCTTAGGTATCTGTTTAAAATGAAAGTGAGCCCCTGAATGAATTTATCTTTGTTTACACATTTTAATCCGGATATGTGTTTTAACTGCTAGTGTTCCTCAATTCAGTGAATGTAAAGGGTCAAAATAATTTCTCTTTGGAGAGAATGCAAGAATTATGTGAGGAGATATCAACTTAAAATCTCATTTGAACTAATTATTGAACTATCGACCAAGGACAGAGACCTAGCTAATCCTGGTAGGTTCAAATCAGCCAGCATTAAGGAGTACACTTCTTTTCTCGCTCACCTGACACAAGCATTCATGCCGCTGATACACTTTGAGGAACAAAACCATGTGTGCCTACCAAAATTAAATGATAGTAAAAATAATTATATGTATGTATAATGATTTGCGTAATTATTTTTATTATATTTTTTTTAAATAAATTTAAAAAAGAAAAATAAAATAAAGGAATAAACAAAAGGTTAAAACAGATAAGCTCTGATATACCTTGAAGAACTCTGAATAGTGGATGCTGATTCTTATAATTTGAAACTCCGTGTGGTGGATGATTTATCGGTTCGAGGAACCGATTTCATCCAAATTATGAAAGGGGTCTAGTTCTTTCATCTTAAATGTAAACTTTGAAAGCAAAAGGAAATTTATACGTCAAAGTGACAAGTGTGGATGAGTCTTAATATACGCTAAGCAAAACCTAGCACCAAAGTCTATCAATTTTGACTTAGTAAACTAATGGTTAGCTGCAATAAAACTTTTTTTTCATGACAGTTGTTTATTTTACCTTTTTTTTTTATATAAATTTTACATTTCTCGTTAAAATAAGTAAAGGGTTTAATTTTTTTATAATGTTGACTTTTAGATTAAGACCACTCTTATCTTAGTTTATAACTATATTATTATTTTTTTCCTTAATTTTATATTACTTGTGTGAATTTGATTTCTAGCTGAACGATTTTTTTTTTTTTTCTAATTGAAACTTATTGAGCAGTGAATTTTCACTCCTTCCTATTCCGTATTTTTCCTTAATGTGTTATATTATAAGAAGAGTGAAATAATAAAGGGGCCAAAAGGCTTGACTTCATTTATAAAAAGTCTTGGTTTTGAAATACCCATTTCAATCTCGTATCTACATACATTTTGATCTTTTTTAGGTGGGTAGTCTCTTGTCAAGGACCCTTATAATCTCCAATCTGTGGTTTGAACCGAACCCCCTGTTCAGATAATTAAATATCCCTTGCGTACTGATGCAGTTGGTTTTGTCGTGTGAATATTTTAAAATTTGGGTGGTTTTGCATCCTGTTCAGTTTGAGAACCTCTACTTATTACTGGGCTGTTTTCATTGTTAGAAGATTTAACCAGGAAATATTATTTAGTTTTATTTATGTATTGTTCCTTTTGGTTGAACCTGTTTATTTATCAATATGACTGAAAAATAATTCTTGTTTTTGTTAATATAATATAATGTGTGTAACCATTACTTATTTATGTAATCTACTTTGGAAGCACCACTGTGAAAAAAAGAAAAAAAATGTTTTGAATTATTACTGTTATTTATGTTTTTGATTTCTTAACAATTCATTACTTACTCTCTTATGTATCATTAATAAATACATTTTTACTATTGTATTACAAATTTGATTCCTCTTTATTTTCAGCCGTTGCCATTCAAACCTTCTGTGATGTACGATGTAGAGAGTGTCAAACAAAGTAAATATGAAGTCTTATTTTTTTATTGACGCATTCGCTTAATTGTTTCATGTAGGATGTTCACTTATGCAGATGTTTTGAAAATTTCTGTGTCTAGGTATGCAATTGTTAGAAAAGTTAAAGAAGAAGCAGGAGATTCTGTCTAAATGTGAACTGAAAATCAGGGAAATCTACAGGAGTAGGACAAAGTTGTCTAACGAGCCGTCATCGTTTATTCCTTCAGTACAACGGATAATTCAGCTCAATTGTAACGAGTCCCCTGTTGTGTTTACTCATCAAGCCTTAAGCTTTAACTGCATTAAAAAAAAGCAATTTAAGTTAGAAGATTTGCAGTTTAAAGCCAACCTTAAAGGTACCCACTGCGCTGATACCTATGAATCGATGGGGCCAACAGATAGAAAAACAGCTTCTACTATGTTACAGCATTCTGTTGAAGATTTTAAGTCTTCTGATAACATTTTGGATCAGTTTGGTTCTGTTGATGATCCAGTTTCAACTGACAAAGGAAGATCTCCCTCTCACTTTTCATCTGCAGACTTGCCATATCAGAAGCCGGCACTCCCTGTTAGACCTTTATCCCCTGATTACTCCAAAAAAATCAAACGCACTCCAAAACCTGTTGCTAACCCTTTTGTGGATATGGCTTATAGAATATTGCAGGGGCCTCCAACACCGACACACTTGTCTTCTCAAATGATAAAAGAACCTCAGCAGGTACAGCCTAATTTAGATTCCGATTATGGTCATCAATCTCACTCGCGTGGATCGGGCTGGCCAGTCTATAAGACACCTGTGGAAATGGCTCCTCAAACCACCTCCCACAGTGTGAGAATCCCACCGCCGCATGTAATCACTCCTCCTATAATTGAGCCAGCTATAACTCAGTCGAGAGATTATCACAAGCCAAACAGATCTCTCATAACTCTTAATCTCCTTCCTAGAGATAATAGTAGAGATCATTTTGTTCAGGCTTCTTCAAGTGTTGCTCCTTACAATAATGCATCTTACAGTGATCCTGTTTATTCTTCCCCTCAGGCTGACTCTGCTTATGCTTATAAGGTTGAAGAATTCCTTGCCAAAATTCAAGGAGACTCAAAGAAACATTTGAAACCCGTTAAAGATTATAGTGTGGTGTTGAGTGATGACGACGATGTTATCTATGTTGGAGAAAGCAAGAATTCCCCTACACGGAACAGAAGAAGTAGTTTTTCATCTAGCCGGAGGTTTGAAAAAAATGATGAGAACAAAAATGAAAGGATACCTGAACAACCTTCAAGGCATGAAAGAAAAAGGCAATTCTCAGAGTTGCCTTCATCTAGCCGGAGATCTGAGAAAAAAGACGACGGAAACAGAGCAGAGAGTATACCTCAACAGCCTTCGAGACATGACATAAAACATCGACTCCCATTGTTGCCTACATCTAGCCGTAAATCTGAAAAAAATGATGATGATAACAGAAAAGAGATTATTTCTGAACAGTCTTCAAAAGATGAAATGAAAAGCCAAATCTCAGAATTGCCTTTGTCTTGCCAGAAATCTGAGAAAAATAATGATGGGACCAAACCAGACGGGAAATCTGAACAAGCTTCAAGCCATGAAAGGAAAAGGCAATTCACAGAGTTGAGTGATGAGCCTCCAGGAACATCTCCTGTGATACACCTTCCTTCTCCGTCTGTAACTTCTCCCAAGAAAAGTCGTTTGGAAGAAGCACAAAAGAATGTTGAACCTGGTAAGAGGCATCAGTTACAACAGATCCTTCCTAAATTAACTGCTCATCAATGTAGCAACCTGACATTGATTGTTGGGAATAAAAAACACAAGACAGAAATCAAGAGGCCTCAACAATTTTCCCTTAACCCAACAAAACCAAACCTCATTGTTGTGGGGAGTACATTTTGTAACAACAATAAAGTTGGCAATAAAAATTCCACCAATGATAGCCCTTCCATTGATCAAAGCAACTTATCGATTCCTGATGTAAATAAAACTTACAAAGACGCAAATGTGAGTAACCAGCCAACATTCGACCTCAGCAAAAAGGGTAATAAGAAAAAGAAGAATAACATAAAATCTCCTATTTATTCGTCAGCACAAGGTAAACTAAAGGAAAGTAATACGTTAGTTACACCTAAAATATCTTCTACTGAAATCAATACCAAAGTTATCAGCGACAATGCTAACATTTTTAATACTTCAGAAGAGAAAATGACTCCAGATCGTGTCTCCTCTGATTCTAAAGAGGTGTCTGGATTATCTAAAGAGAAAAATCCTCCAAGTTGTGCTCCTTGTAATATTGCTGGAGCTCAAGGATCATCTGAAGAGAAAACTCCTACTAATTGTGGTTCTTCTAATCTTGGAGCAGCTCAAGAATCATCTGAAGAGAAAACTCCTACTAATTGTGGCTCTTCTAATCTTGGAGCAGCTCAAGGATCATCTGAAGAGAAAACTCCTACTAATTGTAGCTCTTCTAATCTTGGAGCAGCTCAAGGATCATCTGAAGACAAGAAGCCTCCAGATTTTACCTCTTCTAATCTTGCAGTGGCTTCTGATATATTTGATCAGAAAAAGCCTTCAGGTTGTACCTCTCCTAACCTTGCAGTGGTTCCTAGATCATCCGAAGAGAAAAACACAAATTGTAAAGAAGGTGAAGGTACTGCGACTTCAGGCGAAGTCACAGTACAGGAACAGTTTTGGAACAAAGGTTCCAAAGTAAGTGATTTTGAAAATATTTTTAAGGAAAAAAATGAAATCGCTACAGCTATCCAAAATATCCAGACAAATGATGAGCGTTTGAAGAAAGTATTCAACAATACAGTTCGAAACAAAACCATCAACAAAAGTCTTTGTATAAAGAACGGGATGTTGTGTTTGAACAACCAGGCACTAGGCATTCGCATTGTCGCATCCACTATCGAAGAAAAAATAATTTATTATCTGCATTGTTTGTTTCAACATCGCAACGATTCTCTGACTATTGTTCTGAAAAAATATTTCACTCCAATTAAAGAGCTCGGAGAAAAGATGAAATCGGCGCTGAAGTCTTGTGATTATTGTTTGAAAAGGCCTGTTAGCTCTAGCAAGGATGATAAACAATGTTCTAATGACCCTGTTTCTAAGAAAAATACTAACTTAGTGGAAGAAAGTTTTGTCGAGCATTCACCGAATCCAACTACTGTTCTCCAAGAATCCACTTCTGTTTCTCAGGATGCTTCTGATAAAACTATCAAAGATCCTATGTCACTAGTCAAAGAAATACAATTGTCAAGTAAGCACATCAATGAAATAATCTCAAAACTTGACCAAGACAAGAACAAATCATTGTACTTCCTGAAGAACAACATTCTGCTCAAGCGTTGCCAGGTCGGGGGTAAGACCCTTCTTAAGATTCTCATACCGGAAGATAAAATTGAAGAAGTCATCGTGGTAGCTCATGAGGTGTTTTCAATTCATGGCAATAAGAACAGCGTTTTGAGCATTCTTGAGAAACAATTCTCTCCGATGCTCGGACTTGAAGACTATATCGAGAAGACCATTGCTTCGTGCTCACAATGCTCGATTTCTAAGTCCAATTAATGCTTGTTATTAGTAAACAACCAAATGAGTGTAAATATGAGATAATAAATGTTAGAGTGTAAAAGAAATATGAACTTGATTTTCTTTGCTCGATAAAAGTATTTCTGATTGCATGAAATAGATGGCCCAATCATTACTTTTTAAAAATGCACATCCAAGAATATGTAATCTGTTTAATTTATAATTTACTTTATTAAAAATAAAGTTTTAATTGTGGATAATTTTATTCTATTTCTAATTATATAGGTTAATTATATTATTTTGACTAGTTTTTTTTTTTTAGTTTTTAAAATCTAGTTTTGTCGTAGAGTTATCACACAAAAAATGTTTCAAATCCTTATTTTATTTATTAAGGAGAGAATGGCTGGGTAAAATAAATTTTCTTAGTGCCACTAGATTCAACTAAAGTCACATTTTTTCTAATATTTGTTTACGAGACAAAATAATGTTTAATTGTACCTTTCTCCTAAAAATCGATCTGTTTGTGAAAGGGGGACATTACCGATTTTAATATTTGTTAAGGATCGATTGGACTCTGGTCCTGGTTCTGAGCGTCTTGTTCTGGTCCCAGGGTGCGGCCTACCACTAATCGACAGGGTGCATTTGCATGGCTTGTCCCAGTCTCATCCAGTGTACCTGACAGGTATTCCGCAATGTGTTTGGCCGGCTTAAAGTGTTTTATTTATATTAGTGAAGGTTATGTTACAAATTTTATAGACAATTCGCATACATAGTCCTTTTTTCCCGCACTGAATAGAGTGCGGCATTCCAGTTAAGTAATTTAACAGCAATGATAACCAGGAACTTCTTTAGATTGTTACTTCCCTTGTAAAAAGAATAAAGGGGAGTAACAATCTAAAGAAGGTGCTCGGAATGTTCTTCTTTAGACTGTTACTCCCCTCATAAAAACAGAAGTGTGATATTCCTTTGTCCCAAAGTACATTGGACTAAACATCCCTTTGTACTAATAGTTATTTAGTCAAAGTCATTTACATTCTAAAAAATATATATGGAGTAACAATCTAAATAATTACCAATAACCTTATTTTAAGGTTATATGTTTTTATAGCAAATTTTCTTTTTTTGTTTAGTTGAAATCTTGAGCATTATTATTCATTTTAAGGACCGTAATAAAGTACATAACACACGAGTTAAAGCATTTTATAAAATGCTACTTTACAGAATGTACTATAGTGGTATTTATTTGTTGAACTGCTTCAGCACAAAGTATAATTTACATTGTTTTTAATGTAATCTTACATATTGTACTTGCTGAATCACAATAATTGTGCCGAATCACAATAATTGTGCCGAATCACAATAATTGTGCCGAATCACAATAATTGTGCTAAAACTCAAACCTTGAACTTGTTTGGATTTTCTGACAAGGTTATTCACTGACAGAGTAATAATGAAGGCCAATCTAACCTTTAGCTAAGCCTCTAGGTTAAACCTATAGTTAGTTTTTCATCTTAAAGCCATTTACTCGTCTATTGAATATATTATATATATATGTTTATGTGTGTACATATAGAATATACCTTTTTTCTTTGTTAAAAATAGTTTGAACACAAATAAAATATTTAAGAATAATTCTTTTACACTCATTTTTTTCCTAAGAAGATTTTTGTTTTCTTTTAAGTTTAACATTTTTCTATTTTGATTTATTAAAGAAATATAATATACTCATATTTTTTAAATGGTAATTTCACAGATTTGTGTGTGATAAAAATTATAAGATGAGATAGAACCATTTTAAACATTATATTGTTAAATATATATGTAGATATATAATTATATGTTTATATTAGAGTAATAATATAAAGTAATATTATTATTATTATTATTATTTATTTCCCTAGATTGCCTTAAGTGGGGTGTTTTTTGTGCAGTTTAAGTGGTTTATGGTCTTTTTTATTTTATTTTAATTTAATTTGGTTTAATTGTTTATAAATACAGATTGCCCCCCCCCCTCCCCCAAAAAAAATTCCCTCCTAAATTTTCCAAAATAAATACACTTAGGCGTGTTAAACTTTTTGTGAAAATTTTAATTGCTAATACACTTTAGATGAAGATTTTTTATTTAGTAAAAAAAAAAAAAAAAAAAAAAAAAAAAAATATATATATATATATATATATATATATATATATATATATATATATATATATATATATATATTATGAAGGCATGTAGATGTATATATCTGTCGAAATTAGTTTTTTTTTAGAAATTTTGTAACCCTCGTTTGTTTATGTTATTTTTCACTTATTTGAATAATAATCTTAAGTTTTATGTTGACGTGGCATATGTTTCATTGTTGCCTAAATTATTATAATTTAGACGTTTGCAAATTAGAAGTTGTGAGATCAAAATGTGTCCTGATTTAGAATAAGCGATTTGAGACGTTACACTAATATTACAATTACTGTTAACTCTGAATAGCATTTCACTGATATGGTCTAAATTTATATGGTCACTCAATTATATGGTCTAAAATCAGGGGTGTGCGAAAAAATGTGCCCTAATGACAAACCGATTTCTATTTAGGCAATTTTAAATTTAGAAACAAACTCAAAATCATTCTTTAAAATGATGTTTCCATTATCATGGGTAAAATTAGCAGTAAACTTTTGAACCAATGACATGCTTTAGTTTAAGTTTAAGTAAAAATGGGAAAAATTTCCTTCTGACAAAAGAGGGTATTAACTGTAGATAACCTTTATTATTATTTCATTTTAAGTTGTAGAATTTAAATTTTTACAAAATCTAATATACCTATGTAGAAAGTTAGTTACTCAAGTGAGTAGTTTTATTTGCTAATTGTGATTATGACTTATAATTGTATGCTTAGCACACAGGTAATGTGTACTTTATTGTAAAGAATTTTTTTTTTGTTTATTTGTAGAATAAAACTATTTGTGAATTTAAAAGTTTTTTTATCCCCTCCCTCCCTCCTGAATTTTGGATAATACTGATCATTTTAGCCAATGTTTAGTGTTCAAGCAACTCGGAAATACAAGTCCTAACATAAAACTATCTGATGATTGAGATTCACAGTCCATTACCATATAGTTATCAGGTGATTGAGATTCACCGTCGATTTCCATATAGTTATTTGGTGATTGAGATTCACTGGTGATATCTATATAGGTATCTGGGGATTGAGATTCACAGTCGATATCCACATAGTTATCTGGTGATTGAGATTCACTGGTGATATCTATATAGGTATCTGGGGATTGAGATTCACAGTCGATATCCACATAGTTATCTGGGAATTGAAATTCACTGTTGATATCCACATATATATCTGGGAATTGAAATTCACTGTTGATATCCACATATATATCTGGGGATTGAGATTCACAGTCGATATCCACATAGTTATCTGGTGATTGTTCAAATCCCAGAGAGGTGAGATATTTTTACGCACTGATGACCATATTGGGGGTGTAAAAAAAATGGACAATCCTTGATCTAATATTGTGTTGACGTAAAAATAAATTGGTTTGTTAGAGCTCTACTCGAATAACAAGATCGTGATAATAGTCAACGAGTGACAACTTCCGGTTAAACTACAGCACTGCTAACTTTTACATTTCCTAACAGGTTTTAATGTATCAGGTCTCTTATGGTGTAAGGTACATAAAATCTGAATGAAAATTAAAAAAAATCAATTATGATCAATTGATAATAATAAACCTTCGTAATCCTAATTTTTCCGTACGCGGACATAAATTTTAAGTTTGTTAAAATCAATTATCGGAAATATAATATTACTATATTTAATTTAGAACTTGTAAGTTCCTTTAAATAATTCCACTTACATTTTCAACTTCCTTTATTCTTTTTTTTTTTTTCATAGCTCTTTGAGATAATCTATTTATTACATAAGTGGTAATTTTGAAGAATCTGAGATTATCATGTAGTGTGTAATAACATAAGTAGCCTGACTGTTCTCTTGCACCTTAAAGTGTGTGGTCAGGGTGTACGCTTATTCTTATTCAGGTTCGAAGACATGCGCTTGAATTTTACAGATAAGTAGGATGGCCAAGAGTGAAAGCAGCAAATTGTCTCGAATCAATCTGGTTGGAATGTGTGCTAGATGAGTGCTGGCAAAATATTTCGGAAAAAAAGTATGTTGAAATTAACTGGGAGCCTAACAGGTGGTAATGTTGATTCTCAAAGTATGCATATGCATTCTATGTACGGAATGAACACACATACAAAGCCCTACTTCCTCAATAGACACCTCCAACTCCACCCCGGCCGACACTTGCTTTTCTTGAGCCGAACAATGTGTGCCTGTTTGCAGACTCAGGGTGCACTAAGCATTTTTAGTCAGCGGCTTTTGTGTATCTTGACAACAAAGGGTTGTCCTAAAAGGGACAAGCACTGCCTGCCAGCATTCTGTAAGTGTATCATTTTTACTTTCTCATATTATATGTAGTATAAAATAATATGAGGAAACTATAGTGGTGGCGCAAAAATTAGTTGGTGATACATTTACAATGTGTAATGTCACATGATTCCGAAAATGTTTTTATATATATGTCTGTCGTCTGTAAATACACGAGAAGCCCAAACTACTATACTGATATGGATGTAATTTGACATAGATTACACCCTAAGACGAAACCTAGAAATGAATATTAACTCTAAAATCTTAGAAAATCTCTCTTAAAAACTCTAATATCTTAAAAATGGTTCCCACAATTTTAATTAAACAATTATTTAGTCCATTTTAATGCATACATATTCGAGCAAATCATTTTTCCTGGAAAAAGATCTTGTTTTCAGAGAAAATCATGAGAATTGCAAAGGTTTAGCTGGGTTCAGTTTCCACCTGAGGTACCAAAAGAGCTTATGTCGCAAAGCCTCTAAAACTCAATACAGCTAGCAAATGTATATTGTTTATTAGAAAGTTAACTATGTTTTGTATCAGACAGCTTTTTTTATTTTATCAAAGCATTTCTTAAACATTATATTTTATAAATATTCTAATTTATTCAAATATAGTTTATTTTTATTTTTATTAATTTACTTTTATTTACCTTAAATAATTTTCCTTCTTCTCGAGATGTTCCTTTGAATCAGCATCTACAGTATTCTCACCACTAGAATTAGTGCATTGACAGCGCGGGAAAAACTAGCAAATGGGGTGACGAGCCAATGTGAGCTCGAGATTTTCCCGGACAAAAGGTCGGGCCAACTAGGCAAGGATAAATGTCTCTAGTGGAGGGGAGAGGCCCTCTGGATAACCGTATAAGAAGGCTTCGTAGTGGCTTTATTTTTCCCCCAGAGAGGTTGGCCAATCTGTGTGTCACTCAATTTCCCGCACTGTCAACGCACTAATTCTAGTTGTGTGAATACTGTAATGTTTAAGATTTAAATTTGAGGCACATTTATTTTCCCACTGTTCAGCTTAACGCATGATATGTGGGTTAGTTTGACTACAACACATCGATTTTAAAGTGAGTACACAGGCGAGTAGATCATCCACAACGCGGTTTTAAAACTGCCTGATTTATTTCGAAAGCTGCGTGGTTACCGCTTTCTAGAATAGTACAAGATCTAACTTGTGTTGTATTGGCATGTGCAGCTAAACAACAACTTAGTGCAGGTTAAATTTTTAATTTGACTCCTAATACGGTAAGTACATTATACAACTCAACTGACCTCACTGAAAATGTTTTATAATTAAGAATGGTTTAAAATTTCAGCCTATTATTTTTTTCAGCCTATTACATTATTTTGGTTGATTTAAAGCTAAATGTTATGAAGTTTTATAAAGGTCAATAAAGATTCCAGTCATTATTGGAACCCAATCAATAGTTTTATAAGAAATAATCGTAAAAAGAGTGCAACGTAGAGGAAGTACTAAAAATTAATTTTATTGTTTTTATTTATAATTCTGAAATCTACGATGTTGTTATTTACAATTATTATAAGAAATTCAAATTTTTAAGTTTTAGGTAGTATTCATACTACAGAAAGATTAAATTTTACTTTAAATCAAATTATAATTATCATTAACTACGGGAGACATACAGAGAAAAAAAGACCCCAGCACCGGAATTTGAACCACGGGCCTCCTAGTTCAAGTCTCTGGGCTGGGGTCTATTTTTCTCTGTATGTCTCCCGTAGTTAATGATAATTAAAATTTAATCTTTCTGTAGTAAGAATACTACCTAAAAATAAAAACTTTAATACATTATGAATTTTAATTAAATTAACCCTAGAATGCTAATCTACGTCATTTTGATGTGTATATTTTTGAAAAAAGGTGGTATTGACTCTACCACTAGTTTTTTCGCGCCCATATTCAATCCTTCCTCAGTTAGTCTGCTTCAGACAAATGTTACTAACTTAAATATACTAACTTATATATTATAATTGTCATTAACTACGGGAGACATACAGAGAAAAATAGACCCCAGCACCGGGACTTGAACCACGGGCCTCCTATATATCCGTTACAGGCGCTCTTACCAACTGAGCTATACTGGATTTAATCTTTCCGTAGTAAGAATACTACCTAAAACTTGAATTTCTAATTGATTGTACTAGGTACAGGTACTAATTGAGTACTTTATAATTATAAGCTTTAATTCTCGGTCTATTTCTATTGCCGTGAATATTGGCTTGCTAGATTTGTAGAAAAGATTTAAAGCTTGGATTCGGGAATTTGTATCGGTAACGACAGAGAAAAATCCTTCTCCAGTATAGCTCAGTTGGTAAGAGCGCCTTTAACGGATATATAGGAGGCCCCTGGTTCAAGTTCCGGTGCTGGGATCTATTTTTCTCTTTATGTCTCCCATAGTTAATGATAATTATAATTTTATTTAAATTATTATAAGTTTATTATTATAATTTTGTTAAGAGAATGTAGAACATGGTGGCCATATCTTAATACCAAATATTGTTTTTGAGCTTCTATGTATGGTTGGAGTTTTTTTGTTTTTTTTTTCTTATTTATCAAATTATAACGGTAATGTATTCATTCCATAATAAATGCATGTTGCCTTTCAATTCATAAGATGAATATCCTACCTACATCTCTACAAAGAGGGGCCCTACACTGATTGGGAGTATGTATAGCACCTTGACTTACAGTAGTAAAGCTAGCTATGAATGAAGCTGGTAGGGGGTGGAACACACCCTAGTAACTTCAAAAATTAAAAACTCCTATTTTAATCATAGGTTATTAGAGAAATAAATTTATGATTCTGAAATAGTGATTTTAGATAATTGCTGAAAACATTTTTTTTTTTTTAATTATGAGTTTGGTATGAATTGAAAGCTCTTTTGATGAGTGTAAGACTATTTTGTAGATATTGCAGACAAAATTAGTGGGTGGAAGAAATAAATATTATAGCGTCTTTCTCCAAACGACAAGCGCAATAAATCTATTTGAGGAATGAGATGAGAGGATTGCCCGTCTTTCTAATAAAATAATGAACTATATAAGTTATATGGAGCCAGTGTGGCCGAGGGGCTCTAGGCGCTCGCCCAGCTATCAATAAGTCGAGGCGACTCGAGGTCGTGGGTTCGATCCCGTGCCATTGAATTCTGAATTGCATCTATGAATAGCAAACGGAGCAGGGTGAGGGACACCCCTATGGGGCAATCTTCCCCCACTCTTTGATGTGGGTCCGATCCGTGTCATGATGATGTGATTTGTATCTATGGTTCGAAGACGGAGCAGGGCAAGGGACACCCCCTATTGGGCACTCTTCCCCCACCCTTTGACGCTCGCTTATATAGCTTACTAATGACCACACCATACTCGCTTTGGCGGTACAATGTACAAATGTATGATGTGTGAAGTAGCTGGAACTCTCCACCACGGGGCGTAAAATGGGCCTAATTGCTAAGTTCGAACAAGTGGTTCGTCCTAACCATTCTAGTAGGAAGTACTACATAACTACTACTAAGTTATTTCATCTAAATAGTTGACCTACATGAGAATGAAATGTGTTAGTAATAGGGAATGTTGGTACTGAATCCCAGTATTTAGTTAATTATCGTGTGAGTTTAATAATTTTGGTTAAGTATTTTTTGTTTCAATTTTTTTTATTTTCAATACATAAGCCAGAACCAGAGCCCCCATCCTCAAGCTTTACTTTGTTGTGTTTTTATAGTAATTACTATAATGTATTTGTAATTACTATTACTATAATTTTTATAATGAATTAGGATGGAATTATAATCGAATAAACCTTATATAAAAAACTAAAAAAAGTGTATGCTAATTTTGTTATTATTGAATATAAAGCTTACATCTTTACCTTGTATACTACTTGAAAGTGTTCAATTCAAGTGTGTTGAAAGTGAAATGCGTTATGTGCATAAAATACTGAGGGGGGCACCAAAGCTGAGAGCAGCCCAGGGCGCCATTCACTTAAAATCCGGGCTTGATTTTCTGGTGAAATCCGTGTCATGAAGGGGTTGAAGTCTGACGTTTCGCTTCCACTACAGGAAGTATCTTCAGGGGTGTGATGCATCGTGATGTATGTCTTGTGCTTCGAGTCAACATCACAATACACCTCACCCCTGAAGATGCTTCCAGTAGTGGAAGCGAAACTTCGAACTTCAACCCCTTTGTGACGCGGATTTCACCGGAAAGCCAAGCTGTTTATGACGAATCTACCCACGGAAGCCTACGCACCAAGTTAAATTTTTAAAAGTTCATATCTTATTGATTTAATACCATCTCCCCTGAGTAAGTGGAGTTTAGGGTCCCATCTGCAATCATGTTCAGACTTATATTTTAATTTTTAAAATACTTCTTCCTGGGATTTAAAATAACTTGTAAGTTTATAAAACAGAATAATCTATAAAAATGAATGTTTGCCTATCTGTAAGGCTCTTATGCCTTCCTAAACCGTTCATCCGATTGCGATGAAACTTTGGGGGATGGTTGGACCCATGCCCAGGAAGGTTTCAGAGTTAGTAAAACTATGTTCCAATAGATGGCGCAAAAAAATAATTGTTAAGTAAAATTAGCTTCCGTCTTTGTGTTCTCTTTTATTTTATTTGTCAGTAGTCAGTTCAGTATTTTAAACCGTCTGATGGAGCCCTAATCCAGAATTACCTCTCTCCAACAGCGTACATTATTAATCCCTAGACCCAAATTTTCCTCAGGCAGGCTGGCGCTCGATTTTCTAGTAACCCTGGTTCTTCACAACAAAGGTAAATCTACAGCTGTATATATTGGGTATTGAAGGATACTGAATCGAGTCCATTTAATTCGAGCAGCGTTGCCGAAAAGGTTTAAAATGTTACAATACATATAAGTACATAGTACATAGGTACTGTAACTAGAAGTTCGGGACTCAAAAAAAAGTCGCCGAAGGAGGCCAAAGCACCAAAGCAGAGAGATGAGTCGAGTACAATCGGGCCTTACCCCGCCTGTACTTTCTACACTATGCATTCAACCCCCGAACACCCCCCCCCCCCTTCTGTCTATATATTTCTTTCAAGGCCTTTTCGACTATAACTATTAATAATAATAAAACAACACTTAAAACTTACAAATGTTTATTAATATAGCAAAAATAATACAATAATTAAACATAGACATGTATAAAACATATATATAAAATAGACATTAAATGATTTCATTATTTTTAAATTGTTTATATATTATCACGTAAACCCAAGAGTGATTGAAATGGAATAAGTACACATATTACACACGACTAGTAATTATAATTCTAGAATGAAAAATGCAATAAATAAAAAAAAAAAAAAAAAATGAATTAAACTGAAATGTAATTTCATTAAAAACAAAGCTTTGTAAGTATATAAGTTCGAGTTTAAATATTTTATCGCATGATCAGTGTTTTTACTAAATGAGTACCTACTATATTTTTATAATAGGTAAGTATTGAGTATCTTCATTGGTGTGACACCACGTATTTTTAGAATTCCCAGCAGTTTTAAATATAAACATTTTATAATTATTAAAGACCCTTTTCTTTTAATGGTCTTAATAAATATTATTATCGTATGATCCACCGGTGTCCAAATTAACCATTTCTTACCAATTAATTTATTTAAAAAAATTATATGTTAGAATTGTCTACCAGTCCAGACATCACTGAAGTTCGATTTACAATTCAGTTTATTTATTATGATTTTTTCCAGTTTTCTACGCCGGAGAAAATTAACTTTCGCTGTGGCACGTCAGTTGAGGTTGAATTGAGTGTCATGGTTTGCTCCCGGTAAGAGCATCCACGCTAGATTACTGATGTCAAAAAATTGTTAGTTTGTGGGTTTTTGATAAGAAATAATTAATTTTAAAAACTACAGCTTCTTCTTTTAACCACGAAAAATTATATTATGTTATTTATTTTTTGTACAGGGTATTTAGTTCAAAATGATGAAAACTAAGGCTTAACTACATACCGTTATTGTTGGTGGTTATCGAAAAATATTTGTTAGAAATGTTGCTCAGAATTTTAAGAAACGCGCAAATATTAAATTTATTTTATGAAATATTAAAGCTTAGTTTATTTTTTCCAAAAAATAAACAATAATCTGACATCTGTGTGCTACATTTAAGTAATAATCCAAAATCCGCCAGGAAAATCGAGTGGATAACCTAAAGGAAATCATTAAACAGGGCATTGACAATATTTCTCACCAGTAAGTCAAAATGCTTGTTGAGAATCTATTAATAGAATCGAAATTTGCTAAAACTAGGGGGGGGGGGGGTGTTAATTACTATCTTAATTACTTGTTTAACGATCTTGAGGTTTTTGTGTTTGGTACTTGTTTTCTATTTAGGTGTAAATATTATAATTATTAATTACTTGTGAACGTTCGATATTGTCTTATGTTAGCTTATGTAAGTATTTAATTTTATTTTCAGAAAATAAAATAAACTGGAATATATTAATAGGCCAAGAGCGTTAGCTCAAAAAAGGCCCTTTCCAGGAAAAATTCGGGGAAAGCTGAATTTTGGTTTATGGCTTTATTTTGGTCCCCTGATAAACATACTAAGTTTCCCCCCTCGAGGGAGGTCGGCGTTGGCCGCCATTTTGAAAAAAGGGACCACAAATCGGTTTTTGGCCAATAACTTCGTTCTCATCGATGATACGACAAAAATAGTTATTATCAAATCTGTAGGGCTTTAAATTGTCTACAAAAAAGGTTCGATGTCATTATTCGCTTAAGTCAATAGTTTCGAAGCTATAGCGCCGCGAAGTGCGACATTTTTAGCGTATATTTACGTATTTTTACCCCTACCGGTTTTGCTTGTCATTTTTTTTTTTTTTTTTTTTTCCTACGCCGGATTCGGAGGAATCTTGTTCATCTCCTTCCTTTGTTTCGCTTGTCATATTATTTATTGTTTCTGAGGGACAAAATATAGCGCTATAGCTTTGAAACTATTGACTTTAGCGTATAATGACATCGAACCTTTTTTGTAGACAATTTAAAGCCCTACAAATTTGATAATAACTATTTTTGTCGTATCATCGATGAGAATGAAGTTATTGGTCAAAAACCGAATTGTGGTCCCTTTTTTCAAAATGGCGGCCAACGCCGACCTCCCTCGAGGGGGAAAACTTAGTATGTTCATCAGGGGACCAAAATAAAGCCATAAACTAAAATTCAGCTTTCCCCGAATTATTTCTCGATCAAAATCTTTGGCGCTTGGCCTATAACGCGTTTTTTATAATTCTGATCTGAACCACTTTTCGAAGCAATATTTTTCGGTGAGCTAAAAGAATCGATAAACTTTTTGTTGTTCCATAATATGCCTACCTGTAAAAATGTTCAATAGATCCCTTTACTAAAAGATCAAGAAAATAATAATAATATTAAGTGGTTTAAAAGAGTTTTTTATAAATAATGAATTTTTTTGTTTACTCACGAATAATAAAAAAAAATCTTTTTCAGCACTATATCTTTGGACGCTATATATTTATGCGTGTGTACAAAAAGTTATTAAATAATAAAAATGTTATTATAAAAAAAATTGTGATAAAGACAAACAAATATAAGCAATTAATTGTTTGGAAAGCACTTTAAAACTGATTAACATCGTATGTTTTGTCAAGTGTTTATTGCTTTCCTCTGAGAGCACACAGACAGACAAATTAATACAACGACAGAAAGATGTGAGACTGTTAGTAGCTGATAAGATGCCACTTTACATAAATATATAGGCGGGGCTGAGTTCAAGTTCACTCACACCTGCACAAACACACATATACAGGGTGTCCCATTTCAAGTGGATCAAACGGCCATTACTTTTAAACTAGAAAAAATTCAGAAAATTGTTACAAATATAAGTTGTAGTACTTCAGACTTCAGGCATAGTTTAATAAAATAAATAATTCCGCCCTTCAAAGGGTTAATATGGCCCTTTGAACATGGTTTCCTTTGGACCCTATTTTTTATTTTTCATGAAAAGTTCATTAAAAATCATGAAAAAATGTTTATTTCATTTTTGTATATCTTTCATAGTTGAAGCAGAAAAAGCCTTCGAAGTTGACTAATACAGTATGCAGTTGATACAAGAAAAGTACCTAATATAACATTAAATTATTTTATTTTAAATTTGTTAAACGTATGCTAATGAAGTTATTTTAGAATCTTTTAACAAATAATTTGGATAGTTTAAACCCCTCTGTCTCAAAGTTTTTAGAGAAAATATGTTTAATTTTCTACTTTTTTCCACAAATTTTTATAAATTGAACAATAATTTATGCCAGTTTTACGTTTTACTCTCTCTACTGTAAGCTTGTATTTACAGTCTTCGCACAACTAGAATCGACGCGTTGACAGCGCGGGAAAAACTAGCAAAAGGGGGGACGAGCCAATGAGAGCTTGAGATTTTCCCGGACAAAAGGTCGGGCCAACTAGGCAAAGATAAATGTCTCTAGTGGAGGGGAGAGGCCCTCTGGATAACAGTATAAGAAGGCTTCGTAGTGGCTTTATTTTTTCCCCCAGTGAGGTTGGCCAATCTGTGTGTCACTCATTTTCCCGCGCTGTCAACGCGTCGATTCTAGTTGTGCGAAGACTGTAGTCACTATGTATAGTAATAACCACAAGGCTATATGAAGGATCTAGTTGAATTTAACTTTAGCTAAATAGTTTTGTAAAGAGGCGAGCAAATAGTAGCATTCTCTTATTGACCTTAGTCCCGATACCAGTATAGCAACCTCCCACTTTGCCCCCAGGCCACCAACTTCAGAATTTCAAATTGGAATGTATATTTTTGATAGCATATTTGGATTCTACAGTGAAAAATAATAATTTTTTACTTAAAACTATTTTTTCTATCTCCAATATTTTTCCCCCTACAGGGGGGCAAAGATAGCGAAATAACCCTTCCGAAATAGTAAAAAAATAACACTTAGATCGTTATAAAATCCAAACGGTTTGAAATAAAGTAATGGAACTTGGGGGATCTGTACCATGTAAAGGGAGAAGTGTGTCATCATCCACTCCCGTACTAGGGGCAACCACTATTTTGCCCCCAGGCGCTGAAATCTACCATTTTTATACCTTTGCCCCCCCATAGGGGGCAAAATATTGAAGATAGAAAAAAAAGTTGGAAGTAAAATATTTTTATTTTTTACCGTAGAATCTAAATCTGCTATCAAAAACATACATTCCAGGTTAAAATTTTGAAGTTAGATGGTCTGGGGGCAAAATGGGAGGTTGCCCCTACTGCGCGATTGCATGAAAACAAACTTCCCTTTACATGGTAAAAATCCCCTAAGTTTCATTAATTTATCTCTAACCGTTTAGATTTTACAACGTATTATCGGAAGGGTTATTTTGCTATCTTTGCCCCCCAAAATATTGGAGATAGAAAAAATAGTTTCAAGTAAAAGTTTATTATTTTTCACTGTAGAATCCAAATATGCTATCAAAAATATACACTCCAATTTAAAATTTTGAAGTTGTGTGGCCTGGGGGCAAAGTGGGTGGTTGCCCCTAGTGGGTGATTGCATGAAAACAAACTTCCCTTTGCATGGTAGAGGTCCCCTAAGTTTCATTAATTTATCTTAAACCGTTCAAAAGTTAAGAGGGGGGGGGGGAGACTTTTAGACCACCCTGTATATTAGTTTTTCTTTTTGGTGAACATGCTTTACATGTCTCAGTATTATATTTATATTTTTTTTATCAATATACATAATTGTATTCATATTTTTTTTATTAACATAATTTACACATAGTTAATTTATTTAAATCTATATACAAATACATAATGTGTGACGGATTAATTAGTTCTTGAGAAGGGATCCTCTCTAGATGCAATGACTTCTACTTTGGGCCCTCTCCTAAAATGGGAAAAAAAAAAAAAAATATATATATATATATATATATATATATATATATATATATATATATATATATATATATATATATATATATATATATATATATATCTAAATAAGTAAAGACAATTGTCATGAAAATTATAAATCAAATAAATAAACAAATGCTCACCTCTTATGATGTTTTATGTCTGTTATGAGTTGTCTCAGCCCTGAGTCTTATTTCTCCAATGTTACCCAGCTTCTCCGTACTTCAAAAAGTATATGCTATCTTCCATAAGGTTGGTTTTTTTTTTCTTAAATTTATTTTGAAGTTATCATTTTATAAGTTTTATTAATAGCGCCAGTTTTCTTAAATTTAGTATCAGGCGGCCAATCAATTAGATTTCACTTTATAAAGCTTTAGTACAAACAATAAACCTGCAGAACGAAAAACGAGAGGTTGTTCTGTACTACAAATAAATATAATAAATAAATGTATTTAAAGCAGAACATAATGTAATTATGTATACTACTTAAATATATAATAAATATATATAGTTATTTAAATATAAATATAAAATTGATGTACATAAAAATATAGATTCATGTATGATAATAATAAAAGTACTTATATTAATATCTAAGTATCTTTAAGATAATATAATACAGTGTTTTTGCACACATACATGTTTAGTTACCACAACCTTGTTTGAGAGACACTATGGAAATGTATTATGTAAGCGTTCGCGCTTACATAATACATTTCCATAGTGCAGAGACGGAACTAGACCTGCTGAGGCCCGTGTGCAAGATTTTTTTTGAGGCCCCCCCCCCCCCCCCCCCGCTCCTTTAAGAAGACCAAATATTTTTGTCGCCTCATTTTTCGGGATACACATAAGATTTGTAATAAATTGCAACAAAAAAAATTTCATGATAAAAAAAACAATATAAATTAAATTCATATTTAAATGGACTACATTTTAGAATATTTTAGTCAAAACCGTTTTCGAGAAATACTTTTTTCACTTTTTTTCATAGTTTTTAAGGAGTAGCGCCCTCAAATTTGAAGGTAAAATTAATTTCTCCTCGGGGTATGATTTTTCTGAACATGTATGCTGAATTTCGTTTAAATCGGCCCAGTAGTTTAGGCTCCAGATGTCTGCACAGACAGACGACATAAATTTTTTAAAAACTATTTTTTTGGACTCAGGGGACCTCAAACAATACAATTGCCATACAATATCTCGCCATTACAATATTTTCTCTTTATGTGGAAAGTAAAAAAGTTACGAAAATGAGCAAAAAAGTTATAATGGTACTTTTTTACTTTAGCATCCCCTATATCCCTTTGTGTTAAAAGTTATGTATTTTGCCAAAGGAACATTGTACAGAGTAGCATATATACCTTAGTCTAAATTACTGTTAACGAAGGGGTTCTAATGTATTTTGGGACAAAGGAATATCACTCTTGTGTTTATAATTGTTATCATATCCCTTGGTCCAATCAACTATTAAGATAAAGGAATATTAAGTATAGAACTTCCCCAGGAGTCTCAATGTCTTGGGGAGACAAACACACAAACCTTTTTGACTTTTGTAGGGCACACTATTGTTGTTTTAATTTTTTTATAAGATCCATTATTTTAGGTGTTAGACTTGAGTTGAATAATCATATTTTGAAACTTTAATTCTTGGAGAAAAAATACCAAGAGTAAAAAGTTTTTATTTTAAGCCATAAAATCTAACTTTAGCCTTAAAAATATGTCATCTATTAACTTTGTAAGTACTGCTGCAGAGCATTTTAGCGCTCAAAGTGCTTAGCATTTTTTCTGTTAGCGCATTTTAAGTTAACCTGCAGTAGATTCCGGAGATATTGAGTGGATCGTGTTAGGTGGCATATTTACAAGTTATATATTTTACAAGTTAAAAATGTATAATTAATTTAAAAACTTACTAAAGATGAAACATATACAGGAAAATACAAAACATTAATAGTCTAAAATACCCTAAAAATTCGCTAGACCGAAAGCACAATACATACGTTGTCTGCTTGATGTTTCTAGAATTTATACGTTTTAGGTATAACGACTATGTTGAGAAAGTACAATACTTGCAGATGAGGTCTGTCTAGATTACACGCAAGTAATGCCGTCCAAAAAATTAAATTAGGAGTAAAAACAATGTTTTCTGTTGAGGTACACAGATACTGTCAGAACCTTTAGGAAAATAAAGAAACATAATTAGTAAACCAATTAGAGAATGGAAGGAAATGAATGTGAATCAAATACCGATTTTTAGGTGTAATTAAAATGCGTGTTCAAATTTATTTATTGATGTTACTCCGACAGTACTTAATTGTACTGTATTCATACTACACAATGTAATTAGTTTAACATTAATTTCCTCTTGAGTTTTAAATATTCTAGATAGAAAATTATTCGGAAAAGCTATATTTTTGTTTATATATACATTTTAATAGTTAAAGAATTAAAATTATTACATGTATTATACAATAACACTGAAATAATGTTTGTAATAATATAAAAAATGTTTAGTTGTTATTTTCTTAAGTAACTACTTAAAAATGAGGTTACTTAGAAGTTTAAGTAACCACATCATGCTTGAATGTGGAAATATACAGTTTTCATTTTCATGTATAAATAATTAAGAATTTAATGAATGACATTAAGTTAATATAATAAATTAAAGAAAATTTACAAACATTATACAGTGTTTTTAAAGAAGGGTATTGACATTTTTTTTATTTTTCTTTATTTTGGAAATATGACTGACACTTTTTCATTAATGACTGAAATGAGCTCACAGAAAAAATTGCTCAAAGGAGAAAAGTTTGACATCCTTTTTAAAAAACTAACTCACTTAAAACTCAGCAAGTACCATTACACATGTAACAAAAAAACTCACCAAGATAACATTACTCAATTATGTATGCTCATACAAGCATGGAAAAAACATTATCTGAGAATTAAATCTTAATTGATATCACTAATCAGTGCACACATATTTAATGATAACTTAACTTTATAACTAAATTACTATGTAAACACAATTAATTTAATTTAATTTCTAACTAAATTTCTTAAAAACCATATAAGCACCATATATTTTTTTCAGACAATACTTTTAAAATAATGTTGACATTTAGATATAAGTTAACACAACCTTGTTTGAGAGACACTATGGAAATGTATCATGTAAGCGCGAACGCTTACATGATACATTTCCATAGTGTCTCTCAAACATGGTTGGGTTAACTAAACATGTATGTGTGCAAAACACTGTATTATATTATCTTAAAGATACTTAGATATTAATATAAGTACTTTTATTATTATCATACATGAATCTATATTTGTGTACATCTATTTTATATTTATATTTAAATAACTATATGTATTTAAGTAGTATACATAATTGCATTTATGTTCTGCTTTAAATACATTTATTTATTATATTTATTTGTAGTACAGAACAACCTCTCGTTCCAGTCGTTCTGCAGGTTTATTGTTTGTACTTAAGCTTTATAAAGTGAAATCTAATAGATTGGCCGCCTGATAGTAACGTACATATGGGGTTTGGAAATGTGTAATATGACTGCGTTGTTGTTGATCCTGTAGCTCTCAGATAATTATTTGATATCTCCAAGATGTCGCTTCTCTCATTCGCTAATTCTTCCAGCTCCTTAGATCACATGAAACTGAGTTTAGAAGGTTATTAAATGGCATGTCACATATTTAAACACATTGTTTACATTTTACATGAAACAATTGCAATTTTGAAGCGCGTTAAGCGCCCTACACACATGGGAACTTAGTTCGCCGAACTTGGTTCGTACGAACCAAGTTCCCATGTGTGTAGAGGTAAACGAACCAAGTTCGTGACGAACTTGGTCTTCCATCAGGTTGGAAAACATTTGTTCGGTTCGCCGGCAGGGCGAACCAAGTTCCCCTGTGTGTAGAGAACACGAACCGATGTTCGTCATTTTATCAGAGAAGACGCTATACTTTATACACATACGACTCATTAGTTTCTTTTTACTGCTTTTAACTTTGGTTTTTTAATTTCTTTTGTTTTAACGCTGTTTATTCCTGTTTTTTTTTCTAAAGCTGTTTCTTTTCACTTTGTTTTTTAAACTTTTTTAACACTGTTTTTAACGTTTTTTTTTTTTTGTTTTTTTAACGCTATTTTTTCCTGTGCTTTTCTGAAGCTGTTTCTTAGAACTCTGTTTTTTTAAATCTCTTTTTAATACTGTATTTTTAATTTAAATCTCTTTTTAATACTGTGTTTTTAATGTTAAATTTTAACGTTTAGGACGAACCGTTGTTCGTACTGTGTGACTGTGTGTAGAGACTAGACCCCACTAACTTGGTTCGGCGAACCAAGTTCCCATGTGTGTAGCCCGCTTTACTAAGACAATTGACTTCAGCCATGAAAAATGGGTACTACATAACGTGGGAATTAAAACAAAAAATAATTTATTGTTTTACCTAATATCAGGCTCAAACAAAGACATTTTTTTGTTCGTAAACTGTGTCTGACTGTGGGAGGTGAATTGTTCTGTTGGAGGAACAATTCACCTCCCACAGTCAGGCACAGTTTTTACACACAAAAAAAATGCCAGTGGATTATTTTATTTAAATCACTTTAAGACATAACAGTGGACAAATTTAATTAACAAACTACTAGTAAATATTACTTTTTATTTAAAGTTTGACTTCTGCTAATTGTACAGTAATTTAGACATGCACAATGATTTTTAAAGTTTTTTCTCTCACTGTCCATGTTATTTTCTAAAAGCAGGGGCGTAGCTATCGGGCCGCAGCGCGCGCTGCGGCGGCGGCGGGTGGGCGCTGGCTTGAGGGGGCGTAAAATCGGAGAAGAAAAAAATAGATAGTATTTGAAAAAGAAAAAATGTTAATAATGTTATAAAATAAATAAATAATAATAATAATATTAATAAAATAAATAAATAATAATAATTGGTTATTAAAAAATATATATATTTCATAAAATATATTATTAATAAAAGTAAATTAAAAAAAAAAATCGGTCCGAGACAACTCAGGCAAACTTTCTCATATTCGAGTTCATAATTATTTCGCCCAGTGTTTTCCATTTATTAGTTTTCGTATGTACATTTAATTATTATTGAACATTTCATCAAAATGTATCATAAAAAATAACATCTCCTGGGCGGGGAATCAGACCCGGGCTCTCTTCATCCGCGTTTTAAGCTTTTCTCTCAGGAACTTGATTTTTCCCGGGAAAACGGCTAATATCGTTAGAGTCGTATTTTAATGGGCTACATTTTAGAATTTTTTTAATCAAAATCGTCGGAACTGTTTTCGAGAAATAATTTTTTTCACATGTTTTCAGAGTTTTTGGGGGGTAGCGCCCCCAAATTTGGAGCTAAAATTCGTTTTTCGATTTCGCCTCGGGGTATGATTTTTCTGAACATGTATGCCAAATTTCGTCAAAATCGGCCCAGTAGTTTAGGCTCCAGGCGTCTGCACAGACAGAGAGACATTTTTTAAAAACCAATTTTTTGGACTAAGGGGACCTCAAAACGTGTAAATCTCAAAATTGAATTTTCGCGCCATCACAATACTTTCTCTTTATACGAGAAAGTAAAAATCGTTCTAAGAAACACTTCAAATGCCAAATGCGTCAAATGCAACAGAAAATGTCGAGTATAAGCAAATGCCCATTTCTGAATAATTCTCGATATATCGATTTATTTCTTTTTTTAAATTGTTTCACAAAAAGTTTTAAAAAAGCCTAATATCTCAAAAACTAAATGAGATTGAGAAATTTGGCTAAGGAACAATTTTAAAGAACATAAAAAACCCTTTTAGAATCACTAATTTATTTCCAAATTATCATCTGCTACGCATCTTTTAAGTCCTGTAACATTTGAAAATTTGGATTTTTTAAAATTCGACCATGAATGTTGACCATGGATGTCTGAACTGACTACTCTTAATTATGGGATGTTAGAAGTGTGGCGATTTCAGGAAAAACTTCTGCTTTTTATAAGCTTTCAAATGGTATGATTAAAGTTTAAAATCAACGTACTAGTTTTTTAATTATGGTAGATTGAATGTTAACAGAAGTGAAATTTTTCGGTCAGGATCACAACCAATTCTCGTACAAATGCAAAAAAGATTTCCCCGAACGAAACCGCAACACTTTGGGTTCTTATAGAAAATTTGACGCTGAACAAAAAAGTTCCTATAAACATGGATCCAGAATATGAATATGAACAGCAGAAGTTTTTCCTGAAATCGCCACAATTCTAACATCCCTTAAGAGTAGAAACAGAATTTTTTTTAGTAGAAACAGATTTTTTTAGAAACCCTTAGAAAGTTCAGAAATTTCGTGGTCGAATTTGAAAAAATCCAAATTTTCAAATGTTACAGGACTTAAAAGATGGGTAGCAGCTGATAATTTGCAAATAAATGAGTGATTCTGAAAGGTGTTTTTATGTTCTTTAAAATTGTTCCTTAGCCCAATTTCTCTATCTCATTTAGTTTTTGAGATATTGGGCATTTTTTGAAAATGTTTGGTGAAACACTTTAAGAAAAGAAATAAATCGATATTTCGAGAACTATTGAGAAATGGGCATATGCTTAATCGACATTTTTTGTGCATTTGACCCAAAAATCCGCCAGTTTCGTTGACGTTTTATCGCGGGTCACCCTATATTTTTGCTTTATTTAATTTTTGTGAAGTTTGTTAACTATACCGACTTTTAAGTTATTAAGTATAATCTTTAACTTAATGCTATATTTTAAAATGTTCTATTTTTACCTATATTATTTTCATTTCATTTCTCGTTCCTTTAATAAAAATTAGTTTACAATTTTTGTTGAAGCATATTGACATTTTTGTTACGTGCTTGTTATGTGCTAAATAAGTTCCTTAAAGAAATCACAAACATTGAACTTTTTCCTTCAATTTTATTATATATATTTGATTTATTTTATACTCATTATTAATGATTATAAATATTTCATTATTATTGATATTTATATATTTTTTTTTTTTGAAGTCTATTACTAATTTGTTTAAGAATTTCCTTAAGATTGCCTATTGCCTAAGCTACTTATTTTATTCTTATTGTTACAACTCACTGTTACTTGATAATAATATCTATTTACATTATTAAGTGAAGGGCGCTTATTAAGTAAGGGGCGCATTTTTTATCTTGCGGGCGGGCGCTATCAGAGCTGGCTACGCCACTGTCTAAAAGAGGTTCCCATTAGTATTTGTGGGTGTTCAGAAGAAAAATTAATTTGAAAAAATAAATTTAAAAGTGAATAGAAACAGTTGCAACTTCCTTTTTCTATGGATTTAGTATTTGTTGGTGCGGGTTCCTTCCCTCCAAATATTCAAGTTCTGTGTGAATTCAAGTCTATCTCGGCTGCAAGGGATCAGGGACTCTATTGATTCATTATGCAGCAGGTTAAGCCTTCTGGTGTTTATCTGTTGCTCTAAAACAGAATATCAGATCCATGAGCAAAGAACATTTTCTTAAAATAATATTTTTTATTTATTTTTCTATTATATATTAGGCCAGTCATTTAAAACATCGTAGGTCGCAAAAAATTGCACTGTCCTGATTTTTTGGGAAGTTGTTAGGATAGACACCAATAGTGTAAAACCTAAAACCAAGTTTGCAGCTTCGAAAGACCTGTGCTAACTGCGTGTTGCTCGAAAATCCTTCTTTTTTTCGGACTTGCTTCCGTTTTTGACTTATAACTTCTAAAGTACATCCTACGGAAAAAGTTAATCTGTACACTTTTAAAGAAGACAACATTATATCTTGGTATGCAGGGAAATTGTAATAAGTTTTGGGGTTTAGGGTACATTTTGAACAAAAACTATTACTATACAATACATTTTCATTTAAGAACAAGCAGGAGATTTTATGAAGAGTGAAATTTGTTTGTCATTACACGTGTTAGCAACCCGATCCGGGGACACCATATATATATATATATATATATATATATATATATATATATATATATATATATATATATATATATATATATATATATATATATATATATATATATATGTGTGTGTGTGTGTGTGTGTGTAGAATCCATTTAGTCGATAGGAGTTAAGTACTTTTTAAACTGATAAAATGGGTCGCATGATTTCTCAAGTGTTTACCTGGAGAGCACACGGGCAGATATGTTAATACAACATCAGGAAGCTTTAATTGTATAAGTTTGTGATAAGATATTATGATAACATATTTTACAAGTGGGGCTAGGTTTAAGATTATCACCTGCACACTTATCACTTCCACTGAGTATGTTTAGTTACTGCTTTAACGTGTCTGTTAGAGTATGAACTCGCTCTACATATAATTAATATTTACTTGCATGTACTAGCATGCGAGTAAATATTAGTCAATATATCTGTTTAAGTCAAGTCTTGTGTTGTCTGCAAAGTACAAGTGATAAGACTAGCTATAAAGTAGCGTCAAACAACATAATATTACAGGTATTTAAACATAATTGTATATGTTATTATAGTAATTAATTAATGAAATACTAATTTTATGACAATTTCCCTGCATACCAAGATATTTAGTTTGACAGTTTTTTGAACTTGCTAGTAGACATTGTATACTTAATTTAACTGAAATTATAAAAGTAACATTTAAATTAAACAGACAAGGTGACACTACATTTTTAGAAGAGGTTAACTTTAATTTAAGAAATCTTTCAGAAGGGTCCTGACTTTATCTAGGCAAAATAAGTTTTTATTATGTTGTCATATAATGTATAAATAAGTTTATAATAAATAAGGGGAGCCAGCATAGTCGTGTGTCATGTAGATTAAATTACTTACCACGTCTCCTCGGACATCAATGAATAAAGGCGGCACGAGGTAGTGGGTTCGATCCCTCGCCGTGATGCTCTGATTTATATGGCTCACTAATGATCACACCATACTCGCTTCGGCGGTACATTACCACGGGGCTAGTAGAATAGGCCTTAATAAGGCCTAATTACTAGGTTGGAACAAGTGGTTCGTGGTTCGTCCTACCCCTCTAGTAGGACCTTACTTTCACTACTTATATTAAATAAAGGGATAGAAAAGGAAAAACTTATACTGTGTGAGTAATAAAGTATGAAAGTAGATTAAGGAGATGATAGTAGAGGGTTATTCTAATAAAACACGTCTTATGATTACAGGTTCAAGACAAGTTTAGCTATGGTGCTGTCACCGTGCACTTTTGTCGACTCTTCTGAGCAGGTTAGGATCCAGTCGAGCTAACTGAATGTGGCAATAGGGGTTTTGGAGGAGACTATAAAGTTATCGGAGTCGATCAATTGCAGCAGTTTCATTGCAATGTTGTCGTAGTTGGCCGTCACAATCATGTGTAATGCAGTATATCCTTCGTTATTCTTGCTGGTGATGTCACCTCTGTCATTTAACAGACCATATAGCGCCGCCTTGTAATTGCCACTCAGTGCAGCGCAGTAGAGTAGAGCCATTTTTTTTTTTGTAGGGGGAGATGTGGTTATTTGATGCCATATCTATCAGTGTTACGGTTACCGAAGACCCTGTTTTTCTTGCTGCAAAGTGAAAAAGTGTGAAACCGATATCGTCTTGTAAGTCTATCTTGCATCCGTGCTCGAACAGCGTGTTTACGATTTTAGTGAATCCTCCAGGTGCGGCATAATGCAGTGAAAATTTTCTCTTGTAGCAAATCTTATTAACTTCGACTCCCGCTCTCAGAAGTGCTTTGTATAAGTCCACATTATCTCGAGCCGCGTCAAGATGTTGAGGACTTTTTTCTTTGGTGTCCGTGTGCTTCAATTCCGCTTGTTTTTCAATGAGGTATGTTATTGCATCTTTGTCAGCCCACCTTGCAGCGAGGATCAATGCGTTTGTTTTCCTCGACACGGCGTTGACTTGAATTAGAGCCAAGACTATATCAGTATTCAGGAATTCCAAATTATCACAGGCTATGAATATGCGGAGAAGCTAACGTTGTAAATAACGAGTGAAAAACGCAACTGGATCTAGCATTGGAGGGCCTGAATGCCGACATAACTTCTGCTCTGATAAGAGTCAACACAGGGCCGAGAAAAAACAAACGCATTAAATCACCCTGAAACAAAATGTAAAATTCAGTTTCATGTGGCTACGTTGAGCAGTAATAAAATTGCGCTAGGCAGTCTGAAGTTTTACTATTAGCCTAACCTGCCTAGAAGAGTCAACAAGGTGTACCGTGATACTATCAGGTGCACCCATCATATTAACCTGCATCCAAAATTGCTTCATTACAGCCCAACAGCACCAGGTAAATTGTATTCTTACCCTACTTACAGTATAATTATAGTTGTTTTGACTGAGATTTTGTCTAATTATACTTTATAATTAGGTCTAGAGAGGTAATAAGCTTACAGAAGTAGACAAAGTGCACAAGGGTAGTTCAAATATCATGCTTTTAACAACAGAGCAAGGCAATAAAAGCCATCTTCTTAACCTTTTACCCGCCGCAACCGGAAGTAGCAATTTTTTAATTCTTTTCTTTGTGTTTTCTTCTTCCTAATTTTTTAGTTTAGAAGAAAAAACAAAAAAAAAATCAAATTTTAAATTTGGTCACCATTTTTTAGGATGTTCCAAAATTGGAACAATGGCAGGTTCTGACTATACTTGGATAACAAATTTATTCTTATTCTTTGGTTTGCATATTATACTGTAATTGTGTTATACAGTAATAATTTATTACGACAAATAATTAAGTAATTTATTAGGGATAAATTAATTAATTACATAATTAATTAAATAATTAATTAATGAATTCGATAAATAAATAGTTAGATATAGATAAATAAATTACTGTAAATAGGTGAATTAGCTTTTCTAACATCTCAAACATTTTATAACATTGATGGTTCTAGAAGAAAGAGTGATAAGCATTATTTTGTATCATTGAAGCAAGGAAGATGCATCCAATGCAGTAAAAATTCAACTTCAATGTAATGAATGCGAAAGAAGGTTGCATTTATTGTGTTTTCCAACTTATCATGGATTATAAATTTGTTACTGCGTATTATTGTAAGTTAACCTATGTATTATAATTTTCATTATTGATGTTTGAATAATTATATAAGTAAACATTTTTTTTTACAAATAAACCAATACACAAACTGACTTTACTGTTGAGTTATTTACAGCTACCAGTAATTATTTATAAATTTATTACAACTGAGATCCATGATAAGTTGGAATACACAATAAATACAACCTTCTTTCGCATTAATTATATTGAAGTTGTATTTTTACTGCATTGGATGCATCTTCCTTGCGTTATTGATACAAAATAATGCTTGTCACTATTTCTTCTAGAAAGTGGTGAGTTTCGGTCCAGGTTTCTCTCCTATAGTTTACGTTGAGCCGTTTTCAAAAGAGATGGTTACTTGACGTCTAAAAATGTCAAATAATCAATGTTCAAATTGAATATCTTTATTCAGCTCTGTGCAAAAGCCATGCTGCTACTACAGCCATATTTAGACCATTAGAAAATAAATTCCACCACGACTTTTTTGATCTAAGAACCTAGCATTCTGTCCTAAACGTCAACTTCTCCCATTCCTTTACTATAGTGTGCATATACATTGGGCTGAAGGACGTCTTCTTTCTTATGTTTTTCTTGTGAAAATATTTTGCATATCCTATAGGTACGTGAGATAGGTGTAACATGATTAAAACGGAATTGTCGTTTCATCTAAAACTGTGGGTGATAAAAGACAAAGTCATACTTGTCTCTTTTGTAGAGTTTACGTAAAAAGTTGTAGCTGTCACAAAAACCCCCGAAAAAAATTGTTATTCGACTTTTAGCGCCCCCCCCCCTCCCCAATAAGGTAGAAATATGCATAGGACGTCCCCCCCCCCGACGGGGTGGTAATGGCCCGCTAAATGAAAAAAATTAAAATAAAATAAAATTTCAGAGGGTGCCCAAAGGATGCCCAATTCGATAAGCAGGCAAATATACCCCCCCCCCCCTATTTTCACCCCCCCCCCCCGTGCTCTCTTACACGATAAGAGCACTCAGGACAGTCAACTCGCTCATGAATTTTCATCCTTCCTGAGTATATAAGGTGTAATTAAAAGTATAGTCAGAACCCGCCAATGTTCCAATATTGGAACAGCGAACTTTCATTGTACCTAGAAAACGGCCTGTTCATTATTTTTTTAAGAAGGAGGTATTTTTGTGTTCGACTAACATTCATTTACCTAAAAAAAAATTGGTGACTGCCTATCAATAAATATAGTCAAGATATAAGTAAGTTTCTGCCCAAAGGTCGTAACACCCGAAATTCCAACTTTTCAAAAAAATAAAAAAGTATGTACCAATAATTATATGTGAACAAAAAAAATATAATAACACCCAAAAACATGTTAAAAAAGAGGAAAAAAATTATAATCATCAAAAACTGAAGTAAAAGTTGTCCAAAAAAAATGTTAAAGTTATGTTCCAAAAATGGAACAATGGCAGGTAAAAGGTTAATCTACAAGCATGGTGGAGTCGACAAAGTGGGACAAAAAGGTTACTAAATGCACTTTATCGACTTCTCAAAATTGGAGTTATTCTAATAAGACATTTCTTATTTCAGGTTATATTCAAGTTCGACGATTTACTATGCTGAGACAGGCTATCCGAAGATCCGCTCCTTGTCTTTTTAAGAGGTCATCAACACCGAAGGAGAAGCGCCACTGCCAGTCACTATATCTTTAAGGTATACAGAGTATTATGTAAGTATTTCTGAGTCAGATAACAGAGACTTCAATATGCGGTCTCTTCTAAGGTTGCTAGATTTTGGAGCATTAGTGAACCTTATGGATAATGATGAGAGTCGACGCCGTGTCGGGGAATACAAACGCATTAATCCACGCTGCTAGGTGGGCTGACAAAGATGTAGTAACATACCTCATTGAGAAAGAAGCGGAATTGAAGCACACGGTCACCAAAGAAAAAAGTCCGCTACATTTTGAGGTGACTCGAGGTAATTTGGACATATTCAAAGCACTTCTGAGAGCGGAGGTCGAAGTTAATAAGATTTCCTGCAAGAGAAAATTTTCCCTGCACAATGCCGCGGCTGGAGGATTCACGAAAATCGTAAACACGCTGTTGGAGCACGGATGCAAGATAGACATACAAAACGATATTGGTTTCATACCTTTTCACTATGCAACCAGAAAAACAGGGTCCTCGGTTGCCGTAACACTGATAGACAAGGTATATAAAATATACACACCTCCTCCTACAGGAAATTCACTCTAATCTACTGCGCTGTGCTGAGTGGCAATTAGAAGGCGCTACATGGTCTGTTAAAAGACGGAGATGACATCACCAGTAAGAAAAACGAAGGATGTACTGCATTACACATGATTGTGACGGCCAACTACGACAACATTGCAATGAAACTGCTGCTATCATCGACTCGATTTTAAAGATTCCTCCAACACCCTATTTCCACATTCAGATAGCTCGACTAGTCGATAAAAAATCAGTGGAGAGATCAAAGATTAAGGGCAGATATCAACTCTTGTGACTCGTTGCGTAAAACTTGCATCATATCTACCCTTCTATACACTCTAAGTACGATAAGTTAACATGCTGTCACAACACGGTGCAGAGGTTAATATAATATATTTACTCCTGCATTCTAAGGCTGGTTTCATTGTAAGAGATCTTCATGAAATCTTTGCTCAGGTCTATATAAAGAACAATTAAATGCCAAACAGTTTTAATTTAAATGTAACCTTAGTTAGTACCTGGTAATCTTGTGTATAGTGACTACTGATAATAATGGAATAAGCTTATAGTGTTGCAGTGGGTTAATTAAGGAAGGTTACCTAGGCATAGTCCAGGCTACTAAGCAACAATGCTCTGATTTTTATAAATAATAAAGACGGTAGTACTGCTCTAAATATAGCATTATAAAATGGTAAACTATATTGAAATAAATAACTATAATTCAGTTACTAGTTAAATGATACACTTTAGATCTTTGTAGAAAGTAATGAAGAACATAATAATGTAATCATAAGTATAGGCTGTTAGATTTTCATAATCTTATGACAACAGGAGATAAGAACTCTTTACTATCTGTCTAGATATTATTTTATTCATACTTAAAAAACTTTCTTAACTGTAAATAAATTCAAGTGTTAATATAAGCATTGTAAGGTTGTCTCCATTGTCAATATTGTTACTTTCGTGCACCAAATTGTGCATTCTTATCATGTCTTACGTTGTATTTCTATTGAGTTGATTAAAATGTCCTTCAATTTGAGGTGTTATTATTTCTACTAAACCACCTTGCCTCTTCTGAGATACCTGGATTGGATCTTATATCCCTGTCTCTAGGTAAGCTACTCGAGCTGTAGAACTGGAATGAGTTATGATCTCTAAAAGTCGGATATTTAAGGCCTCTTTGGAACGAGGCGATTAGTAGATTGTGTAGATTTAACTAGTTGATCGGGCTGTTGAAAAGGAGTGTAGCCTGGTAGCAAGTGTTAAGGAAAGCTGTGGTGACTACATTGATAAAAATTTAAAAGGGCTGGAGTTTGGAGGGACGTGGCACGCGAATGGTATGCTGATGTCGACAGCGTCGAGTCTATGGAACAAGGTGAAATAGGTATCAGCATTTCATAAAAAATTATTTAATTAATGAATAAAGTCACCTAGATGTTGATAAACAAAGTTCAAAAATCGAGAGTTCAATGCAATAACGACTAAACTTACTTGATAGGTTAGTTATTCAAATATTACTCCAAATCAAAGTGGTCACCTATTAAGTGACAAAGTAACATCAACTTGATTTTTGGTCAACTAACTAATTTTATACTGAGGATTTTGAAAATCAGATTGTCCACTAAAATAGGCGGGACATGGCCGTTTTCAAATGCCTATTGCCAAGCTATGTCCCACTGATGAATTTAGCCGACCACATATTCTTAAAAGGCACTAAAAGATTTACTTGCACACATCATTTTAGGTTGATGTTACTCACACATTTATTTTGCATGCTATCTTCTGGACTATATTTTAGATTTTAGATAATACTGGCTACAATGATAAGGACCCCCATATGGCCTCAAATTTTTCAAAATGTCGTTTTTGCACTAAAACCTTAGTTAGATAATAAACAGTTATGTCTAAAAACAACATAACTGTCTATTTAGTTTTAGTGCAAAAACATTTTCAAAATTAATTTGGGGCCATATTGGGGGTTCTTTTAAACGTTAGTAAGATAATAGACAGTTATGTCACACATTTAAGGAAATAAGGTAAGTTTAATAAAATAAAAAAAATAAAAAAAATTATTGTAGACAAATATTATTTAGATTTAGACTTAAGAAATAGTAAATTAGACAAAAAATACTAATTAATAGTATAAATCAAAATGTATAATTATATATCTTTTGAAGGATAGCTTAAAAAGATATTACATTATAAACAGTACAATTAAGTAGTAGTAAGTAAAAACAAGAATTTAAACTAATAAACATAAAAATAATCATCACTGGCTTATAATTAAATACACCTTAATCAGAAAAAAAATTAAAATTCCTGACATCTAGATAAGCTTATCACTCAGGGTGAGTTCCTTTATTTCAACTTTCCCTAATCTTTCACCGGAATAAACCGTGTGACAGATTTTATATTATATATACAGGGCGATTCAAAAAGTCCAGTCATGCACCTTGACTTAATGAGCGAATTTTCAAAGAGAACTGCGTATTATTGGCTTATGATAATATAGGAAAATTTTGGTTTAGAATTTAGATGGGTGAAAAAAGAAATTTGGTACACGGGGATACGGGGTACAAAAGTCAAAATAGTATTTACCCTTCAAGGTGCATGTCGTTGAAAAGCTCTTTAAGAGTACAGTAATTGTTGTTATGTATACTTTTGTCATATTTTCATATAAGAGGGGGGTAAAATGGAAAAAACACGTTTTTGTGCTATTTTTGACTCTAATTTTCAAAATTTGACCCCTAAATGAACTCCAAAAATTCTGGCCAACGAAGTTCTTTCGTTATTATTATTTAAATTTGTTGTATTTAAATTTAGATAAATAATAAAAAATCTTGGAATATAGAATTATAAAACGTTTAATAGTATTCTGGCATTATTTTAGTAGCAAAAAGACTATTTAAAAGCCTTAATTATATTTTCACTTATTGGTAACGCTTGTTTGATTTTAATATTTTTATTTTAAGACTTACTTTGGCGTTCTGATCCTTTATTATTAGTTTTGTTACATTCTATTACCTTCCAATTTTCCTGCCCATAACTATTATTGAAATAAATTAGTATTTTTTTTTTTTTAAATTCTAAAAGTGGAACTACATTGATTTTAAATAAATTGCCTTTAGAATCTTTTAAGAGGTATAATGCCATATGTACAATTGTTTGATGTCAAGCATGTCAGGAAAACCCAATTCACTTACAATACAGGGATTTCCTTTTTGCTAATATGCAGTTATCCATACAGTCGAGAATCGCTTGGCGGCACAATTTCGCATGATTTATGCACTTAAAAGATTATATCCCTAAGTCAAGAGTTCATTCTTAAGATTTATACATTTTTGAAAGATTACGTCTATATAATTTAGATTTTTAGATACATTTAGAGATACACATATTAGAGATGATATCCCTTTGTCTAAACAGTACATTCGATTGATGGCCCTCCCAATTGTCTAACCTTTTTTCTTAGGTGGCTGGATTACTGCAGTTTTACCCCTTTTTTTGCATTTCTTATAATTGTGAGAAGTTGATCAGGTACAAGGCATCAGGCATTATTTAATGGCTACAACACTGTGCAGTCTTCTTCATTCTGTGTATTGAATTGATTTCAAGATTCTGTACTGCATAATAAAACATTAAAATCGTTACCTGAAATGTAAAAAAAACAAAAATAAAAATAAATATGAGTTACAATAGATGATTTAACCCTGGTAAGAGATTTGTAATAAATAACATGTATATTATAATTGACACAACTTATTAAATTCCATAAATGTGTACACAAATTTAAACACTGTACTTGGTTACCCATCCAAATTTACATAATACATTAATTGAATTTGGGGTGTACGGCATTGGTGATTCATCCGGATTGACCAGAGTTACTAAAAGCGTGTGGGATTAGTACATATTGCACTAGTTAATATTTTTATGAATATCCTAGTTTACATATTTTAATAAAATTATTATTATGAATATACTAGTTTACATTTTTGAAAATATTATTATAAATTTAACAAACCAGTTAATTCCACGTGCTCATGCCTTTCCATGGATGAAAGAAGCGATCTTCATGGAATTTACGTCTCCACAAAAAGTAGGAGCTAAAGAGTGACCGCTTGGTGCCATAATCCTTCTTGTGGCGATGCTTAAATTTCTGTCAGGTTCCCTCAATGGTCTAAGTATGCGCTCCTGTGGTGGGGTCGACAAAATTCTCACTGTGGTTAACCACCAAATGATTATAACCCTCTGAAATAAAACAAAAATAATCATTTTTAAATTATATATTAAATAGCACTACATAAATAATTACTTGTACCATAATATTACCTACTACATAAATAATTACCGTAATATTTATGAATTTAGTCCATCGTTATTAACCTGGTAATCTGTCAATCCTACCATAGGCAGCCCATCCATCAGACATGACGGTAGAACCTGGCAGAACATGGTTGTTCAACACCGACAAGATGGTTGCAGTATCTCTTCTTTCAACTGGCGATATAAATGCACTAGACGTTAGGGAGCACAAAAAAAAGTCGCCGAAGAAAGCCGAAGCAAAGGCAGTCGAGTACGATCCGGTCTAGCCCCGCCCACCACTAGTGTCTATACTGTGCAGTGCATTCAACCCTATCTTCTCTTTAGCCTGTATAATCTCTCTTCAAGGCCTATTCCATTATGACACGACTATTCATAATAACACTTAAACTTAAGAAATATATCAAATATAATAACACTAAAGAAATATTTATATTAATACAGCATGAGAATACAATTAAACATAGACATTATAAATAATACATATAAAATAGAAATAAAATAGACATCGTTATTTTTACATTATTTATAGTTTATATTATTATCACGTAAACCCAAGAGTGATTGAAATGGAATACGTACACAAATTATACTCGATTAGTAATTATAATTCTAAAATAAAAAATGCAATAAATCCCAAAACAGAAATACGAAAAACTGAATGTAAATTTAAATGTAATGACGTCAGCGTCTGGCTCAAGTGCCCCAATGGCTACTAATATGTATTAATAATAATGTAATGCATAAAATGGAATATGCATTAAAATATCTAATAAAAGCGACCTAATTATTATCAATTTTGTTAAAGATTAATTATTTTATTTAAGATGTCTTTATTTTGGTTTATAATAATTAAAGAGGATTAGTAGTTCCACGTAATTAGCATTCTTTTAATCTATGATCTCGTTAAACATTATATGTATAAGTAAAGGGAAGAGTTAAGCAAGAGTGCGTGTTTAAAGTTCTAGAGGAGTAAGCGTAAGTGGGTTGAGGTAGGCTGTGGAGCGTACCCGATGATTCCCGAGTACTTCCGAGTGACTGTCTTCGGCGACTTTTTTTTGTACTCCCTAACGTCTAGTATATAAATGCCCGGCCAATCCCTCGCTCCACACCTCCGAAATATCACTGCTCATCTACCTGTCACGAACAATTATATAAAAACATAATCAATACTGATATACAGGGTGATCCAAAAGTCCGGAAACAGCTTCATATCTCCGGTTATAATTGAGATATTAAGTTCCGGTTTGCGGGTATCTGTATCATTCATTAAAAACTACTTTTTCGGTGGGTAATAATTTTTTCCGCCATGTTGGTTGCCGCCATATTGGATTCAACTTAAAAATTTTAAATTGGAACACCCATAAAGTGATACATTTTTGGAAAGGTCTTAAAAAAGAAAACATTTGCCGCAAACCCGAGATTTCTATCTACTCCCGTTCCAAAATGGTGGACACTCAAAGTGTAAAACATTACTCTTTTTTACTACGTTTTTATTAGCTTGCTTTCTTGTTTGTTTGTCCGGTACAAATCTTGCAATCGATTTCTAACTAACTTCCCGAATAGCTAGACATTTAAAACTTTTATAACAGCTCAGAACACGAGGACAAGGCATAATTTTAATACTTTTAGCCATCTTTCAGCAGAATTTAATTGGCTTTCAGCAAAATTTAGTATGGAAAGTTAGTTCGGAAAAAATCCGCATGTTATTTTATTTGTTTTGACATGTCCCATATTTATACAATATTCATTTTGACGGGCTTCAAATTTGTGATTTTTTTATTAAGAGGTAAACATTGAATGACAGCGAAACCGGAAAAGTAAACAAAGAAATAAATTAATTGACGTGTAACACCAGGTTTGTTTGTTTGTTTTTTAGCATTTTAAAAAAACACCATCAATAGGGTACTACTTAAACTATACATTGTGGCCTACGGACCCTCGCTGTGTGCTGACTAGCACACACTTGACCTGTTTATTTTTATTCTTATATCCTCACCGGCACTGCCGCGGCTTGATTACAAACGACTGAATGCAAAGGCGCCGCGCCGGAGCGTCTTCTACGAATTGTTAATATGCCTTCATACTAGGTAGGGCCGAGAGGGCTGAGAGTTGATGGCAACCTCCTGTACTTTCCTAACTCCCTGTCACACGTATAACTCTTTTCGACTTTCTTCGGCCCTATGACGTGCGGTGGAGGGAGGCCCAACAGCTGGAGACTGGATTACACACCTCCTATAGCTTTTTAACTCCCTGTTAAACTTTTCTGAGTTTTTAAGCTAAAAGTAACGTAACGTTTTTGACTTATGTTCCATAGCATAATCATGAAAATGTCAAAAGAAAAAATATATATATATGTATAAATTTTAATATAAAATGGAAGAATGAATGAATGGAATGCAAAATACCTTGAGGTTACTAGATTCACTTCACGAGTACAAGCGAGAAAAATATTTATTAATAAATATTTATTTATTATACACAAACATTATTATTTTCTATAACCCTAAAGATATGTTTCTAGCCACACATTGCTCTAAACAACGAGGTGCTTTAGGTACTCTCTGCTGTAGTTGGCCTAACATCTTTCTTCTTTTAGCATAAGTATGCTCAGCTAACTTTAATTTAGCAGGGCGTCTTTTAGGTGCACTTCTACGAGAAAAATGTTTGTTTTTTCTTCTACTAACTGATGTGGGTTGAACAGGAATATTTCCAACCCTTTTTCTAGGCACAACATTCTGTTTCCCTAAGCTCTGCATTGCCGACAGTAATCCAGATTGACTTTTCATTGATTGAATCTGTTTAGTCATTGCACGTACAGCAGACTTGTACCCTTCAGGGTTGTTTTCGAAGTCATTTTCAATTTTGTTTTGCAGAAGTTGTGTCAGGAAGACTATTTCCTCCTTGATCACATCAATGTTTATTGATGGTTGTTGAGGAATTATCTCTTCATTATTATAATTATTATTATTAGTATTATTACAGTCATCAGTGGACATTTTATTACTTTCAACGGTACTGTTTTTACTTGTGTCTGTAATTAGTGGAGCATACCAATTGTCTGGGACATTATATAGGCCAGTGGCAATCCAATGAAATAATTTTCTTTCATTTTCATTTATTGGCACAATGTTGCTAAATTTAGCATTTTCCTTGATAGCAACAAAATGTTGATGTTTACAAGGTTGTCCACTTTTTCCATTAAAACAAGTACATATTCCTAATTCTAAATTTACTTCATATTCTGTTTGTGAAGCTTTGTTATTATACACAACAAACACTTCATCTTTTTGACCATCTAGTTGCAAATCTTTTATCTTTTTGGTATATGGAAGATACCTCATGTTCCTGTATTTAGAATACCTTCCACTAATTATGTCTATTATTTTTCTTTTATAGTAATTTTCCATATCCACAGTCAAATAATGGAATAACTGATTGATATTATAGGCTCTTGTCCTATTTAAGATGCGCTCTTTTAGAACATTTATTGCAGACTTCACCATATTATTTGTGTTATTCCCTTTAGTTAAAGTTCTTTTACATTGAGCCCATTTGTCAAAAGTTAACAATAAGGACTCAAAATATTTATGAAAAGCTGGATTTAATTCAACAACTGCACTCTCGCTATAATGGCCCTCTCAGCTTGGTCTAATTTTTCAGCTATCAAAATACTTTTAAATAATTTGTACAACTCTTGTCTATGATGAGGCGTGATACATTATGTTTGGTCTCATTCAGCCACCGCCATACAGCTTGCAGCACAAGAAATGAGCAGAGCCAAATTGTTGATTGAGGGAAAACTGTAGTTATTGCATTTTGCTCAGCTAAGCTGTTGTCGGTTAGAAACATGGCTGGAAAATGTTTTCCTCCGAATGAATTTGGTGGTAAAGCTTGTTTTAGCAGTCGCAATCCAGCTGTAATTGTTTTCTCACTCTCAGAAGACGATATAATTATACCGAGCGGTAACCCACCCACACAAGAATCAGTCATTAGCGGGAATATACGACAGTTGAACCGATCCATATTCCCGGAACTGTCCAGAAAGCATACATCGCTAGAATGATTTACTTCATGAGCTCTTCTTATGAGAGGAGGGCAGGCAGCCAGAACAAAATTCCCATCAATGATTTCAAATTTTGTAAAATCGGGATTTTCTGACACTAGCTCCCTTATGGTACTTAAAACATCATTTTTGGCCTCACCAAAGTCAATTCTAAACATATTATTATAAAAATAATGTACCTAGTTAATGTCTGGACAGATTGATCTATCAGCTGCCGCCGTATATAGTATTCGTCATCATACTGCTCCATCAAGTCTTGTTTATGAAGTTCAAGAGCCTTTGCTGGTCCATGGTGACGGTGACTTCTAAATAAATCCAGAAATTTCTCTTTTATTCATCTCCAACATCTTTGAACTTCAATGCTTCTGCTAGTAAGTTGTGGTTGTGTTTAAACTGCACCTCCACTATGCTAGGAAACTCAATCCTAAGTTTGTCTTTAGATCTGGAAAAAGTGCATTTATAAAATAGATGTTTATTAATAACAATATAGAATTGTGATTTTATGAGTCATTGAAATAATAATTTAAGGAACATATCTAAAAAGTGTGGACTAAAAAAAGTTTATAATATGTATAAAATATATGAAACCAAGAAATAATAAATAAACTTACTTAATATTTTGTTGGAGAAGTTGATTGGATAGAAATTGTCAATTTTCCTTGACAACCAGTATGCTTCAGAGTAGGAGATTTTATCTTATGGCTGTTAGGATAATTGTTGTGCAGACAACGGTAGTAGGCCTGGAATATAAAAATATGAATAACCATTTATAACTTGAAATAAATAAACATCTCTGATTAAATGTAATTACCACACTACTGATATCTTCATTGACAAATTATATTGTAGTTATAGTGACTAAATTTATTCAGGTCTGAATTGGAAATAAGTCTTAACCAGAAAATATGAACCACTTGCATACTCCTGATTATGCTGTACGGTTCCAAAACATAAATAGGTGTTGAGTGGAGAGGTAACAAATAAAATAAGTGTAGCTCAAAAGGGGGTGGAGAGATGTATGCTCAGAATATTAAGAAGGGACAAGAAAACAACAATTCGGTTAGAAAAGAAAAAACATTATTACTACTAGACGACGTAGGAGAGGTGATGTTGGAAAGCAAGTGGAACTGGGCTATTGCAAGAACTGAGGACGGAAGATGGTCTTAGAAGTTAATAGGATGGTATCCCTGGGAGAAAGTGAGGAAGAGAGGCAGACCACCGCCTCAATGAGAGGAAGAGCTGTGGAGGAGACACGAAAGACTGGCCAGAGTGTGGCAAGTCTGAGTAGGCAATGTATGAAAAATGTATATAAGAATATTAGGTTTTAGAAGCAATAAGAAAAAAAATCTTATTATAGTAATTAACTATTTTTAATAAATTAAATAATAAAATAAATGTATGCTTGTGTGTGTAAGTGTATATAAAAAATAGTAAAGTTGTCAAAATGGTGTATATATAATATATATATATATACTGACAATACATGAGTAAAATTAAATAACTAGTCACTATTTAAATACTTGAGAGTAGATGTTTTAAAATAATTATGATTTTAATAGAAAATATTGTATCAATTTGTTTGATAAACACTAGTGGGAGTAAAATCTAAAGAATTTAATAGCCAATATATTTTTTCTTGTTGTAACGTTGTTTCTTTATTACCTCTATTTATAATTTTTGTTAGTTATAGAATAATTTATACACACATAATATATAGATTTAATTGCATTGTTGTTAGATTATTGAAAACTTGATGTATATATTTTTGATTTATTAATTTATCTAATGATAAAAAAAAGCAATGTACAAGTTATATAAACCACTCAATTGGTCTTCTCAGAGCCTTCAACAAACTACTATGTAAGCCGAGTAGCCAGGAAGAAAGAAAAGAAATTAAAATTATAATAGTATATAATATTTATTTGTTGTAAAAAGTGTACATTTATTTGTTTTTGAAAGTGCAATAAATGGTAATTAATCAATCATTGTATCACATCTTAATAATAAAAAATGAACCTACCTTAAATGACTTTTTGTCCAGTACAGGGAGTCGTAGTCTGAACTCTGTATGTAACCCCTGATAACTGCTGATGATGCTGCAACCATTCCTTAAATTCGTCCACAGTCGCACATTTTAATCTAAAATTTGCCACATGACAATCTTAGGTTTCATTACTTTTAAGAAATGAGGCGCTTGGATACAACTTCTGAAATAAATAAATTATATAAAATGCATTGACAAAAAACACTTCTCAAAGAAATATTTGTTAATACCGCATCAAACATAATGCGTAAAGGCAGTGGCGTAGGAATTCATTTTTGACGGGGGTGGCTCGGCTCCTCCGCTAAAGGGGGGGGGGGGGGGGGGGGAGATACTCTTTATCAGACTGCAACCTATCCTCTCTCTACCCCCCCCCCCCCCCCTCCCCCTATAGAAGGGGGGTCCGGGAAACTTTTGGAAAATAATCGTTCAAAAACAGCATTTTAAACAGTTGTAGACATATTTTAGAGCAGTTCTAATATTCGTAGGTTTCGGCTTTTTAGAGAACAAATTTAAATAAGTATTTCGTCTTTTTCTCATGATGTCTATCAAAATTTAATAAATGTATCTTGGGAGGCTGATGCACCTGGAGCAGACACACGGCTACCATCTGAAACTTAGAAACCTAATATTTCCAACAGCCACTCACTCATTCTGATTCATACATTTACTTACAAAATTTGATCATGAAATCGGTTCATTGTTTTTGAATCACCCTGTTTATACATATATTATATGTGTTATATATATGTCTGTGTATACATGTGTCATCCACGGAGTGAGTGCACCTGGAGTGAATGACTAAACAAATTTTAGTTGAAATTTGAGCTTCTAGGCATCAGCCGTCAGCCCTAAATGGTCTTAAACTAAAAAGTTGAAAAAAATTAGTCCAATTAACCCATTCAATGCGGGTGGATCCATGCCGTGCTAACGCGCCTGGCGGGTGGATCCAAGCCCCTTCCTTTCAGCCCTCTGTAGCTCTATTCTCCGTGCCTCGAATTCAATGCGGGTGGATCCATGCCGTGCTAACGCGCCTGGCGGGTGGATCCAAGCCCCTTCCTTTCAGCCCTCTGTAGCTCTATTCTCCGTGCCTCGAATAGAACTATCTTGCAAGGCTCTGTCAGGCCCGCTGTTGTTTGTATCCACAGTGGATCCAAACATTTTTTTTTAATTTAACTTTTAAAATTGTGTAAATTTTATTCAGTCAGGTAGGTAGGTTCATAAATTGGATTACGCATTCAATGGGTTAATTAAATATACAGGGTGTTCTTTCTATGAATTTTCCAAAAAATGTTAAGAGTGAAGTACCCTTGTCTTTAAAAATCTCAAAAATATTTATTTACAAAAGTTGTTCAAAATTAAAAGTTATGTCACATTTTCAGTTTGATCACCCAAGTACAAATTCCTAATTGTCTATGCTTTGAATGCAATAAGATTACAAAAAACAAACAAGGAAAATAAAATCTTAATGAGTGAGAATGTGTCTAAGCGAGTTATAATCAAAAAAATGAAAATGTTATTGAGAAAATAGCTTCATTTTTTTATTTCACTTTTTATGCCATCTATTTATATGTATATATGTTTTTTTCAGATGGATGTTTGAACCTTTGCTGATGAGCTTCAAACCCTGAAATGTTTTTCCACCTGTAATCAGTCGACCCTCACATTATATAAAACTCTTTTTTAAAAACCCTTCCTCATAAAAAAAAAAAAATAAATAAAGACAATTATTCACAAGACTACATTCACTAACCTTAAATTCACTTAAATTGCTGTAAATTAACTTTAGTTTGCATGATAAGGGTATTTTTTATTGCTTAACTATGTATTAAAACATTGTATTTAACCTTATTGTACCTTTTATGTGAATAAAACAGGCTTTTTATTTAATTCTGTTTCTATAATGCTTATATTTCAACCCTTCCAAATATTTTTAATAAGATTTATTTTAGAAGTTGATTGTTCTTCTTTTCAATGCAGAGGGAATTTATGAAATCCTTAACATAATAATATTATGGAAAATAATTTTTCCTACTAGCGGCAGCAAAATTACGCATTATTGAACTGTTTTTAGGCATGAAAGTTTAATTTCTCTGAGGTATCAAGAAAACTTTACAATACGCAGCAAAATGCGATTTTGCTGCCTAGGCGGCAAAATCGTATTTTGCTGAGGATTTTTCCAGTATAAGCCACGCCCACATTCCCCGCTACAAATAAATAAACAAACAACCTATTCTTTTGTATTATCTTTTAAACACTGCAGCTCGTCTATTATCATCATTTTGTTTTGTTTTTACTGTATTTCTGTCAATTCATTTTTTATAATTGTAACATTTGATATTGTTGCTTGTTTTTTTTAAAAAAATTTGAATAGTTCAATAATAGTATTTGATAAGTAAGTAAGAATTATAAAATGATTATAACATTATTTATAGGAAACATTTTTCTGCCGCCAGTAGGAAAAATATTGTATGCAACAAGGCAGCAAAGGAAACATTTCTGCCTCATATTGATATATTGCCTGCCTCGGCTTCGCCTCGGCAGTCAATCGAATGAATTACCTGCCTCGGCTTCGCCTCGGCAGTTAATTTCCATAGCCTGACCTCGCCTCCGGCTCGGAGGCTAATTTAATCATTCGTCAGAAAAATTCCATTTTGCTGCCTAGTTACATAAATAACTATTTCATTTTTGAGCAATAGGAAAATTTACACTTGTGTAAATTATTTTAAAATTTGATTTGCTGAATTCATAATTATTATTATCTAATTATCCAGGTTCGTTATGTAGGTAATATAATTAATATTTCAAGGCACTGAAATATGTATATTTTTTAAGAAGTGGATAAAAAAGAGAAATTAATATTTCAATTTTTAAAAGTAAGGAGGAAAAGAAATTAGCTTATGTTTGAATTTGAAATTCCCGGTTTTTGGCGGGCATTTAGTACTGCGTTTTCCCTTGAACGTGAGAAGCGCTACTGTATAGTTTCCCCACTCTAACCTTGTCAAAACTTTCTTGAGAGGGGAGTCAACTATCTCTACTATTAGATATCGATGGAATTTACATTATATAATACATTCAAAGAACATTCATAGACCATTACTTTTGTCGAGGTTTGCAATTTAATATTTTAAACTACCGTCCATCGTGTAATAAAGATATGATTATCAATTGTCGGTGTTATGTTAACTAAACAACAATAACAAGGAGAAGCAACTATTGAATTTCCAAATAGGTTCGTCTGAAGCCACGCCCACCTTACCTCTCATTGGCCAGCTGTTTCTAGCTTGGCTATTCCCGCCAGTATTTAAATTAAAATGTTACATCGTCTCTATAGCTAGTTAACCTAAACTTTTAAATTTTTTTTACGTATAAAGTAAAAGAGTTTCAATATTACAAAAAAATACTTCCGTATTCCTTGTAGTCCAGTCAAATTAAACTCAAAAAAAGGGCTCGACCTTGCAAAAGGTCAAGTAGTTCTAATTTGTTTATTTGTTGCTAGGACCTAAGCCAATAGTAAGAACCAAAGTTTGTAGCTTTATAAGAGCTATGCGAGCAGAGAAATTATATTTACGCATGACGATGACTCAGCTCAGAGTAAAAGTCGGCCGATTTAATTTGGTATACTTTGTAATGAACATGTTATCATGTAAGGTAGTTTGACCCGCAATACATGAGAGATGGAACTAGAAACTGGGTAAAAGCAAAGATGAGGAGAAAGGCAACTATTGAATTTAGGTTCGTCTGAAGCCACGCCCACCTTACCTCTCATTGGCCAGCTGTTCCTAGCTTGCATGTTGCCGCCAATATTTCAATTAAAATGTCTCTTCTATGAGTTCTATGACATTACAGTTGTTTTTTGTGTCTGATCCGATTTTTTTGTTGACTTATACACCTTTATATTCCTCAAAAATGAATAACAAATTTGAAGTAAGTACTTATAACTATGGAATTAAACAAATTACATATTATCTTTTTGTCAAACTTGAGTAACTGTTGAACACTAGTGTTATAAATCTTTTCAATAGTTATTCCTCTAAATTGCTTTGAAAAAATGTTTATACTAAAGTATTGACTGCAGAAATAGGCCTGATGATGCCCAGGATATGGCGAAATATTGCAAAGCAAATGTAATAAATTAATATAATTAAATATTAATTTTGCTTCCGAGCTTACCGAAGGTAACGGAAGCTATGTGATCGTTCTGGAGAACGAAAAAATTTTAGGTCTCCGATTTCAAAAATTCCAAGACAGAAATCCGTTTCAGACATCAGGGAACATTTTTGGTTCCGTGTCTGTCTGTCGGTCTGTCGGTCTGTCGGTCTGTCGGTCTGTCGGTCTGTCGGTCTGTCGGTCTGTCGTTCAATTTTTGCGAACCACCATATCTTAAAAACTACACGTCCAATTTTTATGGTTTGTCGAAAGTAGCCTGCAGATAACACCTGCCTAAAAGGGGGGGAAGAAGGGGGAAAAGTGAACTTTTTATAGCTATTTTTGTTCACAATATGGACGTTGCGCGTCGAATGGCGCAAACCGCAAGTCTCTAGCTCTTCTGGAAGTGGGTAAACATTAATGTCAGTCAGTGAGTCAGTTAGCCATGCGGCTTTATAGTATAAGGCATATTAATTTACCACGATTTAAAGTGCGCAGAAAGTTAAAATTAGGCAGGTGTTATCTGCAGGCTACTTTCGACAAACCATAAAAATTTCATACAAATCAGATGATTACTTTAAAAGATATTGCAGTAAATAAATGTATGTTTGTGAGCATGTGGATGACAAACAAATACGAGCAGAAGGTTGAAACTTATATGGGACCAACAATGGGCTAATTATGACCTACCACCCAAATTTCATTAAAATTGGACGTGTAGTTTTTAAGATATGGTGGTTCGCAAAAATTGAACGACAGACCGACAGACCGACAGACCGACAGACCGACAGACCGACAGACCGACAGACCGACAGACAGACACGGAACCAAAAATGTTCCCTGATGTCTGAAACGGATTTCTGTCTTGGAATTTTTGAAATCGGAGACCTAAAATTTTTTCGTTCTCCAGAACGATCACATAGCTTCCGTTACCTTCGGTAAGCTCGGAAGCAAAATTAATATTTAATTATATTAATTTATTACATTTGCTTTGCAATATTTCGCCATATCCTGGGCATCATCAGGCCTATTTCTGCAGTCAATACTTTAGTATAAACATTTTTTCAAAGCAATTTAGAGGAATAACTATTGAAAAGATTTATAACACTAGTGTTCAACAGTTACTCAAGTTTGACAAAAAGATAATATGTAATTTGTTTAATTCCATAGTTATAAGTACTTACTTCAAATTTGTTATTCATTTTTGAGGAATATAAAGGTGTATAAGTCAACAAAAAAATCGGATCAGACACAAAAAACAACTGTAATGTCATAGAACTCATAGAAGAGACATTTTAATTGAAATATTGGCGGCAACATGCAAGCTAGGAACAGCTGGCCAATGAGAGGTAAGGTGGGCGTGGCTTCAGACGAACCTAAATTCAATAGTTGCCTTTCTCCTCATCTTTGCTTTTACCCAGTTTCTAGTTCCATCTCTCATGTATTGCGGGTCAAACTACCTTACATGATAACATGTTCATTACAAAGTATACCAAATTAAATCGGCCGACTTTTACTCTGAGCTGAGTCATCGTCATGCGTAAATATAATTTCTCTGCTCGCATAGCTCTTATAAAGCTACAAACTTTGGTTCTTACTATTGGCTTAGGTCCTAGCAACAAATAAACAAATTAGAACTACTTGACCTTTTGCAAGGTCGAGCCCTTTTTTTGAGTTTAATTTGACTGGACTACAAGGAATACGGAAGTATTTTTTTGTAATATTGAAACTCTTTTACTTTATACGTAAAAAAAATTTAAAAGTTTAGGTTAACTAGCTATAGAGACGATGTAACATTTTAATTTAAATACTGGCGGGAATAGCCAAGCTAGAAACAGCTGGCCAATGAGAGGTAAGGTGGGCGTGGCTTCAGACGAACCTATTTGGAAATTCAATAGTTGCTTCTCCTTGTTATTGTTGTTTAGTTAACATAACACCGACAATTGATAATCATATCTTTATTACACGATGGACGGTAGTTTAAAATATTAAATTGCAAACCTCGACAAAAGTAATGGTCTATGAATGTTCTTTGAATGTATTATATAATGTAAATTCCATCGATATCTAATAGTAGAGATAGTTGACTCCCCTCTCAAGAAAGTTTTGACAAGGTTAGAGTGGGGAAACTATACAGTAGCGCTTCTCACGTTCAAGGGAAAACGCAGTACTAAATGCCCGCCAAAAACCGGGAATTTCAAATTCAAACATAAGCTAATTTCTTTTCCTCCTTACTTTTAAAAATTGAAATATTAATTTCTCTTTTTTATCCACTTCTTAAAAAATATACATATTTCAGTGCCTTGAAATATTAATTATATTACCTACATAACGAACCTGGATAATTAGATAATAATAATTATGAATTCAGCAAATCAAATTTTAAAATAATTTACACAAGTGTAAATTTTCCTATTGCTCAAAAATGAAATAGTTATTTATGTAACTAGGCAGCAAAATGGAATTTTTCTGACGAATGATTAAATTAGCCTCCGAGCCGGAGGCGAGGTCAGGCTATGGAAATTAACTGCCGAGGCGAAGCCGAGGCAGGTAATTCATTCGATTGACTGCCGAGGCGAAGCCGAGGCAGGCAATATATCAATATGAGGCAGAAATGTTTCCTTTGCTGCCTTGTTGCATACAATATTTTTCCTACTGGCGGCAGAAAAATGTTTCCTATAAATAATGTTATAATCATTTTATAATTCTTACTTACTTATCAAATACTATTATTGAACTATTCAAATTTTTTTAAAAAAAACAAGCAACAATATCAAATGTTACAATTATAAAAAATGAATTGACAGAAATACAGTAAAAACAAAACAAAATGATGATAATAGACGAGCTGCAGTGTTTAAAAGATAATACAAAAGAATAGGTTGTTTGTTTATTTATTTGTAGCGGGGAATGTGGGCGTGGCTTATACTGGAAAAATCCTCAGCAAAATACGATTTTGCCGCCTAGGCAGCAAAATCGCATTTTGCTGCGTATTGTAAAGTTTTCTTGATACCTCAGAGAAATTAAACTTTCATGCCTAAAAACAGTTCAATAATGCGTAATTTTGCTGCCGCTAGTAGGAAAAATTATTTTCCATAATATTATTATGTTAAGGATTTCATAAATTCCCTCTGCATTGAAAAGAAGAACAATCAACTTCTAAAATAAATCTTATTAAAAATATTTGGAAGGGTTGAAATATAAGCATTATAGAAACAGAATTAAATAAAAAGCCTGTTTTATTCACATAAAAGGTACAATAAGGTTAAATACAATGTTTTAATACATAGTTAAGCAATAAAAAATACCCTTATCATGCAAACTAAAGTTAATTTACAGCAATTTAAGTGAATTTAAGGTTAGTGAATGTAGTCTTGTGAATAATTGTCTTTATTTATTTTTTTTTTTTTATGAGGAAGGGTTTTTAAAAAAGAGTTTTATATAATGTGAGGGTCGACTGATTACAGGTGGAAAAACATTTCAGGGTTTGAAGCTCATCAGCAAAGGTTCAAACATCCATCTGAAAAAAACATATATACATATAAATAGATGGCATAAAAAGTGAAATAAAAAAATGAAGCTATTTTCTCAATAACATTTTCATTTTTTTGATTATAACTCGCTTAGACACATTCTCACTCATTAAGATTTTATTTTCCTTGTTTGTTTTTTGTAATCTTATTGCATTCAAAGCATAGACAATTAGGAATTTGTACTTGGGTGATCAAACTGAAAATGTGACATAACTTTTAATTTTGAACAACTTTTGTAAATAAATATTTTTGAGATTTTTAAAGACAAGGGTACTTCACTCTTAACATTTTTTGGAAAATTCATAGAAAGAACACCCTGTATATTTAATTAACCCATTGAATGCGTAATCCAATTTATGAACCTACCTACCTGACTGAATAAAATTTACACAATTTTAAAAGTTAAATTAAAAAAAAATGTTTGGATCCACTGTGGATACAAACAACAGCGGGCCTGACAGAGCCTTGCAAGATAGTTCTATTCGAGGCACGGAGAATAGAGCTACAGAGGGCTGAAAGGAAGGGGCTTGGATCCACCCGCCAGGCGCGTTAGCACGGCATGGATCCACCCGCATTGAATTCGAGGCACGGAGAATAGAGCTACAGAGGGCTGAAAGGAAGGGGCTTGGATCCACCCGCCAGGCGCGTTAGCACGGCATGGATCCACCCGCATTGAATGGGTTAATTGGACTAATTTTTTTCAACTTTTTAGTTTAAGACCATTTAGGGCTGACGGCTGATGCCTAGAAGCTCAAATTTCAACTAAAATTTGTTTAGTCATTCACTCCAGGTGCACTCACTCCGTGGATGACACATGTATACACAGACATATATATAACACATATAATATATGTATAAACAGGGTGATTCAAAAACAATGAACCGATTTCATGATCAAATTTTGTAAGTAAATGTATGAATCAGAATGAGTGAGTGGCTGTTGGAAATATTAGGTTTCTAAGTTTCAGATGGTAGCCGTGTGTCTGCTCCAGGTGCATCAGCCTCCCAAGATGCTCAGCTCTTTGTTGACTGACAAAATAAAATGGGGCTTCTCAAGACAAGGCATTCTGTGTTCTCGAGTTTGCAAAAACTAAATCAGTGACTAAAAAACTGAGCTGGATAACTTAAAGCATCGAATAACAACAATCCTATCAGGATCAATTTGATATGATTGTTGTTCTTCCCAAACACGTAGAAGCATAATCAATCCTGATATGTTTTAACGGGATTGGACTATGAGTAGAATGCTTGTATTACAAGTTCAATTGTTTTGCTATTTCTCCTTAATAAAATATTTAATCATGGAATCGGTTCATTCTTTTTGAATCACCCTGTATATATATATATATATATTTATTTTTTTTTTTAATAGTGGTTTTTGGGAAAACGCTAATGCCTCATGAGAGGACTGTAAGATGATTTAAAATTTTAAAAAAATATGATATAGTCCTGTTGAAATTTGGATATGTTGTCTACTCCTGGCTTGGGATGCAATCTAACTGGTTATTCTATTTTGGCGTTTTAGCAACAACTGTTTAGTAGGCACAAACTGAATCTAATATTTTCAATAAGCTTAGAAGAGTTTGTTCTGGTTTGAAGTTCCTCTGCGACATATTCAAACAGCTAAATAAAATGAAAAAAAAAAGAATTTATCCTCTTAAAATTGATATCTTCCGTCTATTCCTGGCATGGGATGCATTCTCACTGGTTAATCGATTTTCGCGTTTCACCCACCAAGAAATGCCGAGAAGGCACAAACTGAAACAAATGCTGTCAATAAGTTCTGAAGAATTCTCAACGCAACCGCTAACTATCCATTCAAAATAATTGCGACTAATAGAGTTTACAGCTGATTTCCTAACACCATTCAAATGTGCTATGCCTGGGAGCACCCATTCCAGTTCTGCGCTGGCCTGATCAACTGCCTCTGCAAACTCATTCCTTGGATACGATAGGGCTTTGGTCTCAGAGCTGAACTCTTTCATCCTAACAAAACTAAACTCAGGAGCATCAGGGTTAGGTGCAATCAGGACATCTTTACACCTAGGGCAAATAATCTTCAACAATAACCTGCGAACAATAAATCCTGCAACATACATTGTCCCTGCTGGGACAGAACTTACTTCTTGAGGATCATCCACGTCATCTTCGAACTCAGCCGACACACCCTCAACAAGCACATCAGATGAATTACAGGTTTCTTCAGCCTGAACAAAAGTCCTCACACCCAATAAAAATTCCTCTTCAGAGAGAACTTCGACGTTGCAATTCCTGAGACTCTGTCGGGACAAATTATTAAGAACAATGGTTTTAAAAGCGGAGGTGAATTGCAGTAATGTAGGATTACAGTTAGAACCGCAATTGGCCCTAACAGCCCCAAAAAAACGTTCTAAAGAGTCTTGGTTTAGACGTTTTGTAATGAGGAAATCAAATCCATGTTGTTTGGCACACTCCCAAACAAGTTTAAAACCTTTTAAAGTTTGCACCCACCCATCAAGGCAAGGTGGCCGCAAAACTTTACCTCTAACATTAACAAACTTTATCTTATCACTAATAATATTTATAGCAAGATTAATAAAGTTTAAATGATACTCTTCATCCTTTTTCTGAATAACCCTCCTGTACCCTCTAGGACCCTCTGGATTGTGGGAGTATCCGTTGCAGCAGTCAAACAGTCTGTTGAAAAGCCAGACGAATTGAACAGTGCCCATTGCCTCTTTCTCTAATAAACCTGGAACATCAATGTATGCCTTCAATACCAACACCGATTTTTCAATTTAATAATTTCAAAAAAAAAAATAAAATAAAGATAATATGAGATTATTAATTACCTGCGATAATCTGGTAAACGAGGGCGATTGACATCGAATGGCTAAGAACTTGAGCAGCATACGACACCTTCATCTTGGATGCTGACTTCTCTGGGTTAAGATGCTCCTTAGTTATTCTGTGTAGTGCTTGAAAAAATCCAATTCTTACATCGGTGTCATAAGCCTTCAGAATATGGGACCAGGAAGCCCTTGCATTCACTTCATCTGGGAAGGGGAGTAAGGTCAGATCATCCCTGCAATCAGACAACAGAGGAATAGTCGCATCATACTTAAATAAATTATTCCTCACTGACTTCAGCAAGTGAGGAGGGTCAAATAAGGCAATAATATCAAGGCCCTGAATTTTGTAAGTTGGTGAATCCTTGGTGGCTCCCAGAGCTTTCATTGCTGAAACATTAGCAGCACCCATATCACATACTGTGCAGACTACAACAAGTCCAATGTCCTGGCATTTAGCTACAACCTGCAACAGAATGACCACAATAAAACTCAATGAAAAAAAAAAATAAATAAATAAATTATGTATGGCTATTTGTAGCAAGGTGTTTTAGTACATACTTTATTTAAATCGAAATAAAATAAAAGTCAATGACTTACTTCTTTAATGAGGTCCACAAGCTGTAAAGTTCCCAGTCCACCTCGTGTGAAATAGTATGCTATAGGCTGCTGCCAACTCTTCCTCAGTCCTTTAGCCATGAAAACGAGGGCATGTTTGGCATGAGAGCTCGACCTTCCCCAGGAGCCTATAATAATAATATAAATATATGATACTAAAAAAATATTACAATATCGGTACTTTTTTTTTTTTTTTGCTATCTAATATAAAAACAAATAATTCCTTACTTAATTAACATCTATTTATTAGAAATATTTTGGTAAGTACCAACCTAAATCTTCAAATCCCACTATGATGTCAGTCTTCCTGTCATACCACAGGTTTTGTCTAATGCTCATCTCATCAAACATTATAATGCATAATCGGTCCTTCTCATCCATTTTACTCAACTGTACAGAAAGAGATGAGAAAATGGATTCATTAATGCCTGTTGATAAAGGCACATTACTGAGAAGAGATAATAGAGTAGAACGACCAGGTAAACAAAAGATAGTTCGTAAAAAGGCATAATTCCTTGGAGACCTCTTGTAGAACGCAAGTGCCAAAAGTTTCTCATCTAGGGTCCATCTCCTTCCTTTCGGTGCAATTTTGCCTATTCTCCACTGGGCTTTTAAAAGTAATGCTGCAGGAACAGACATTTTGGTGGCCATGTCCTCCAATATATTTGAGGCCTTGGAGCTCAAGATCTCCTTTATAGTCAACTTCTTCTTAGCATGGACTTTTCTCAACCTTGATACTTCCTTCTTCATTTTAAAAATATAGTGGGCCATTTTCTCCTTCCTAGGTGTCAGATCTTCATACCTAGTTGCTCCGATATCTTTTAGGGAGAAGGACTTGTTTGATGGTAATTCAGTTGAATGAAGGGCAATTTCTGAGAGTGAAGAGGAAGTGTGAGGAGGAGTGGAAAAGAATGAGGTAGATGGAAGAGGAGCTGTTTGAGAGAATGAGGGAGAAGGGTAAGGAGGTGATAAACAGTGTGATTTAGAGGGAAGAGGAGCTGTTTGAGAGAATGAGGGAGAAGGGTGAGGAGGTGATAAACAGTGTGAGGTAGAGGGAAGAGGAGCTGTTTGAGAGAATGAGGGAGAAGGGTAAGGAGGTGATAAACAGTGTGAGGTGGAAGGGAGAGGGCTGGACGGAGCAACATCAGATGAAACGACACCTTCCACTTCCATGTCAGCTTCACTCATAATAGCTGCACCGCCTAAAACACATTAGCACCAATAGACACATGAAATATTCAATGCAATAGAAATTTACAAAAGTAGAAGGAAATTTTAACAAAAAGTATGAAAATTAGGTTTCATTAGGATTCACAATAAAAATAACCAGATCTACAAATAAGAAATAAGTACTTACTGTATTCACCTAATGTGACCAAAGTAGATACAGGAGGTTCCAATGTCGGAATAGGATTTGAGGAACGTAAGAGGTTTTTAGACCTGCTTCCATCCACAAAGTGCTTTAATTCAAAGTGTTTAGCACAAATGTGCCAAGTCAACTTCTTCACATGAGGATTCTTGCAGAACTTTTTTCAAATTTCACGTCTGCAAAAATACCACAATATCAAGTATGTTTGATTGAGATTAGTGGGAATGATGGTTATCATATAATAAACATGGGTGAACTGAAGCAGATGATGCAGTCAGGTAATATCCCTTAGACAAAGGGATATTACCTCTAAAATGTATTAATTATATAGAAATAAGCTTTCAGTACTTTTTTACTTTAGGGCATTTCATCAGAGGTGCCTGACTGGAACAACCAAACACATCACAAGATCTGACCATTCTCAAAAAAGCAAAAACCACAAACGTTAAGAAGAAAAGAACTTTAAGAGAAAGAACACAAAACACAGTGTGAAAGACACAAGAGCAAAAGCAGATATGTTTCGTTCACAAGAGAGTAAAACACAATGGCCGCTAAAAGCTCACGCTCACTCGGCTTGGCTTGGTTTTTAGCTATCGATTATTACTATTAGATATCGATGGTTTTTAGTTAGTTTATTAGTCACTTTATTCGTTAAAACGTGAGCGGCGCTGCCATCGGGCAAACTTGGTCAAACCCCCACCCTAGGGAGTCGGACAGGGGTGGTAAATTCTATGTTTGGCAAACTATTATTTATCTACTCATAAGTTGTTTAAAGTCTTCACTTTTCTACAATATTTAATTACCCACATTATTTTTAATGATAATTTATGGAGAAAAAAGAACTCTTACATGAAATATTAAAATATATTCGTAATAAGATGTGAAAATCTATAGACAACATTAGTTAAAAAGATCGCGCTTTGGTAGGAGTAACATAACCTTCTTTTGTTTACAAACAAACAAGTTAACTGCCCCACCCTCCTCATCCACAAACCTAGTGGCTTTATTTTTACCCTCACATAGGTTGGCAAATCTGAGTGTCATCTGATTTCCCGCGCTGTTAACGCACGTCTTCTTTCCTGAATTGTACTGTAATATTATATTCAATTTTTTGTGGGATCTGGGACCGAGATTATATGAGAATGATAGTCTGAGTTGTCTTGGACCGATTTTTTATATCTTACTATTGAAAATTACAAAAAGAGTAATTTTTTAAACTTTAGAGTGTCCGCCATTTTGGAACGGGAGTAGATAGAAAGCTCGGGTTTGCGGCAAATGTTTTCTTTTTTTAAAACCTTTCCAAAAGTCTTATCACTTTATGGGTGTTCCAATTTAAAATTTCAAAGTTGAATCCAATATGCGGCAACCAACATGGCGGAAAAAATGATTACCCACCAAAGAAGTAGTTTTTAATGAATGTATATATTTCTGATGCGTCTTCTACTGATAAGTTGATAGTATGGTTGGTAAATGTAATTTTGTTATTTTTTCTTAATTTTCTTTATGTTTCAGGATGCGTTAGGTAAGGGTTTTAATTTATTGTTGGGGTAAATTAAGAGATTCCGTATTGGCATCCCTGCTTGATAAGCTGGGGATCACTTCCCAGCTTTGTTCTTATTTATGTACATTCAATGCAGGGCCATTTGGCAGGTACAGATTTTTAAGAATGCCATACGGCATAAAATCAGCTAGTGAGGTATTCCATAAAAGATTAAAACAAATTTTTCTGAAGCTGAACATAATGAAATTTTAGAAAAAGTCATGCAAATTGTAAAAGAAAATAATATAAAATTTAACAAAAGTAAGTGTAAATTTGCAGTCAAAGAAATTCAGTATTTAGGTCATATATTTTCAGGGAAAGGCATGAAAATAGATCCTAAAAGAGTTAAGAGTATAATAGATATGGCTAATCCTACCGACTGCGCCATGTAAAGGAGTGGGATGAGTCACAACCACAACTAGACAGAGACTGAATCTATATTTAATAATTATTGATACATATATTAGTAACGGAGTGGGGGATCGTGTATAGTAAGAGCGGGGGTAGTATACAATATATGACAAGGTGCAACAGGAACGCAATAATTTTTCTGTTTTTAGGCAAAAAAAGTTTAATTTGTATATACAAAGTTTAAACCTTAGCTACGGTAGGTCGGGAGATAATGTATTCCAAGATGCGACGGACGGACGGACGAACTACCAAAAGCATAAGGGTTTCTAGGATGACCTCGAAACCCTAAAAATTAAAGATTTAGCATTTTACTTATTTAATTGTAATAGTTGTGGTGTCGTTTTACATTTAAGTTATTTTAATTTTATTTAAAGGTTAAGATTAATATAAAATAAAGATCTCTGAGAGCCTGTGTCTATTAATGCCCTTAGTCGATGTTTACCACTAGGGCTATTAAGCCACACTCCTAAGGTTTGTAAGTAAACAGCATTGTTAGATGAATTTGTTAACGTTACTTCTGGAGATGCTTTTTTAGTATCATCTAAAGATGACTTTCTACGACACATGACTGCAAAATGTCGCCCAGCACATTGATCACATTTCACTTTAACCCTACAATTTTTAGCTAAATGATTACGCTTTAAACAAAGGTAACAACAATTTGCTTTATTAATTAATGTCCTTTTATCTTCATAGGAAATGTTATTAGCAGATGGGCAGCTTTGAGAAACATGAAAGGCAGGACAAAGATACATTTATTTGTTACCTGTTTGGTGTTGTTAGACAAACCGGCTGCAGTAGTAGGACGTGTAAACACCACCTCTTTTGATTCAGCATCAGAACTCTTGTATCTTCTTCTATTATCCGTAGCACTAAATCCTTTGAGGGCAAGAGCTATGCTTTCTTCCGCTTCTACTTCTGAACGAATAAAACCCATGAGGCTTTCCAAATTTTCTTTAGCAGGGCAAACCTTGTATTCAGTTACATTAACTGACCCCGTTTGGTTACTCCTCTGCCAGGCTCTTAATACATCGGCAGGTAGGCAGGACTCCACCATAGGCAACAATATCGAGGCACATTTTTCGCTTGTCACACCTAGACTTCTCTCTCCAGGGCCCATAGCTGGCATTCAAGTTAATCATACAGCTTAGGCAGAAGTAACTTGGTGCTTGTAGTGCTATTTTCCACAACTATACTCAGAGGTAGTTACTCCTTTAAATTTAATAACACCGCTATCAAGATAAATAAAAATTTCAAAATTTAAAGAAAGGTCAAAAAAGAAAAGGGAGAGTGGAGTCGCAAAAACATCTATCATCCAGGAACCAGCACCCAAACGTAATCTATGGGGGCTATCGATGGCTAGGGATGTAGAGGAGTTCTAGTTAGAATAATGTTATGTTTTTTTTTGTTTTGTTATGTTCAATAATGTTATTTTTATTGTATTGTACATTTATTCTGTGATGCAAGTGCTACTGCCTTTGCTGCAGTTATATTTTTACGAATCGAGGAAGAAGGGCAAGTAAAGCTATCGTTTATTTCCGCTAAGTCTAGAATCACGCTCAAAAAGCAATAAACATCCCACGGTTAGAATTACTCGCAGCCACAATAGGAGCAAGGCTGGTTGCGTCAGTGCAAGAAGGTTGGCCCGAGGCAGAAGTAACATACTGGAGTGATTTGACTACTGTGTTATCATGGGTTATTAGAAAAGAAACATGGGCACCATTTGTTAGGAATAGGGTAACGGAAATTAAAAATTTAACTTGTGTTAGAAATTGGCGCCACGTACCAGGTCACACATGAATCCAGGAGATTTGCCAATTAGGGGCTATAATGCAGATCAGTTGCTTAAAAGCAAGTGGTGGGAGGGCGGGAGTCGCTAAGAGAACCGCCCAGAGAATGGAGAAAAGGGAAGTTCGAGTGGATGAGGACGAAGTAGCTAAGGAAATGTGTGTGAAAGTAGTTTCGATGCTTGTGACTATACGTTACCATGATCTGTTGCTATGTGGGTCGTTTAAGGGTAAATTAAATAAATTCACAACTGCTCAATATTAGATAGTAGTATTAGTTAATAGCTTTTATTATTAGTTTTATTTAATTTACCCTTAAACGACCCACATAGCAACAGAAGATAAAAAATAAAAGGGACAAATAGACAAAATTTGTTACCATGATGTTTAAATACGGATTGAATTCTGATTTGGGATTTAACAAGTTAGGTGTTTCCATGAGTAGTATTGAATCCGTATTCAATACGATTTCAATACGATTTCAATACGATTTCAATACACATATCAGCTGATATAATAAAACTTGTTCTATGTTTCCTTGATGAATTGTTGTTGATAATTTTGTAACCTTCACTCTTCTTCTAGAACATGTTTTTTATGCTTGATTTATTACAAAATAAAAATGATAATAGGTGGATTTAATTGTTTTTTGTTTTTTTGTAAAAAGCTCAGTTAAGGTTTAAGCTGTGTTTTGCAGAAATGAGTTTGGAAAGATTTAACTTCAAGATGTTGCTTCTATTTCAACAATTTTTTACGGGCTTAAACAACTTAAATTCGGAAGCAGAAGCCTACGACAGGAGGCGAAGAAGGACTATAATTGCCTTTATGAAGCTGCAACAAATGTCATGTGATTGCCTCCTAGATTTTGGGTGAAAATAAGATACAACTGTGCAAGAAGACGTTTTGGATGAAGACTGGCTTGAAAACTTCAGAACGACGAAATCAACCTTTCAGATAAATTGTTCGCGTCTACATCGTCATCTTAAACCATCGCCCAACCCTATGTCAGTTGAAAATAAGGTTGCAATTTCTTTGTACAAGTTGGCTTCATGTGCCGAGAATATAGAGTTGTTGCCAATCAATTCGGAACCAACAAAAGTGTGGTGCATAAGTGCGTGTATGCGGTGGTTTCCTCAATAATTAAAGAATTTGAGGAGGAATATCTGAGCATGCCTAATGCAGTAGGCTGTGTAAGTTGCAGCTAATTTTGAGAAAGTCTGTGGAATCCCTTGTATCATTGGTGCAATAGATGGGCACTCACATACCAATTCTACCACCCAAAGAAGGGTATTACGATTTCGGAAGCCGTTAAGGATGGCCAATGGCCATCCTACAATATGATGGCCGTAGTAGATTGCAAATATAGGTCAGTAGTCATGTAATATTCATATTCGTAACTGATATTTCTGATATTAAAACTGAAGAATATGAGGTGGTTAGGAAAGAAGATCTCTTTGGAGGGTTTGAAGGCCCACCCTAGAGACACACAATATTTATGAAGTTAGATTGAGCAGTCTTAATGGTGATTATGCATGTAAATTTAAAGCACTTGATCAGCCTACAATTACTCACCATATATCTTGTTTCAGTGGTAGTTTAGTCAAACAATTAGAGATGGATGGTGTTGAGTTGTCTGACACCGAAGATAGCCCAATTGATATTTTAATTGGTGCCGATATAGGCAGAAAAATCTTGACTGTCCCGAAGGACGATCGGGTGATCGTCGTGAGTTTCCTTCGGGACTTGTAGCTATAAAAACCTCTCTAGGTTGGACTGTTATGGGCAAGAGCTACAGTGCATATAATAATGTGGTTAACACATTACTTACTGTCAGCCCCCCTATATCAGATTTATGGTCCCTTGATATTTTGGGCATTAGTGACCCTGTAGAGAGAAACAACCCAAGAAAATATAGATCGAGATGTTCAAGAATTTTTTAATAAAACTTTGAGTATATCAGAGGATGGAAGGTATGCGGTGAGACTTCCTTGGATTGATCATAATCTACCCTTACCTACCAATTTTAATAAGAGTAGGTAACGAACGTTTTACACTATAAATAGAGTGAAATCTGAAGGGTACTTCAATCAGTACTGTAATGTTTTCAGAGACTGGGAAGAGAAGAAGATAATTGAACAGACTTCACCTCCTCCAAATGAAGGTCATTTTTTACCTCACCGACATGTTGTGAAATTGAACTCAACGACTCCGTTAAGACCTGTTTTTGATGCGTCTGCCAAGGAGAGGGGATCACCCTCCTTTAACGACTGCCTTGCAAACGGATCAAATCTTAGTGAAGAAAGACCAAGACTTGTAGTACGTTTCCGTTTATTGCATATTGGAGTCACTTCTGACATAGAAAAAGCTTTCTTGCAAATAAGTTTAAAGGAAAATGACAGAAATTTCTTAATTTCTTTTTTGATTGATGATAAAGGTAATTTTATTTAATTTAGACATTGCCGAGCTGTCTTTGGAGTTAAGAGTAGTCCCTTTTTGTTGAGTGCAGTAATTCAACATCATCTGAAAAAAGAAGAGTCAAAGATAAAAGATAAAGTTTCACCTTATTCAGAGTTTGTCATTGAAAAATTAATCAAGAGTTTTATGTGGACAAATAGTGTGTGCTCTAAACATGAGTTAAACCTATATAAGTCAGAAAGTGAGAAAAATATGGCTGATGCATGTTTTAATCTAAGAGGGTGGGAGCACACTGCCGATATTCACCATGAACCTACACCAGTTTTAGGAATTTTATGCAATAAGGATGTGACACTTTAAGTTTATCACCATCTTTGCCAGCTGAGCTAACTGATGAGTCGGTTGTTACGAAAAGATCCATTTTATCTATTCCGCAAAGGATATTCGATCCAATTGGATTCACTAGCCCAGTTTCCTTACTACCTAAATTATTACTCCAGGAAACTTGGTTACAGAAAATATCTTGGGATGAAAATATTACAAACGAAATAAGAGAGAGTTTTTGTTGTGGTTTAGTCATCTAAAGCTACTTCAAGAAGTCTCTATTCCCAGGTGGCTCTCTCTCCCAGGTGGCTCTGGAAGAATTCTCATATATCGTCTTGATGTTGTCCATGGTGCAAAGGGTGGCCATATTGAGCACTTGTAACCTGTGAAATAAAACTTGACTGTGACTAGAATGCTTGTATTACAAGTTCAATTTTTTGCTATTTTTCCTTAATAAAATATTTAATCATGGAATCGGTTCATTCTTTTTGAATCACCCTGTATTTTGTTTAGTTTTATGATCTCGCTATACATAATATTCTAGTTCATAATATTTCTAGTTATTAAAAATATTATTTATAGTGGTATAAAATATACTTTTCTATGTGGTTGCAGCATAAGCTTTTTTATTATAATTTTTACTTGGTTGTAATTAAAATATCAATAAAAAAAATATAAGATAAAAAGGTAAAAAATTAGATCAATATTATTATAAATATTTTTGTTTTATTTCTACTTCTAGTCTGTGAAGAGTGGAACTATTTAATAAAGAAACGGTACTTATTGTGGAACGAACTTGGACTAAACTCAGGAACAAGTATAAGAGAAACTGTTTCTTTGGAACATAAACTGAACTGTTCCAAAAATAACTAGTTTCTGCAACTAGTTATTGGTTTGGAACGAAACGTTGTAACTCGTTCCACTCATGGAACCGTTCCTCTCATCCCTAGCGCACACTAGTAATAACGTGGCTGATGAGGTGAAACAAATCACTGACAGCTTCAATGATACTACTAAAGCACTTGCTGTTGTAAGAGACAATGCCTACAACATAAGAAATTCTGTTACTAATGAACTTGGGTGGAAGCATTTTGGATGTTTGGCCCACACCCTTAACCTTCTGTGTAGGATGGCATTAAATTGTTAAATAAATCTACAGGACAAGACAAGGAGTATAGTTGGATTTTTTAAAAGAAGTACGAGCGGCATGAATCGACTTCTTGTGGCCCAAACTAATTTAGAGTTGAACCAAAGAAGGATATTCAAGAAGTCTCAACGAGATGGAATTCCAAGTTTCATACGCTCAAATGTCTTGTTGAGGTGAAAGATGCGATCAAAACCACAATTGCACTTATGAATAAGGAAGTTCCAGTTTTATCCGTGGAAGTGTGGTCGATTTGCCAATATTTATGAACGGCCCGAAAACCATTCGAAGAGTTAACCACAAAAATTAGTGGAGAAAAATATGTCACAGGCAGCGGTCTTTCATCATTATGTAAAAAAAATGAAGGAAGACCTTCATACCTTAGTGTTATCCATTGCTGATGAATTAGATAGGGGAATAACATCGAGGTTGAAAAATATTGAATTCAGCAAGACTGTTGCCTTATCAAATCTGTTGGATCCACGGTTCAAGCTGGCTCAAGAAGCAATCAAGAAGCATTGAGGAATAAAGGAAGATTGGTTTCTGTAGTTTTAATGTTATATTTAATCTATTTCAGGGACTAAAACATCGGCTGCTATTGTAGAAATGGATAGATATTTGGACGACCACTATCTACAAAGTCTTAAGGACCCTCTTCGTTGGTGGAAAGAAAAATCTTACATTTATCCAATGTAAAGCCAAAGTACAATGTAATTGCAACATCTGTAATCTGTACCTCGTGAAAGAATTTTTGCCTAGGTAGGTAATATTATAAGTGATCGCCGTACCCGATTATCGTCAAAACATTTTGAGAGAATTCTATTTTTTAATGCGTTAATTATAATTATGTTACCCCCTAAAACTTTTACTAAGGCGAAGGTATTTTCATCCAACATTTACATCCATGAAGGTCGAAAGGCTGGAAACTGTTCCCCAGCTCCCACCCTCCCAGGCAGAATAGGGCCAGCGTGGAGTTTGGAGCTTCAAATATATGAACACGGGGCTACTAACAAGCAAATCAGCATTGAAGACCTAAACATATTAAATTCCATCCTATCGGACATATTCACACCCAATCTTCAAGATACACTGTGGTTAAGTGGTAAGTGGCTCGAGGTGATCGATCCTTCTCCAGATCTGGTGGTTAAGTTCAATTCACTTCGGCTCTTGTTAGTTATTGCAACTGCACTTAACCTTAGTACTCCATCAAATGGATGTTACAACAGCTTATTTAAATGGTGATCTTCAGGGGGAAGTATATATGGATCAACCCAATGGAATAAAAAATTGGACTAAATTAAAACAGTAAAATTTCATTCAAGTTGATTTGGAACCTTGTTTGTACCTCAGAAGAGAAGGAAACACCTTACTGTTATTGCGGTATTTGTAGACGACCTTACTTTAGCATCAACTTCAATCGATTACTTATCAAAATTTTAACAGGAAATTGGTAACATTTTTAAAATGAAAGATTTAGGTGAACTTAGCTATTTTCTCGGAATTGAGGGAAAAAGGGTCAACTCTGATATTCATATAAACCCGTGTCTTTACATCGAAAAATATGGAACGCTGGAATGCCACAATGTCTTTTGTCCGATGGAACCAACAGATTTACAACAATGAACTAACCAAGAAGGTACCAAAGTCTCAACGGTTTGTCAATGTATATAGCCGAGGCTACATGTCCCAATATTGTGTTTAGTGTAAATCGACTCAATTCGAGCCCAATTCTCGACTGACCCAAGACTGCAACATTTTAACGTGGCTAAAAGACTCTTAAGGTACATAAATGGAACATACAACTATCACTTAGTATTTTCTAAAACAGGAAAAGTCCTAACAGGTTTTGTAGATGCTGACTGGGCCGGTGACGAAGATACCAGAAAATCTCGGACAGGTTACTGTGTGCTTTCGTAGGAGTCGAAAAGACAAACAATAGTCGCTCTATCAAGTACTGAAGCGGAATATATGGAATTAACCAATGATTCAAATGAAGCTCTAAGTCTTCGCAGAGTTTTATTCAAATTAGGACTAGACCAGTTTGTAGGTGGTCTGACTGTGATCTACAGTGATAACATGGGAGCACAACAGCTGGCCAAAAATGTTATCTACCACGAAAGAACCAATCACATTGATGTGAAGTACCATCATGTGCAAAATTGAATAGAAGAGAAAAATATCGAGGTGAAGTATATCTCAACAAAAGTCAAGACCGCTGATATCTTCACGAAACGATTAGATCGAGTGTTGACGAGTAAAAAACATTCACTTCTATATAATACCATGTGAGGGGATGTGTTGGACCACCTGGCATCTGACTAATGACTTAATGTCATGCATTATTTTTTTATTCATTCTAGTTAAAATATTGTTTTAACTTAGTCAACTAAAAAAATATTTTTTTATATCCAAGTTACTGTTATTTAATAAAATGCGACTTCGTGTAGAATCCTCTACTGCTGCTTTCTTACTCTGCTAACACTTCCTTCCTTTTATCAACTCACCACCTAGCGATTACAATACCATACATACAGCATTAGTGTTTGCTTCAAATGACAGTCAAAAAGTAAATGCCACAGTTTCTTTTGTAACTTTTGACCAGCCGTTATTCGAAAAAGCACGAGAAATTACATCTCAGAGAATCATTGGCAGACTTGGTGTGTTTCACACCCTTATGTTATGGAGTACATTGGCCATGCAATGGCTGGGTCTGGGCTGAAAGATGTTATACTAATAGGCATACTAATACTATGCCTAGTATTTTGCAAAGGCTGGGTCTGGGCTGAAAGATATTATAGTAATAGGCATACTAATACTATGCCTAGTATTTGCTGCTAATTCTGTTGATAAGATGTTAACTGGCCACACTTACAGCCGGGCTGTTCGAGGACATTTACTGGTTCAAACTGCAGTAGCAGAAATCATTCTAGAAGGAGCCAATGTCTCAGAAGAAGAAAAAGGGAAATCGTGAAGATCTTCAGCTACAGTGTGGAACTTCTGGAGGAACTTACTCCAGTCAAAATTGAAGAGAGTGCTTGTTTAATGTTAATTTTGAAAAAAATCAAGTCACTTATGTGATCTTAAGAAGAATGGGCCAACTACTGCTTTATGGGTGCCGTATTTTAATATGGTGACACAGAAGAAAAAAATCATTGACTGTGAGTATTGCGGTGATTGGCATGGCCCCTTGGCGTGAGTCCAGCAGATGATTCCCTTTTTCCATGCATGTAGGCACTTTTAATACGCAAAATGTGCACACCTCTATGAACAAAACATGATTGCTTCAGAAAATCACCCACAGGCGTACAGACACTTTTCGGAAAAGGGGTACTTTACCATCAATCGTACTGGTACGCCTTGGACTTGAGTTTGGTCAGATATGGTCGTAGAGCAAACTCTTATGCGCTCCATGAAAAGCTCAGGTGGTAAAAAAGAATAAGATTAAACCTTTTCCGAAAATTCCTACGATTCATTTAAAAGCTTCTTCCAGCAGTTTTAATGGTAGGTTAATGATTTTATCAGCTTAAAAAAAAATAAAATAAATAAAATTACTTCCTTGGAAGTACTTATTATTAAAAATAAATATAAGTAAATAACGAAAAAAGGGAATAAATAAATATATAAAGCTATAACTTTACATTGATTTGAATAATTTGAGTTTAAATAAATATTTATATAAATATGTAATTCCTATCTACTTCATAAGAAAAATAAATTAAAATAAAGTTTAAAAAAATTCTTTGTTAAAGTTAATTATGCGTATGAATCAATTTTTCAAATTATTCTATGATAATAAATGACTTTGTAATGGTAATTAATATTTTTTCTAAAAGATATGGATTATTACCCTGTAGGTATATAGTAGCCATGGTGAGGTCGACTATTACCTTACCCAGTTTCTTAGCGGACATGGATACTTTAGATCGTACCTTAAAAAGATAGGGAAGGTACCTCTGGCCAGCTGTCTATACTGCTCGGAGATGTTCGATAATGCGGAACACACCTTCTTTGCCTGTGACAGATGGACACAGCATAGAATGGTTCTAACCGCAGAAATCGGAGACTTTACCCCAGATACAGTGGTAGAAAAAATGCTGGAGAGTGTAAGCTCCTGGGACCATGTGGCGAGCTATGTAAAAAAAAGTCCTTAGACTAAGAAGACCGATCTGGACCAACAGAACTAATCAGTTTAAAAAAAAGAGAAGTGAGCCCATAGGGGTGCAATGGTGCATGTTATAGAAGTAATAAGTAAATAGCCTGAAGTAATGTGCGAAACGGTCCCGGGCTATGGCTCTAAGAGACAAGGGGGGTGGTTTAGTCGGTAGTTCCATTAGATGGGGAGTGCGACACTCTGAACACAGCCCACGTGTACAGGTTAGTGCGTAAATGCATTCCACCTCCCTCCCAAAAAAAATAATAAATAAATAAATAAAATGCAATATTATGAAAAGGGTCAGTAATACAGTATTATAATTGCTTTAATGATTTGCATTTCAGATTCTGAATATGTTGTTGTTGAAAGTCAATATGGCGTTGAAGATAAAATTCAAGATAAATCAGAAATAACACCTGTTCTTTGCAAACATTCAGATAACATAGGTAAGACTTTGTCAGCATTTTTAGGGTTTTGTAGATACTTCTCAAAACCCTTATGCCGAGGGTGATGTGTCCGTCTGTCCGTCGCTCTTTGGTTCATAGGGCCCGAACCGTTTAAGTGAAAGTGCTGAAATTTGAAACACTGGTGCAACTTTTTGACCCAACCACAGGAAAATTATATAGAAGTTCAAAATTTGATATGCGCATGCGCAATTCGAAAAAATGTGATAAACTCAAAAATTTTAATTTTTGAGTGGGGTATCAAATGAAAGCTGCTGAACAGTAGGACACAAATATATATAAGCTTTTTTAAATTTTGCATTTCTTATAGGTTAAAAAAATCAAAATATACCCAAAAAAATCCCCCCCCCCCCCAACCACTATAGATCGGCTGGTGCTAAAATTTCGAAATAATTCATGCTAATACCTTATTGTGGCGCGATGAAAATTCCGGGAGTTCATCCTAAATTTTCAAAAATTGCCAATTTTGGGCGCGAAAAAGTGAAGTGCGCCCAAAAATTTATTTTTTGAAAATTTTGAGTTGGGTATCAAATGAAAGCTGCTGAAGAGTAGGACACAAACATATATATGCTTTTTTAAATTTTGCATTCCTTATTGGTTAAAAAAATCAAAATATACCCCAAAAAATTCCCCCCCCCCAACCACTATAGATCGGCTGGTGCTAAAATTTCGAAATAATTCATGCTAATACCTTATTGTGGCGCGATGAAAATTCCGGGAGTTCATCCTAAATTTTCAAAAATTGCCAATTTTGGGCGCGAAAAAGTGAAGTGCGCCCAAAAATTTATTTTTTGAAAATTTTGAGTTGTGTATCAAATGAAAGCTGCTGAAGAGTAGGACACAAATATATATATGCTTTTTTAAATTTTGCATTTCTTATTGGTAAATAAATCAAAATATACCCAAAAAACATTCCCCCCCCCCCCAAACACTATATAACGGCTGGTCCTAAAATTTTGAAATAATTCATGGTTATACCTTATGGTGGGGCGATGCAAATTTCCTGAAAAATGTAATTTATCTTGTCTTTATTACTGATAAAAAACATTGTGACCCCCCGGGGGATCGAACCCGGGACCCTTGAGATCGAAGACAAAAAAATCATAATTACATAACGGGTATGCTTACTCATAGTCCCCAGGCCACAATAAGAAGTGAGTCGCTGATTGATAAAGTTTTCTTACCTTATGGAATCGCTTATTTATGCCGTGTCCACCGATGAATTGGGTATATGGCAACTGGGCGCTGGGCCAATTCTTTTTTGTTGACATGCCAAACTTGCCCTTCTGCGGGAACATTGAAAAGAGATAGATAAAGTTTTGATTTTCACAGGATCGTTTAGTTAAATTATTTCAAAAACAGTGGTAAAGGTGGCCACCGATAAGAGTGGGCCGTTTGGGGTGTCCACCGCCCCAAACAGTGGCGCACCCAGGGGGGGGGCACGGGGGGCACGTGCCCCCCCCCAAAGCCAGACCTAAAATTTAAATATGCAATTCCGCCGCACGTGTTAAAGTAATAGTGTTGTGATAGTCAATAAATAAATAAATAAATAAGTAATTATATACCTAGTTAGCCCGACATTTTTTTTTTGTTGGCGTTTAAAAAGACGTGCCCCCCCCCCCCCTCCCTCAAAGCCAATGACGTAAAATTTAAGTATGCAATTTCGCAGCACATGTTAAAGTAATAGTGAAAAAAATAAATAAATAAGTAATTATATACCTAGTTTAGCCCGGCATATTTTTTTGGCGTTTAAAAAGACGTGCCCCCCCCCCCCCCCCCTCCTCCAAAGCCATAGACTTAAAATTTAAGTATGCAAATAAGTAAGTATTTTAAATAAGTCAGTATCACTTAATAAATAAGTAATAATCTACCTAGTTTCGCCCGACATATATTTTTTTGTGTGTTTAAAAAGAAGATGAAGAAAAAGAATAGAAGTAAGTTAAGTTATCAACCCGTTTAGGAGGGAGCTTATAGCTCCCTATAATAGGGTAAAAAAGTGTCGTCTATTGAACTTGGAAAAATCTGCATAAAATTACGACTGTGCATGGTCAGAACAAAAGTTCGAATTTCCTTCCGACTATTATCCATTGTTTATTTTGAATGAAAGGTTACAACAATTAAATAATAAAAACGGAAGCCTCTCCATAAAATAAGTTTTATTGACCAAAACTAGCTTTCTACCACCGTCCGTTATTTGTCTCTACTCTGACTTCACGTCGGGTTTTTTCTTTACCTTTTACCGGCACTGATGATGGCCGAGAGGCCGAAAGCTAGTTTTGGTCAATAAAACTTATTTTGTGGAGAGGCTTCCGTTTTTATTATTTAATTAATATCAACTCCACTTGCGCTGCTATTCTTCAGATGATGTTACAACAATATTACATTTTTAAATCAAGTTTTTAATTAAATTTTTCTTGTTTTAAGGGTTTTTATTTTAATCTAAAGTTTTACTTAAATATATTAATTAAATTTAATTAAAATAGTTAGTTGCAGTCATTAGAATAGTTTTTTATTATCGAATAATTAATATTAATGAATTTGGAAACGGGTTCAATTGTAGAATAAGATTTTAAAAATTGCAGATACCCGACCTTTCGCAAGGAAGACTATTTTTTGTACTTATTGACTGGACTATTATATACCCTACTATGTTTATTTTTAACCTAATACTATCAGCTAATTTCTGTTAAACTCAAAACATTTGGCGTACGTATTTTTTTATTTATTTATTTTTTATTTTTGTAAATTCACATAACAAAAATATTTTTAAAATGTACCAATTTATTTTTCTGGCTACTAAAATAAAACATTAATCTATTAACTTTTAATAATAAAATATTATTAGTATGTATATAATTTTGTTTAAATAAAATACCCCGGTCTTCATGTCCCGTTCATAAAAAACTTAAATTTATTTGTATATAATAACATTTTAGATGCTCTTAGAATAGGCTTAAAAGACGTTTTCAAGTAACGTAAACTATAAAAATTTTCCCGGGGGAGGAAATTTTTCCTCCCCCGGACCCCCCTAAAAGAGAGCCCAGCCCCCCTTCAAAATTGGCTGGATCCGCCCTTGATATAAAGTAATTTAAGAACAAAGAAAAAACCAAACTGGTTAATTGTCTGCGATTATGCTAAGCCCACATTACATCCCCCCCCCCCTTATTTTTTTTAATCTGTGCCCCTCCCAAAAATAAATCCTGGGTGCGCCACTGGCCCCAAACATATATCTCTGCGGGGACGTTGAAAAGAAAACGGCCCAGTCGTATCGGTGGCCACCTTTACCACTGTTTTTGAAATAATTTAATTAAACGATCCTGTGAAAATCAAAACGTTATCTATCTTTTTTCAATGTTCCCGCAGAAGGGCAAGTTTGGCATGTCAACAAAAAAGAAATGGCCCAGCGCCCAGTTGCCATATACCCAATTCATCGGTGGACAAGGCATAAATAAGCGATTCCATAAGGTAAGAAAACTTTATCAATCAGCGACTCACTTCTTATGGTGGCCTGTGGACTATCATCTACAAAACCCTAAAAAGTACTTGGACGCAAGTACTTCCCTGTGATTTTAATATTATGATATGTGTAATATTTGAGAAATAACTAAAAAAATCGGGTACAAAGTACCTCGGAACTTTTCCTCACTTCAGAGGCCACTAAAGTGGCCTCTCCTGCTGTGAAGCAGCATTGGACGTGGTCAGTACTTGGATGGGTGACCGTTCTGAACTAACTGATTTATTATCATTCTTTAAAAATAAACTTATTTTTAATAGTTATATTTTATTTAATTATTTGAAGTTGGGCGGCAATTTGACAGATGTAAACAAACTTTGACGTCATCAAAATTATCGCACTAATAAATAATTATATTCGCTTATAACTTTTAAACTAATAAATTAAATTTTATCGGGTTTTTTCATATTTGTTCCTTAATTTTTTCCGGTTCCAACGATATGCTATATGTCAAAAACCTATTCATACTTTCGGTATTATTAACCGTCAAAGTTTAAAAGTTCAAAAATTGATAACTTCAAAATGGCGGAAATTTCAACTCGATCAGGACTATTATCGATTTATTACGTTTTTTTTTAAATGTTTGCTGACTCAGCAAACTGGGTTCAAGATGGAGGAAAAAGTTGATTTTCCGGGCGGCGCCACTACAGGTAAGGACTGATTTTTCTGCCAAGTTTCAACTCTCTAGGTTGAATACCTTGGGCGTTACGATGATAACACACATACATACACACACATACATACTCACATACATACACACATACATACATACAGACGTCATGCTGAAAACCACTCAGGAGGTCTTAAAAAACACCTAAAACGGATAATTCCGTTGAAACCTCGAAAAAAAATGTTTTGGTGAAAACAATACTTTTCCTACTATAGGTAGTGAGGAAAAGTAAAAAGTATTACATATTTTTATATCATTAATAAGTATCTGAATTGACTCCTAAAAATATTGTAGGGTAAATAGGATAGGGTGAATATAAAGGTCAGTAATATATATTCAATGTTTAAATGTTAAGATAAATGATAAATTATTTTGAATGTGACATCAGAGCCAATACTTAAAGATTAAAAATTCTCTTTACTTCTACTTTAGAGTTGTGAGCTGTTAAATGATTTTGATGACATTTCTCAGCAAGAACAGACCCAAGGTAGATTATATTCTTTACCCATCACAGATTTCTACCATAACCTTTTGTTAAAACCACTGCCACTGCTTTATTTTTTCCTCATTTGGTATGGTAATATAAATGTAATGATTGTTTTACTTTCAGAGTTCCAGAATAACTTAATGAAAGAGCTAAAATCCATTAATCTCTTTCAACAATGCGTCATGGGGCATCTAGAGGAAATTAAGAGTTTGCTTTTGACTTCTGCTCACCGCAGCAGTGGAAATAGTGAAGATCAGAGATTTGATACCTCCTGCTTTCCAGTAAAAAGTCACATGGGGCTGGACATAATTGAAACCCTTCTTAGAAATGAAGAAGATTTTAAAGGCTTTGTAATTATTATATTGTTGTTTTTTTTCTATTTTCATGTATCTTTTATACAAAAATTTGAGTAGAGACTTCATTTCTTCAGATTTAACATATTTTTCTCGTATTTAATTAAGACATATTGTTTCTGAAATTGCAGCCCCTGTACCCCAATTCTTCTTATAATCACTAACTTTTTAAGTTAGTGAAACTAACTAGGCTGAGAAAAATGCTGACAATTTTTTGAGTCATAAAGTTGTATGAGTTTAAAATTCCTCTCTTTTCTTAATGATATAATGAGGGCTGGCTCAAGAAGGTGTGGGGAGACCTACAAATTCTTATTATTGTACCCTATTTAAATTTATAAATCTTAGTTTGGTAATCAATTACAACTAATCACTTGTTCAATTAATATATATTAATTTGATTTGTTTGTAGGATCAATCCAGAAAACTTTTTCAGTTACTCTGAAAGAAGTTGAAGATATCATCAAAAATTGGCTGAGGCATTCTGCCGCAAGAGTTGCTGCGGCCTTAAAAAATCATCAACGTTCAATAGACCTTCTATAATGTGTACATGGCGTTTTTAATAAAACGCCTATTTTTAAAAAAAATATTCTATAATATGTAAAAACTTAACTTTTAAGTTTAATCAATAGACCAGGAAGACAGCTCCCGCACACTGGATATGAGGGGGAGGTCCTTGGTTCGAGTCCCGGCGCTGAAGTCTATTTTTCTCTGTCTGTCTCCCTTTATAAATAGTAATTATAATTTGATTTAAATTACATTTTATTTACATTAAAAAAAAAATCTGTTTTTTTTTAGCTAGCAAGCAAACAACAGCTTTTTAATTAAAGCTTTTAGAAAAAAAAACAGGCTTTTAAGATTTATTTGTGCATTATTAGGTCCTATTATTAAAATATCGTCGACAAAAACAACTATCCACAGCAACATCTCCTACATATAAGCAAACATCGTGTTTTTATCTCTTTAAACCTTTATTGACAATGAACTGGTTAAATCTTTCGTTCCAACATTGCTTCTCGTAATCCGTATAACGATCGTTTTAATTTGAAGACAGTTTTCTTATCACCTTTAACACTCTTCGGAATTTTTATTTATACATCGGATTCCAAATAACCATTAAGAAAAGCAGTTGGTACGTCAAGATGCCTGATTTCAAAATCATTTTTCAAAGCATGAGATTCTTATCGTCGGGAGTTTTGCTACAGGCGAGTAGAGAGTAGTTGACAAGTCTTCTTGGTAACCTCTTGCTACTAACCTAGCCTTCTTTAATCCATCTTGTTTTGTTTTAAAAATCCACCTAGTATCAATAGCTTTTACTCCTTTAGGTGAAATGACAGGTTCAGGATCCCACGTTCCAAACTTCTTGTGAGCTTCTAGTTCTTTATGAATGGCCTTCTTCCAATAATCTTCTCCTGTCTTCACAGCTTCTTTATATGTTTCTGGTTCATATTCTTTGGTTAATAAACAATTGACATTATAAAGTTCGTAATCATTAAATTTGGTCGGCAGTTTTATTTCTCTTTTTCTGTTTTCGAAATTTGATTCTTCCTTTTCATCTAAACCACAGTCTGAATTTTCACTTTTTGTTTTCATATTACTAGGTCTCAAACTAAAATTATAATCCAATTCGTCAAATCTTACATCACGTGATATTTTATTATAATTTCATCTGACTCAGGATTCCACAGTCTGTAGCCACAACCACTGTAACCAACCATCCTTGCTTCTACAGCCCTTGGTTCAAGCTTACTTCCTTTCGATAACTTGGTTGCCCACGCCTTACATCCAAACACTTTAAGTTTGTCCAAATTCAATTTTTGTTGATAAACCTCGGCTGGAATTGTTTCATTTATTACTCTAGAAGGCGATCTATTAAGTTGATAAGCCGCGCAACGAATTGCTTCGCCCCATAAATACTTCGGCAAATTTGTGTCAACAAACATCGATCTTACTTTGTCCATTAGTGTTCTATTTAACCTTTCGGCTACACCACCTTGCTGAGGCGTGTAACTCGCAGTAAATTCTTGTTTTATCCCTTCATCTTGGAGAAACTTCATTAATTCCTTCGAAGAATTTTCCCCTGCATTGTCACATCTCAATCTTGCAACTCGATTTCCATTTGTTTTTAATTGATTGATATGGCGCACTAGACATTCTTTAGCTTCAGATTTTTGTTTCAATAAGTAAACCACACAAATACACAAATATGAGAAAAATCGTCTAAAACTGTCAAGTAATAGCGTTCTCCTTCCTTTGTAGGTACACTCATTGGACCGCCGATATCCGTGTGTAATAATTCACCCACTCGCCTTGAACGTGGTGAAGTCGCTTTAATGAATGGTAGTCTAGTCGCTATTTCCTTCATACATGAATCACAAATTTCTTTAGTGTATTTTAGGTTCATCTGTTTAAGTCCTTTTCTATTTAAATGTCCTAATCTTAAATGCCATAGGTTATCTTTCTTTGCTAACGTCGCTGCCTCAGTTCTTTGATTAAAACAAATTAAATATAAATTTCCTTTTAGCAAACACTTAACCCTTAACGGTGTTTTGTAGCCTACAGGCAACATCAACTTTACAGCTGATTTGTGAAGTGTATATTCGTTTTTTTTCTCCTTTTTTCGTATTTTTTGTTTATGGCAACACTGTAGATTTATGAAGCTTTTATTAGTTACATATTCATTTTTATAACCTTTCTTATCATTTTTCAAAGTGAACTCGTGCATTGAGGGTGTTATTCAAATTTGTCAGCTTTGTTACTCAAAAAAAGTATTTTACAAGCATTGCTTATACCCAGGAAAAATCAGAGACTTGCATTAAGGTATGTTCTTTCAATTAAAACTTATTTGATTGCATGTTATTCAGAATTCTATTGTTTATGATAGAAAACACAGGTGTTGCTTGTAAGCAACAAAGGCCATATGTGCCCTATTCAATCAAAATTGTGTTGTTGCTTAAAAGCAACATTGTATCATATGGCCTCGAGTAAAATTATTAACAAATAAATAAGAATTAAATTATTTACTAAATTAATAATTTATTATTATTAAGTAATAATTATGTATTATGAATTACTAATTATGTATTAGAAATTAATTATTATTTGTTATAATTTTAATTATCTCTTATGAATTAATTAATTTGTAATAGTTCATAGTTTATTAATAATTTTTTATTTAATTAATACATTAATAAATTATTAATGATAGTAATAAAGAAATTTATCATTTTTTATTTCTTTTTTTTTTAGAACAATGGTCCTTGTCAATCTTGGTGGCAAGAAAAAGCATTTAACTGACGAGGAGCTTGTTACACTATTAAATATGCCATTTGATAGTGATGATGATTTGTAGGAGGAAGATGACCAAGATGCTATTCATTTGGATGATGTTCAACTCTTAAACAAAATTGACGAATTAACAGCCTCCATTCCGGAGCTTTTAGGGTCACCACCACCCTCGCCAATTATACAGCAACCACCCTCGCCAATTATACAGCCACCACCCTCGCCAATTATACAGCCACCACCATCACCAGAAGCTTTAGACTTGACTCTACAAGGTATTTTAGATCTTTCTAGACCATCTGATATTCAGAAGGAAAATATAGATAATGAACATAGTTACTGCATCAGTCCAAAAAAAAGCAAAGAATGAAGAACCATCGAACTCATTTAATATTCCAATTAAAAAGTCAGAGCTTGCTCGATTATGTAAGTGGTCACATGCGTGCATGCCAGCATGCCCCTCTTCTTTTTTTAGGAGAAGCCGAAATGCCAGATGCCCTATTGTCATTAGATACACCGTATCAGTTTTTCAAATATTTTGTGAATAATGATTTAATATCTTTTATACACGAGGAAACTAAACGATATTGCCCTCGAAAAAAAACAGAGACAAACCATTTATATTAGGTGAAACATCCATTGAAAAGTATATTGGGGTTTTATTGATGACTTCTCTTATATCTGGTACGAGTATCAAAGACTTGTGGGACTCAGTGACTGGTAATCAAATGGTGCAAGACACAATGTCATTCAGCACTTTTAAGTATATACAATCTGTTCTACATTTTAACAACAACAACAACGATTTATATGCTAGTGATCCTAACATAGATAAATTGTTTAAACTGCGACCAATCATTAATAATTTAATTGCAACTTTCAGGACTTATCCTAAAAAAGAAAGTTTGAGTGTCGATGAGCAAATATGTGCAACAAAAGTTAGGCACTCAATAAAACAATATAACCCCCAAAAGCCTCACAAATGGGGGTATAAACTTTTTGTGATGTGCGATACTGAGGGTTATGGGCATACTTTCGAGATTTATACTGGCAGTGAAAATAAAATTATTTGTGAACCAGATTTGGGGGCTTCTGCCAATGTTGTTGCAAGATTAGCTCGAGACATCCCACAAAAAAAAATCACACTCTATTCTGTGACAATTATTACACTTGCACCCTTTCTCCCATTCATTCAAAACCAGACTCCTTGTACGTGTCAGTTATCGTTGTAGATAAAATAACTTCCCCTCTTCCTGGTTTTGACACCCCAGAAGAAAATTGGAATTCATACTTAGCATATGATTTAGCAGATCCCCAGTTCTGGAAGTCTAGGCCAGTCGACTTCCTTCTGGGTTGTGATCTCTTCGGTGACGTATTAACTGGCACAATTATTACCATTCATCCGGACATGCCCAAGCTGTTGGGCACTATATTTGGACATGCTGTTTAAGGTCAGATAGGTGATTTAGAGGAAGCAACATATTTGTGCAGTCTGCACTCTGAAGCTTCCAGACAAGCTTCTAACTTAGAGTTAGATTTGCAGCGTTTTTAGGCATTAGAGGAGCCACCCACTGCAAAAGCCAATAACCCCGAGGATGAAAAGTGTGAGCAGCTATTTAGGGAAACCACCTACCGCCTTCCCTGTGGTCGCTATGTGGTACGCTTACCCTTCAAGTCCTCGAATGTTCAGTTTCCGGGCTCAAAGGGTCTGGCACTTCGCCGGCTTGCGCACCTTGAAAGCAAGTTGGAACGAAGTCCCACACTAAAGCTCAAATACCATGACTTTCTAAAGGAATACTTAGAATTAGGCCATATAACACTTGCCAAGCAGTCGGGGAAGATGTTCATCCCTCACCATTGCGTGGTGAAAGGTGACGGATTGGACATAAAACTAAGAGTAGTATTCGACGCAGCAGCTCGCACCTCCTCTGGATCACTCAACGATGCCCTAGGCACAGGTCCCAAGTTGCAAGCTGACCTTACCGTCATCCTCCTGAACTTTAGGAAACCAAATTTTATCTTACTGCCGATGCTGTCAAGATGTTTCGACAGATCCTCGTACATCCTGACGATAGGGCCTTCCAGCATATTCTTTGGCGTTTTAACTTAGGCGACGAAGTTCAGGATTATGAGTTAAACACCGTGTCCTATGGAGAGTCTTGCGCGCCATACTTGGCTCACCGAGTAGTACAACAACTGATAACAGACGACGGCTCTGAATACCCACTAGCAGCTCATGCCTTGTCGGAAGACATGTACGTCGATGACATAGCCACTGGCGCTGACACCTTGGAAACAGCCATCAGGACTGCGCAGCAAATCGTTTCCCTTATGGGAAAGGGCGGCTTTAGCATGAGCAAATGGGCTGCCAATGACCCTAATATCTTAGATGCCATCCACAAACAGGACTCTGGCGCTTGCTACTCCTGCGCAGGCAGGTGCTAAAACTCACTTCACCCGGTTGCTGTTGGATTATTACCACAAGTACCTCCTTCACCCCGGACCCACGGTCCTGCTAGCGGTACTTCGTACGAAATACTGGGTCCTGGGCGCCAGAAACTCAGTCCGATTCCTCACCCGTGCGTGCGTTTCTTGTCGCAAACTAAAAGCTCCCCCCTGCCAACCCATAATGGGAGATCTCCCCTCCTACAGGTTCCGCGAGGGACGTGCCTTTCTTCACGTCGGTACAGATTTCGCCGGACCTTTGTTCGTGCGCGAATCCCTTCGTCGGAAATCTCCAAACTATAAGTGCTACATGTGTGTGTTCGTGTGCCTGAGCACCAAGGCTGTACACCTAGAGCTCGTTACCGCTCTAAGTACAGAAGCATTTTTAGCTGCTCTTGACAGGTTCATTGGTCGCCGTGGTCTTCCCGAACGAATTTTCTCCGATCATGGCACAAACTACATAGGTGCCTCAAACTCTTTAAAAGAACTGTACACACGGTACCGCAACCCCTCTATCCAGTCAACACTTCGTTCTCACTGTTCGCAACGGGACATTGACAGGTCCTTCACGCCCCCGACTTGCGCGTTGTTCGGAGGAATTTGGGAGAGCTTGGTTAAGGCGGCCAAGCGTCTTCTTCGAATTATATACGGCGAGAATCGACTGACCTTTGAGGAGCTCTCCAATTGGTTGATTAAGGTTGAGGCTATCCTGAATTCCCGTCCTATTTGTCCACTTTCTAGCGACCCTAGCGATCTTGCATACCTCTCCCCTGGCCACTTCCTTATAGGTTCCCCTCTTCTGGCTGTTCCTGAACAATCGCTCATAGGTTTGCCGAAAAACCGTCTTTCTAGATGGCAGCTAGTCAGCCAGAAGGCCCAGCACTTTTGGAAACGTTGGCGTGCTGAATATTTTACTAGCCTTCAGGAGAGGACGAAGTGGCGCAAGGCTGGTACCAATCTTCAGGTAGGAGATCTAGTTATTATCAAGGATGAAAACGCTGCCCGTATGCACTGGCCGATGGCTAGGGTCTGCGATGTTCACCCCGGCCTTGATGGAGTAGTTGATGACGAGCGTGGTTAAGGCGGCCAAGCGTCTTCTTCGAATTATATACGGCGAGAATCGACTACCTTTGAGGAGCTCTCCACTTGGTTGATTTTCTGTCCAAACATCCTCTTCACTTTGAAACGCCCGGCCAATAAACTCGTTTCTCTTTTCTTACCCGAACATTCCAGTAGTGAGAGGCGTTCGATTGGTGAGTTATAGCCGGGAAAAATCACTAATGATTTATAGTAGGCGGTATGTTTAGGCTCCGCCTGATCTTGCATGTTTTAGTTATTAATCTTTGTATGTATGCCTTTTAATTTATAAAACTTATTTATTACTATACCTTAATTTGTTCTTAAAACTAATTTGCACTATTCATACACTCATCCACGATCTTCAATCCAAGGAAACAAATTTAGCATGAGCATGATGCACTTGGCGTATTTGTTTACAATAACAACAATATGGAAGGTTGCAAACAGGTTTACTAGAGCCTCCTTCCCCTATCCAGCACGTTCTCCATCCTCGACCCACCGGGGCCACTTCGTCCTCTTCTGAAGGCTAGTCAAATATTCAGCACGCCAACGTTTCCAAAAGTGCTGGGCCTTCTGGCTGACTAGCTGCCATCTAGAAAGACGGTTTTCCGGCAAACCTATGCCTCCCCCACACCACGTCAACCTGGGACTCAGCCACCACTAGCGGTTAACAATCAAGCACCTTATGTACTGATTTGGGTAATCTAGACCGTCGGAAACCTACCGAAGGTGGTTACCATTATGTGTCTGCCGACGTGAGTACGTGTTTATAATTTAGCACTTAATTTATTATTTCTTTATACTTCTTTAGCGACCGGCACCCTTCTAACTTACTTCATTAGACTTAATACTTCTGTGTTAACACCTTTCTATGTGTCTGAGTAGAGTATTGGAGGTTTACTGTCTCAGCACTGTGCAGCCAAGCCACGTGTTCGGTACAGTGGATATCCCGACGTCTTCAGCGCTCATCCCTACGGCTCAGGCAGTGTCAACGTACCATAGCTACTATTTAGATTAGATTAGTAGTAGATTGACCTGGCCCGTCACTCATTTATAATATGTATTCGTTAATTTAGTTACCATCTTTTTCTTACTCTGTTTCTCTGTGTGTCTGTCGCTAATTTAATTCATTAAACTAATTTTATATTGCCAATTTTTATATCTAATATTATTGCTATAAACTAATGCTTGCTACTTGCCTAATATATAATTGTCGCGGCATTCCGCGCAAACTTAAAAAAATCATGTTTTTTACGAACACCTTCAGAAATAATACTTTATTGTGTTGTAAAAAGACAAAAACGACATTTTAACCCAACTGGGTCTAGACCAAAATACAATAATAAATTAAAGAAAAACAAAACATTAAAATGACAGTTCACTTGCTGTCACATGGCTCCCTCGAAATTTCTGGTACAAATTTCGCAGCTGGAAAGGCTCCTCGAGGGGGTCGGACCCGATGGATCTTCATTGAACAGGTACTAATACCACAAGTTTATGAATTGGGCGTTCCAAAGTTTTTCCATTAGCTTGAATCACCTTGACCTTCCTCACCAATCCATCCTTCCTCACCAATCCATCCTTACTTGGCATGACTTGCACAACTCTCATAAGGGGCCAAACATTTCGAGGACTTTGTTCGTCTTCACTGATGACGATGTCACCCACCTTAACGTTTCTCTTAACACCAGTCCACTTACTTCTCCTTTGTAGACAAAGCATAAATTCCTTTCTCCATCTACTCCAAAACTCGCCTGCAAGATGTTGAACCCGTCTCCATCTTTTCTTTGGATAGTCTTGTGTATCTAAGTTTCCAGGAGGTGGTAAAAGCGGCCTAGGATTCATCGTTAGAATATGATTGGGAGTGAGTGGCTACAAAGAATCTACATCAAACAAGTTGTTAATCGTTAAAGGTCTTCCATTCATGATGCACTCACACTCACAAAAGAATGTTCGAAGGCAGTTATCTGTCAACAGCCCTGGACAGCTTCATAACATAACTTCTAGTATTTTCCTTGCTGTGCCTATTTGACGTTCCACTGCCCCATTCATGTGGCTGGCCTTAGGAGTGTTGAACGTCCAATGGATTGTACAGAACTCTTCGGCTAGGTATCTTTGAACATCTTTACGTTTTATCTCTTTGACTGCCTTTTCTAATTCTTGGTTGGCTCCTGTAAAATTAGTTCCCATGTCTGACCTTAGTTGATAAATGGGTCCGACGAAGAGCGTTGATAAAGGAGTCTGTAGATAAACTGTCACTCACATCCATGAACACAGCTCTTGAGGTTAAACAGGTAAAAATTATTCCATAACGTTTAATTTGTTTTCTTCCATCCTTGATATAAAATGGCCCAAAACAATCCACAGCACTATTATAAAATGGGGGAGCTGGTTCCATCCGATCCGGTGGTAGATCAGCCATTCTTTGCCCTTCAAATTTACCACGATTTCCAATGCACTCAATACAACTTGAAAGGACTCGCCTAACCAGCGTATTACTACCAATTATCCAAAATCCGTTGCTGCGAACCTTATTTACAGTTATCCCTCGACCTTGATGTTTTACCTTTTCGTGAAAGTGTCTTAATAATAGTAAACCAACATGTTCCCCTTTAGGTATTATAATAGGGTGCTTCTGAGATTCATTTAGTTCGGAGAAACCTAAGTGACCTCCAACACGTAATAAACCCTGGGTATCAAGGAAGGGACTTAGTGACTTGATTGTACTTGCTTTCTTTAAACCTGGTCTAGTCTTATTGTCTTCTCCCTGTGACTTATTATTGTCGATCATTATGGTCAGTTCTTGCTGATAATGTTTTGCTTGAACAGCCTTTATAACTACCTCTTCCGCATTTTGTAGTTCTTCGGCTGAAATGGGTTCTGACAAACTGGAAACATGGCTTCCAGAATTCTTCCTTGAACGGAGAATTCTTATGTATCTAATGCACATTGCAATGGCCCTCCTAGTTTTTGACCATGAGCTAAACCTTTCAACACGGGGTAGCAGCCCTAAAAATGTAATTTGTGTGACACGGCTGTGAGAACAGATCTTAATCTCTGGATCGTTTTCTTTTAACTCAAAGTTTTCCTTCGGATTCCAAGTATCTTCTTCATTCCAAAGAAACAGTGGTCCCTTGAGCCATTGACCTTTCAAAAATCCTTCAGTTGAAGTGTTCCTTGAAGCTGCATCCGCAGGATTTTCTTTCGATTTTACATAATACCACTGCTTTGGGTTAGTTAAATCTCTTATTTCTTGGACCCTATTAGCAACAAAAATATGAAACCTCCGAGCTTCATTGGAGATATAGCCTAGAACAGCCTTAGAGTCTGTCCAGTAGAAGTTCTCGACGTTCTTATAATTTAATTCACCTTCTATGAACTTGCTTGTCCCAAAACTGTGAGTTCCAATCGGGGAATTGTTATTTCCTTTAAAGGTCTGACCCTTGCTTTACCCATAACAAAAGAACAATGTGTTAACCCGTTTACATTTACTAATCTTAAATATGTAACCTGTCCATAACCGTAACTACTAGCATCCGAAAAATGGTGTAATTGAACTGATTTGACTTCCCCAAAGTTTTTAGGCTTGTAACACCTACTAATGGATAAACCATCCAATTTCTTCAGTCCCTTTTCCCAATTGATCCACTGGTCCTTAATACTATCACTAACCACTGAATCCCATTGATCAATTTGATTCTTTGATTTAAGATCCCGGAAAATGTCTTGCAAAATCATTTTGCCTCTAAGAATGTAAGGAGCTAGAAATCCAAGAAGGTCATAAATTGAGCACACTCGGCTTAATATACCCCTTCTGGTACATGTATACTCATGCTTTCCTACCTTAATTTTGAATGCATCAGATTCCATATCCCAAATTAACCCTAGAAATCTTTCTTGGGGAAGGTTGTCCTTCTGGGGATCTAAATCCTTAAATCCATTTGCTCTATCATCCACCGGAATACTTTCAACTACTTTCTTGCTATTAGAAATCAATTTGTGGAACCTAAAACCACCTTTACTGCACATTAACTGCACCTCTTTGATTAAATAGATTGCTTCTTCTTCTGTTTCTACCGATGTACAACCATCGTCCACGTAAAAACAGTTTAATACAACATTTGCAGCCTTTTCTCCGATAGTATCTTTATTGTCCTTTGCTGACTGTTTTAACGCAAAGTTGCTACAACCTGGAGAGGATGAAGCGCCAAACAAATGAACCGTCATCCTATATTCCAATGGTTCCTTCAAAGTGTCTCCATTAGGCCACCAGAGAAATCGCAAGTAATTCCTATGACTGCCCTGTACAAATACTTGGTGGAACATCCCTTCGATGTCTCCCGCAAAGGCAATATAGTATTCCCTAAATCTTAAAAGGACTCCTATTAGCGAGTTCGTCAAATCTGGACCTGATAATAGGTGGTTATTTAACGACTCACCCTTAAAGACGCTTGAACAATCAAAGACTACTCTAATTTTTTCCGGTTTTTTTGGATGATAGACACCGTGATGAGGAATATACCACACCTTTCCTTCATCTTCCTTTTCTTCTGGCACTGTCTCTGCTTGATTATTATTTATTATATTATTCATAAACTTAACATAATCCTCTTGATATTTATGATCTCTTTTAAATCTTTCCTTTAAATGAGTTAGTCGTTTTAAGGCTAAATATCTATTATTCGGCAGCTTTAAATTGTCTTCCTTAAATGGTAAAGGTAATTCATAGTGATTGTCAGGTCTATGTGATATATTATTTTCTAGTATTTTTTAGTTTCTGTGTACTTACAGCAAAGCTTTTAATTTGGCTCTTATTGCTTTTGAATATAAAATTTTGAGGTTTATTTAACTGTCCTGAAATATTAGAATAAACTGGGTGATTACCTACCTTTGCTAAACCTGCCACAAAATTTGCCAAATCTATGATTGTTTCTGACCCATTCCTTCCTATTATACTTTGAATCCATGCAGGGTGGTATTTAAAGGGTAATCTGGACAAAATTTTCTTTAAACATAATTTAGAATTTAGTTCTTGATAAGCAAGTCCGCTTAGTACGGTTCCTGCTGTTCTTATGGAGTCAGACAGATTTTGTAAGGCGACGGAATCATTGGGAGAGATATTTGGACCCTCTGTCAATTTTCTGACCCAGGCTTCAGTAACTGCAACAGGATTACCATATCTTTCTTCTAATAACTTAATTAAGGAATCATAGTTTAACGCAAGGTTGTCTTCAATGGTTTTAAGACAGTCCCCTTCAATAAATTTCTTAAGGAAGATTTTTTTATAGTGGTTTGACAGTATGCCATCTTCAAGATGTTGCCTTATTTCTTCTCGGAATATTGGAAATTTATAACAATCCCCATTAAACTTAAACGGTTCTATAGAATTTAGAAGTTGTAATTTTGCCAAAACAGTCATTGAATCTGCCCCTTGTAACTGAAAGGGGGACTTGATTTTATACATAGTTTGCTTGACAGAATTTCTATCTTCTGACCCACCACCACTAGGCCAAGAACTAATACTAATAACATCGTCAACTATAGATGTTTGATTCTCTACTTCAAGAGTTAGTACAGGACTTGTCCTGCCAGTCAAACCACCTAACATTATTTCCCTATTTAAATCTTTAGAAGAAACACCTTGCTCTAGTAACCGAATCTTTTTCTTATTATCTTCTATCCTTTTCTTTAGCTCTAGCTGATCCTGTTTTAATTTTAATCTTTCGGCCTCATAAGCCAAGGACCTTTCTTGCTCTTTCAATTCCGCCTTAAACAGAATTTCCTTAGAAGTGCTAGCTCTACTTAACTTAGATTGATGCGATATTACCGACACTACCGATCCGGGAGGTTTCTTTGACTTGACCTTTGTCCCGAATGTTCCTTCATTACCTATCACTGTTTGTAATCTAGAAACATTGCTGCTCTTAGATTTGCCTTTAAAACTTAACTCAGCATCGTCACTTAGTCGTGTATCACAACGTTTAACAAATAGTTTAACTGAAATTAACATCTCAGTCAAATCGTTTATAATTGAAGTATAACTGTCATCCCCTTTAGCCTTTTTTTCGATTTCCCACTTAAATTTTTCTAATTCCCCTTTAAGAGATCGATAAAGACGTTTAACTTCACTGAGAGCCGAGCTTATCAAAATAGATTCAGTTGGATTCGTTTGTACTAAATTCTCTACTTCTACCCTCTTCCTTATGAATCGGACCTTTAAAGAATTTAACACCTTTAGTTGTGTATCCACAAAGTATACGAACCCCTTATCTGAAAGTACTCTTAGCCTAGAACTCACAGTAGCGCCTTCTCCTGCTTCTTCTTTGCTTCTAAGACTCATCTTTTCGGTGACAGTTCAAACTTCCTAGACTTCTTAAACTTGATTTTATTGATTCGAGAAATATTAAATTTTGAATTTTGTTTATTTACTTTCTAAACTTCAATTTTTTTGACACAACCAAACACTTATTTTTTCCAAATCTTGTCCTTTAGCCTTTTTACTTTTACTTCAATTCTTCTTTTACACTTAAATTTGTCTTTTTACTGTCGCGGCATTCCGCGCAAACTTAAAGAAATCATGTTTTTTACGAACACCTTCAGAAATAATACTTTATTGTGTTGTAAAAAGACAAAAACGACATTCTAACCCCAACTGGGTCTAGACCAAAATACAATAATAAATTAAAGAAAAACAAAACATTAAAATGACAGTTCACTTGCTGTCACAATAATTATTGCATTGTGTACTTATTATTATTATTATTTTTTTTTTTTTTGGTTGTAGTTTTAGTCCCGTTCAACAGCTCATTAGGTCATTACAGGACGGGGGTTATCCGGCCACTTTACTCATCTAATCGATGAGATCATCTGCGTGAAACATGTCTCACCCCGCTGGGATTCGAACTCACAGCCGGGGTTTAGACCCTTGGTTTCAGAGTCGAGTGTGCTAACCCCTCGGCTACACCGGCCCTGTATTTATTATTATTTTTATTTAATTTATTATCCGCCTTATTTTCTCCTCTGGAGTGTTTGGTTCTCTATTCGGTACCCATATCCGAGTCTATCTCCTATGGGCCGAAACAGTCTCTAAAAAGACTACGGTGGAAGAGAGTAGATATCTTTCCAGCAAACTTGCACTAATGGCTATTGGTTTTGCTGTAAATCGACTCAAGCAATATTTGCTTGGAATAGCCTTTACTATAGTGACTGCCAAGCTTTAGTATATTTAAATGCTATGAAGACGCACGACAGAGCTGTCGAAGAGTATCATGTCACTATTAAACATAGATCTGAAACACAGATGTCTCATGTAGACGCTGTTAGCAAAGCACTGTTAGACCCACCTCAAGACACCATAAATGATTTAACTGTAGAAAAACTGTAAGTGTTCACCAATATGACCGAAGAGGATTTATTACTTCTATACAGTATGCAGATCCAAAATTGACGAAAATAGTAGGCGTACATACTTCAAATACCTGAAAACTCAAGAACTCAAGATCAACTTAAGTTGACACAAAATTATGCATTGATTAACAATGAATTATATAAGAACATTATTGTGAAAGGAAAACCCACACAATTATGGCTAGTATCGGATTCTATGAGGAAGACTATAGTAATTAAATTTAATGTTTTGTGTAGACACTTCCCTGTTGATCGTGTCGTGATGAAAATCATGAATTCCTATCATTTTCAAGAAATGAGAAAATGTGTGCGCTATCATATCCAGCAGTGCCCAGAATGTGTAATAATTCCACGGGGAAAAGTACCGGGGGAGTTATATCCAATAAATCCTAGATAAATACCTTTTAAGGGGGGCCGGCGTAGCCGAGAGGTTAGCGCCCTCGACTCTGAAACAAAGGTCTAAACCCCGGCAGTGAGTTCGAAGCCCAGAGAGGTGATACATGTTTCACACTGATGATCTCATCGAATAGGTGAGTAAAGTGGCCAGATAACCCCCGTCCTGTCATGACCTAGGCTGTTGAACGGGCTAAAACAAAAAAAGGACCTTTTTAAATATTGCATGGGATCACTTGGGTCCATATGTAACAAGATCTAAAGGTAACACAGTACCTGTTTCTTGCAATTTGGAATTTGAAAAAATTTGACAATTGTGAAAATATACGCTGTTAGAGCCATATTAGTTAAGAATGTGTTTAAAATTCATAAATCTTTTATTCTGATAAAGGGTCGTGTTTCACGTCTCGACAATTTGGAGAATTCTGTACGACTAATGGAATTCGACATGTGTTAAGTTCTGCAAGACATCCTCGAAGCAATGGACAAGTGGAAAGAGTAAATGCCACTGTAGTTCCAGTCATTCAAGCCAGTCTCCAATCAAAGAGTATTTACCAAAAGCATCGAAACGGTTGCCTCTCAAGTCAGCAGTGCATATATCCTCACAACGGGAAAGATACCATTCGAAGCTCTTGTTGGTTACCGCCCATCTTCTGTGGATGGAGCTCTGAGAAGTGTGATTACAAAGTCTGATTCGTACCAATTCCCCAGGATTATCCAGAATGAGATTCCCCAGTATTATCTAGAATGAGATAAAAGAAAATATTCTGAGAGAGAAAGAGAAATGGGTAAGTAAAAAACTGGTGAGAACGCCATAGCGAAACTTAAGTAGGAGAGAAAGACTCAGGTTCTAAGGAACCTAAACTTTACAAACCATTCTGGTGGTTAGAATTCAGTATTAAAGTTGACAAGAAAAAATACATGTAGGTATTTTTCACTTAGGACAGCCGTAGCCTATAGAGAAATGTCTCTTGGAACTAGTGGGTTATATAATTGAAAAATTAGACTAACATAATATATCTGATCAACATAAGGCTAGCTGCGAAAGGTACTTAGCTTATAGAGAAACCCAGGAATCCGGCAATTTTAGGGCCAAACTTGATGAAAGTGCCTTATAAGAACACAACAAGAATCAAACATATTTACAAAAAAATATGGATGATTATCAATTTTTTAGGTTGTCAAGGTCTGGCACTAAGAGGACATGATGAAAGCAAGTTATCACTGAATAAAGGTAATATCCGGGAGCTGTGTGGACTTTTTTCTAATTATAACGAGGACTTAGCTAAGATTTATAACTCAAAGCATGCTTTGTGTGGGTCTGTCACTCAAAATTTGATATTATCAATGACATCACAATTAATTTTAGAGCATATAGTTAATGAAATACATGTTAATGAATGTGGAATGTACTAACTATTATGTAAACGAGTTTATGGACACACAGAGTATGGAACACTCACAGAGTTGCTCAAGTTATTACTGACACTTGCAAAGATAGAAATGGTGAGAAACTTTTTTAACACTCTAGAAGCGCTCTATATTCATTTTTCGAAACCCCATACCACAAGTTTATAAATATGCAAACTACATAGGGAATAAAAAAATGTGAAATATCACAATTAAGTGATACGATACAAAGTGGGTTTGTTGATGTAGAAATTGTTATACAGTATTGAACAATTTTGATACAATTATAGAGTATATTAGGAAGGAAATAGATGCAGATAAAGATAAAGACTCTATTGAGGCCAGAGGTCTTTTAAATGCGTTAACTACTGCTCTTTTGTAAAATTTCTTTTCGTTTCCACTGAAATTTTAGAATTGTTAAATGTGCTTCTAATACTTTTAGCAACATCAAACATTAAAGAGGACACTATCGGCAGTTTAGAGCAGAAGAGGATAGTTGCTATATTTTCTAATCTTTGGGATAAAATACAATACTTAGCAAATATAAATGATATATTTTTAACATCTATTTCTATGTCAAATTAAAGAAAAAGAAAATAAGTTCTACACTTAAAGATTCATTTGTATTATCTTCAATCGGAGCTAAAGAAAAACCATTAGATGGTTCATCTGAAGTTAAAGAATTTTGGAAGGTTAACATTTATTTTCAAACATTAGTAAGTAATTAATTGTTTAAAAAAAATCAACATATATGGCCAGGAATAGGAATGTTGAAGCTTTTTTAAGCATGAAGATCTATCAAGAGGCTGAGATGCTTGTGGCTAAAAATATTTAACAACAACAATCTCAAATTGGACATTGAAAATTGTTATGGCAATGACATTTGTCGATCACTTGAATCATCCTAATCTATACAAGCTAATCCAAGTAGCTCTAATAATGTAGTAATGTAGCCGCCAACAAGAACATCTGGTTTAATACCACCTGCATCAGGGAAAACATCTACCCAACTCAACTAAAGTAAATACACCAAGTGCATTCAAATCTATTGAATTTGCTAAAAATCATGGCTTGAACTAGAGAAACGCAAATGGTTTTTAATAAGAGACAGCTTGTCATATTATTACCTCTACATCGTCCATAAATCACTCGCAAGCATACTCCATCCTGTAGAATTTGATACCCTGTACTACAAAGTTAAAGATAAAGCAGAAACTTACGGCAGATAAAGAGAAAAAACGCAACGTGGAAAAGTGAATAAATTATTATACAACCAGAAACGGAGGAGACCACAGGAAACGACAACTGGAATACCCAACAGCAGAAGAAAACCAAAATCACCCAACAAACATATCTGCAGACTACACAACAAACAACATTACAGGACAACAAGATATTACCAACACCTTCAGCAGCACCGCGGAAAACAGCACAACAAATTCAGACAACCAAGGTACCGAGATAAAATTCGCACCCAAAATAGTCAATTTAAGTCACATAATTTTAAAAGAAAAGGAAATAAGCTTACTTGAAAAAGGTCTAAGACATTCGCCCTATTTGAAAATTAAATGTAAAGATTTAGAGAATCTATCTGTAGGTACGGAATTAGCACTAAACACCAAACCAGAAAACAATATAGACACACAAATTGCCCGACTTCAAGAACGTAAAACAATTAGCCAATACAAAAATGAACCAAATAAAAAACAAAAATATAACATTAAAGAATTTAAACTACTTAAAGAAACACTTAATGACAACAATATAGTAGCAATTAAATCTGACAAAGGCAACACCACAGTTTTACTACACAAAGATAATTACATTGAAAAAGTTGAACATTTCCTAAATAATAACTTCACTCATATAGACAAAGACCCTACCGATGATTACAGCAATAAAATAAAAACCACCATTAATGAAAGTACAAACATATTAAAAAAGCATGACATGTATAGATTAAAAATAATGAATACTACGGCACCTAAATTAACAGGTTATCCAAAATTACATAAAGAAAACATACCTATCAGACCAGTTGTTACCAGCATCAATTCCCCCACTTACAAAATAGCTAAAGAACTTAACACTATCTTAAAAAACATATGCCCTAAATTCCAGTACACTGTTAAAAACTCGTACGAATTGGTGAACAATATAAAAAACACTAACATCCAAAAGAATGCTAAACTGATTTCATTTGATGTAGTCAACCTTTTCACGAACGTACCAACCCCAGAATGCCTCGAAATTATTAGAAAAACAACAACACAATCAAATCTAGATATTTTTGAAAACATTTATTTAGAAAAACTGGTAGAGAGTACACTTAAACAAAATTAGATGGTTTTTAACAACAAGTATTACACCTCGGAGAGCTTAGCTATGGGATCACCCCTAAGCCCTTTACTTGCAGATTTATTTATGAACCATATTGAAAGTAACATCTTCAATCTCCTCAAAAACATTGTCTATTGGTACAGATACATCGACGACATTATTTGTCTCTGGGTAGGGACTGATAGATTATTACACCAATTTTTATCAATCATTAACTCCATTCACCCAAACATTAAATTCACCCTAGAAACGGAGAAAGATAGATCCATTAACTTTTTAGATTTAACCGTAACTAGAGTAGGAAATAAACATACATTCAAAATTTACAGAAAACCAACATACACCGATATAATCATACATAACAGCTCAAACACGTACTACAAACATAAAATGTCAACATTTCATAGCTTAATACATGGAGCAATAAACATACCGATGGAGGAAGAAGATTTTAATAAGGAAATTAAAACTATAAAATCAATAGCAGAAAATAACGGATATCCACTAATAACAATAAATAAAATACTACGTAACAAATTAGACAAATCAGCCATACACATCGCAACAAAACTTATTAACACCTCTGATAAATCTCCAGCCTGGGTAAGTTTACCATACTTAGGAAAAATTTCAACACAGATAGGCAAAATCATACAAAATAATAATACCAGAATAACCTATAAACCATACACAACACTCAGGAAATGTCTAGGTTCAATAAAACAAAAAACAGACACAGCAGATAAATCCCGCATCTACAAACTTACTTGTGACACATGCAAAGGTGTCTACCTTGGCCAAACCGGAAGAAAAGTTTCAAAACGTGTAAAAGAACATTACTCAGCATGGGCCAACAAAACAGATAAATCCAGCTTTGCTAACCATCTAATAGAAACCAATCACACATTTACAAAACAAGATTACGAACTAATTCACATCTGCGAAAAAGGCAAAAAAATGGATTTATTAGAAAATCTCGAAATCCACAGAGCCATAGCTAACCCCCATATCGATTGTTTTAATGAAAGAACCAACCTAAACAATTCCAAACTAGTCAAACCCCTATAATAAGCTCCTCACTTACTCCCCCCTCCTTTCTTAGTAAGTAAGTACACACACATCCTTAGTTATTAATAATTACAGTTGCCATTAACATTTAGATCTTATTTGTTATTATATTACACCTTAAAATATTTTCTAACCGTACAATTATGTTTATCTATGTTCAATAATTTAAACTACTACTAAGGTTTAATAATTTAAACTACTTACCCATTTCTTCTTATTTTTTATTTATCTCATTTTTGATTATTTGTTATTTTATGATATGATTAAAACCATTTTTATTATGATTAGATCTTATTTTTTATTATATTACACCTTAAGATGTTTTCTAACCGTACAATTATGTTTATCCATGTGCAAAATTACGTTTAATTATGTTTAATAATTAAAACTACTTACTCATTTTTTCCTTTTTTTATTTGTCTTTTATTGTTATTTTATGATATGATTAGAGTCTCTCCTTTTCTTAGATCCTAGTAACTTGTATAACTAAGTGTAGTAATTTTTCATGCCTGTAATTTCTTAGTACATACCTCCTCCTCACACCCAGACCTTGAGCTTGGTTTGCCCTTGCTCTTAATTCCACGAATTTCCCCACCCTACCTTATGTCTTAAACCCTTTCCACCTTACTTTCTTGTCAGTCTAGAAATATAAGTCACTGAAGATAGCCGTCATACTTTGTATTTGTTTTATATTTTTATAAACTTTTATATCTTAGTATTTAAGAGGCTGAAACCGGTCTGATTTGTTTTAAATTAAAATTGTGGTAGACCAATAAACTTATATTTTACAAGTGCAGTGTTTTCATTAATTTCAACAAGTGATATAAACTACTCATTATCTAATAATCACTGTATCCTCTGCAACTTGTGAAAGATCAATTTCAGTCATGGGAAGATTCAGATTCAGGGACTACCTAAGATCTACAATGGATCAAGAGAGGATTTCGAATTGGTCTTTGATGTACTCATAAATAGAAAAATATTTATTGAAAAACTGTATAACACCTCGACAAATTATGGAAAAATATTAAAAATCTGACAATAAAGTTAAAAAAAGGTTATCTGTTTAATTCATTTTTTAATATGACATGGCCGCTCTCCACCGCTTAGTTTTGTCGGTTATCCTATTGCCATGCTATGTACTGTAGGAACGCCGAGAGAATGTGCGTGGAAAAATGGATCTTGGGTCGAAGTTTCAAACTTACTATCGACTTTACTTCGAGATATATCGCTATTCCTCTAGGCTGAGTCCCCTCCAGGTACTCGAACTTTTCTACCTTTTTTAAAAAGTGACATTTTTTCGGCACATTTTCACAATGCCCAACTTTAACATCTCACTGCTTTAAGAGTTCTTACCCAAATCAAACCAAATTCACAGGGTTTTTAGAACTCATATAAATGTAGAAGCCTACTTAGTTTCAAGTCAAAAAGTTAATTAGTTTTATATTAATTAACGAATTTAATGGGATCTGATATCCAAATGAACCCAATGAAAATTATTATTGAGCATTATTTTTTAACATTTGTTGATACATTATTAGAAAATAATAAATAATATTATTATGCTATCAAAGTAATATTTTAAAACGCAATTTCTTTTACAAATATTTCTATTGTTATCCATTATTTAATGTAGAACTATTTATATATGACAATTGAAAATTAGGCGAAAATGAGAAACACGCACTAAAAAACTATACGTTGAGATGGGATGTACTCGTATGTACCAAAGTAAGTAATTTTATGTACTTACAGATAAAAACAAAACGTTGAGCAGAGAAATCCAAGTAAGAGTACCAGTTCAAATTTTCCAAGGAGATGCCAAATACGAAAGATATGATCACGGATATATAAGATGTTATCGACAAAGCGATTGTCCTAAGAATGACTGAAACATATGTTGATTTTTTTTTTTTTTTTTTTTTTTTTCATTTTTAGCTGGACAGTTTGTTGAAAGGAAAGCGGCTTGTATTATGAGATTATTTTCTTGCAAATATGTATAAATTTTTACAATTTTCCATGTAAGATTGCACTTCTTTAAAAAATAAAGGGTTTATCCCAATCCAAACTAAGGTCAATCACCCCCCAAAAGTAACTAATCCCATTCCTTCATCCTTCCGCTTTTTATAATCCTAAATCCTACCTGCCCGTTAAGTAGCTCATGCCCTATCAATATTTAGAGAACATATTATTCAGATAAAGATTACAGTGCTGCTTAAAACTAGTAAGACATCATGCGTTTTAAAATATTTCTTTGATAGCAAAGATGGATTAAAATAATAGGACTGGTTTATAAGACAAAACCTTAACAGAAAAATAAAGAAAAAAATACGTTTCAAAGAAACGAATTTATTTTAAATATGTTTAATACAATTTGTATACTTAATGTTTTCTTAAAAATGTTATACATTTTTAAAAATAAATATTATTTTATAATCTATAATCAGATTAAGTTTTAAAATTAGTAAGATATCATGCGTTTTAAACTATTACTTTGATAGCATAATAATATTACTTATTATTTTCTAATAATGTATCAACAAATGTTAAAATAATGTTTAATAATAACTTTCATTGGGTTCATTTGGATATCAGATCCCATTCAATCCGTTAATTAACATCAAACTAATTAACTTTTTGACTTGAAACTAAGTAGGCTTCTACATTTATATGAGTTCTAAAAACCCTGTGAATTTGGTTTGATTTGGATAAGAACTCTTAAAGCAGTGAGATGTTAAAGTCGGGCATTGTGAAAATGTGCCGAAAAAATGTCACTTTTTAAACAAGGTAGAAAAGGTCGACCGACACACCTAGAGGGGACTCTGCCTAGAGGAACATCGATATATCTAGAAGCGAAGTCGATAGTTAGTTTAAAAGTTCGACCCAAGATCGATTTTTCCACGCACATTCTCTCGGCGTTCCTACAGTAATAATAATATAATTGAATCGGTTATTTCAGAAACAGCACATGTGACATTTTTAGCACTGTTAAAAATATTTAAAAAAGTAAACAAAGAGGTGTCATGGGGACATGTCATAAATAAAAATAACAAGAGAAATGTAATAATAATATTTTTTAAGTCGAGTTCTATTTTAGATTCAGCCGAGAATAGTTTGTATTAGATTCCGTGTAGTTTTTTCAGTTATTATAGATTCTCTGTAGACTTATCGTTAACTTCTATGATTGTGTTATATTAAAAGTTTACAGAATTAGACGTTGTGCACTTCTTTGATTTATATTATTCTTTGAAAGGACGGAACGACGGTTAGTTGAACCGGCCTTAGATTTTCTTTTGTAAAAGCACTAATGGAGTTATATACTGATTTCTTGTCGAGAGGCCAAGACGCATCGGTTGATGCAGAAATAACACATGTTCCATACACAGTGGCGTAGCTAGGGTATTGGGGGCCCTCCCGCAAAAACTTCTTGGGGGCCCCTCGCCAAACAAAATTGATGAGCAAAAAAAAAAAAAAAAAAACCTCTACCGTTTAGATCTGGGGGCCCCCTCGTCGTTGATTTATGGGCCCCCCCGCAATGCGGGCCCGCGCGGGCCCATAGTTACGCCACTGTCCATACAGTCTTACCTAAAAAAAACTCTCTTCAAAGATTGAGTTTAGAGCAGAAACAACACAAGTGATAGCACTTGAGTTGTTTCTGCAGAACAGGGAACTAATTAATCTGGACCCTGTCTTTGGAATGACTATAGTCCGTTTATATTAGTTGTGGGATAAATCATATGTTAATCATAAGCCTTTATTTTAATTTTGATCCGAGCTTACCGAAGGTAACGGAAGCATTGTGTTCACTTTTGAGAACAAAAAAGTTTTATGCCTCCGATTTTAAAAATTCCAAGACAGAAATCCGTTTCAGACATCAGAGAACATTTTTGGTTCCGTGTCTGTCTGTCGGTCTGTGTCCGCGAATTGTGAAACGTGCGACGATAACTTGAGTAAATGTTGCCCGATTTTGATGAAATTTGGTAGACATGTTTATTTCACCAATGCTCAGGTCGAGTTCGTTGGACAACGTTATCCGTTTAAGCGTTCACGCGCAACGCTCGCGTAAACGTGAACTTCAAATTTAAAATTGGAATTTTCGGTCGGGAAAAAAATCAAACCTTATCTATTCAATGACACGAACATTTTTTACAAATACAATTTTTTAGTAAAACCTACAGCGACACCCCTATAAAGTGTTAAAGATGGCTAAAAAATGTTAACTGTTCTAACAATAAAGTAATAAAACTTTAATGTTAATATAACAATAAAGTACATGATAGGATGGGAGGAAGCTATGTGCCACACTAATTGGCAGTGTATTTATTTTTATCCGGTTTTAAGTAAGGGATAGTTAATGGTCATAAAAGGACTAATATAGGGTAGTTGAGAGTCTAGGTACCGGCATACTGAAACACCTCAGTAAAGGCATAGATAAGGTATCCCCCCCTCCTCATGTCTAGACTTCTGTATTTTACAGAGAAAGACACACTCTAGGCTTAACCCTAGAAATCAGTCTAGTGCTAGTGTTTAGAGAGATCAGACTGTTTCTTTGTCGTTCAAACAACTATTTTACAAAAAACTAATTTATAAATATTTAAAAGATGTCAAGTAGTAGTGAAAATGAAGAAAGTGATGTTCGAGTGAAGAGAAGAAAAGGTGTAGTAAACCCCAGTAAGTACCCAAGAAATATTATTAAAAAAAGCGAGAGTTAAAGGTGTTAGACTCATAGGGTACAAACCTTATATGATTTTCTATAATTTCTGGTTTCCAAAATTACAAAAAATAACCCAAGGACCACCTTTAAAAAAGGAAAATAAATACTACGAACAAGAATTGATGGCGTTACGAACAAGCATATAATTGAGATAAAATAATTTACGTGTGGCACACGCCACGCGGTATAAGTTACCAGCAGTTGTTTTACAAATGAGAAAGTTTAAAAAATGAAAAATGAAGTTAAACCAGATATATTGTCTGCATTCGTTCCGAAACCGAACACAGACAATAGATCGGAAAAAAAGGAATTTAAGGTAAGTGAAGCTTCTTTCACACACGCATTCACACCAGTTAAGTTAAAAGTTAAATTTATATACAAAAATTGTTTCACACCAAAACAATCATTCACACACACATTCACACTGAAGTTAAATTAAATACATGAAATTTTATATATATATATAAAATGGACTTAGCCGTGGTGACTTGTCTACGCTGACGCTGCGACCTAGGCTGCAAGCTGCTAGTCCCACGTCTTCTACTGTCCGACTCGAAGAGATGAGAAGAGCGAAGTAAAATTAAGTAATGCTGAGGGCCCTGATGCTAAACTAATGAAGTTAAATTATTTAAACATTAATGAAATGAATGGTGACACGTGCACGTGTCGGTCGCTTTTTTACAAAGCGATGAGAACCGTCTTCTGCAGATTTTGGAGGGCGAATGCGTATATCGCAGGATACGGATTCCTTATCTTGCTACGTAATTACGTAAGGAAAATCTTGCGTAGGATCATATGTGTTCGAATTCTAGTGAAAGTGATGCCTTTTCCGAACACGTTCGAAGAAAAGGAGGAGGTTGCATCGTGGTTTCCTGCGAATCTTACGTTATTTACGTTAACGAAGAAATGAGTTTAAAATGTAGAAGTGATATGTCCGTTTGTTGCTAAAATTGCCATTTTTTACAAAATAATAAAAAACATAAATAATAAAGTAAAATAAAGAACAACTGTTGGTCTCCAACAAAAGGGCTGCCTTATCAGTCATATTCAGGAAAGAAGGTTTCAGCTAAAGAACAGGATACATTTCTATGCAAATGTGCTGAAAAATGCTATCAAAATGTATCAGAAGAGAGGAAAAAGGAGTTGTGGGATTACTTCTATTCATTAGAAAGTAAGAATGTGCAAGATACATACTTGCAGGGGCTTATTGAAAAGAGAGAACCAAAAAGGAGAAGAAAAGTAAAAAATGCTGAAGAAATCCAGATTGATTCAGAAGGAGAGGGAGATTTTGACAGGCCAGAGCAGTCGACAACCAATGATGTAAAACCTAAGAACCGATTTTTTTCTTATAACATTAAGATAGAAGGGAAAATCCGCAGTGTATGTAAGAAAGAACACGTTTATAAAAATACATGGCGTTACTGCTGGAAGAGTTCGGCGTATTTGTGATTTATTAGCCTCGGGAAAAAGTCCTCGTGACATGAGAGGTCAGGGTAGAAGTGGTAATGCAATCAGTGGTGACATCTGCTCTAAGATTCACAACCACGTATTCAAATATGAAGTTAAAATGACTCACTACGGAGGGAAACTAAAAGGATACTTGGATGCTAGGCTCAATATTAAAATAATGCATGAGCAGTTCCTAAAAGATCATCCTGAATGTATTTAATTTCAGTTTTATTGGTGATAAGGCTTTTCCACTCTGACCTAATCTATATACGCCATATTCAAAGTCAAACTTGACTCATAACAAGAGCATTTTTAACTACAGAATCCCGGGGAAGGAATATAAGGAATGTCGTTGAAAATACTTTTGGACACATAGCCAGTGTGTTTAGAGTCTTACATACCCCCATTAACATAGCACCCGAGAAAATAAATGATGTTCTGTTTGCCATTTGTCATCCGCATATTTTTTTTACGAAAATATAGCTCCTCATGTGCTAACTCGACATTTCATGAAGATAGTAGCAGTCATTCGTGAATCACAATCAAATTTACACTCGAGTAAGTTAAATTTACAAAACGTGGCTAGGCGAGAACGGCTCATAAACATAAGCAATATGATGGTGCCATTCCAAGATACCACAAACACTTCATCTGTTGAACAAATTAATCGTTAAAAGTATATGGAATATTAAAACGGCTCAGGTCAAGTTCCATGACAAGAAGAAATGACAAGATTACGAAAAAGTTAAATGATCAATTAAAACTTAATTCGAATGTAATTCACAACTTAATTTAATTTAACTGTAATTCATCATTAATATAAATAAATAAAAATAAATTAAGCTTACCAATGTACTATTTTTTTTGTGTACCTGTAAATGACATCAGATAATAGAAGACGAGGAGATTAGGACACCTACGAGAAGGTACAAGTCTTGCTTTCCTTAAAAGTTGCCGTGATCACGGTATTATACCAACTGGCTGTGAAGTATAACATCATATTCGTAGCAAACACTTAAGAAACACACTCAGTAACACTTCGTAACACACTCAGAAATCTAAGACGTGTCGTAGACGAAACTAAGCAGACTCTATATGATATACATGCAGAACTTACATACACTTTGCAACCGGAGGACTAGGACACCGTTGACAGGTTGTCGTGGAAACAGGCGGATTATGTCCGAAACAGACAACAGAAAAACAGCGTAAGAAATTCAACAAACGTAACATCACTAAACGGATCAGAGAAAATGTTGTGACAATTCAGGTCAGAAAATCACTGGTGATCGAATCCGAAACATTTTAATGCAGAGAGAAACCAAGAACGAAAATCAGGAAAGTATGCATTATTTGTACCTGATTTAAAAATGAATCTATTATGTGTTAGTGATATGACGAATAAGGGACTAAATGTAAACTTTTCTGCAGGTAAGTGCACAATTATAAATAAAAATGATGTAATTGCCAAAGGTTTTAAAACAAAAGAAGGCATTTATAAACTTGCCAAACCATGTAACACGGAAATTGCTAATGTATAATCTGAAAGGACATGGCACTTACGTTTAGGCCACCCCTGCAAAAAGTCTATGCACCTTATCACCAAGCTCGCTGATGGAGTGCAATATATGGTGCTATTGATAAAGATCCTTGTATTTCGTGTATAAAGGGGAAGCAATCAAGACTACCCTTTAAAAATGTTGGAAGTAGAGCATCCCAAAAAATAGAGATCGTCCACTCAGATGTTTGTGGTCCTATATCCGTCACCTCCTTAGGCGGAGGCAAATATTGTTTAACATTTACTGATGACTTTACAAGGAAATCGTGGATATATATCCTAAGAAATATAAGTGAAGTTTGTGGAGTTCAAGAACCTTGTTGAAAATCAATCTGGATGTAAAATAAAAATATTACGTTCTGATAATGGCACGGAGTATGTAAATAAACAATTTAAGCACTTTCTAACTAGTAGTGGGATAATCCATCAAACAACCGTTGCCTACACTCCGGAATTAAACGGTGTGAGTGAGAGGGTTAATAGAACTCTGGTTGAAAAAGCTAGGACTCTTTTGGAGGAAAGTAACCTCTCTAGGGTGTATTGGGCTGAAGCCATCAACACAGCCAATTATCTAAAAAAAAACCGTACCCCCACCATAGCTGTTTAAAATAAATTGCCTGAAGAAGCATGGACCGGAAAAAGAGTAAACCTCTCTCATCTAAAGGTTTTTGGGTGCAGAGCATATGTTCACATTCCTGCTGTTAAGCGAAAGAAATTAGACTCTAAAAGCGAAGAATATATTTTTGTTGGCTATTGTGAGAATGGGCATGGTTATAGACTTATTAATCCAAATAATCCAAAAGATTTAAAGATTGCTCGTGATGTTATCATGATCGAAGATGTGAATCATCAAGATAAAACAGAGTGTGAATCAGAAATTGATCTTATACCATTGAAGGCTCTTGAACATGCACAGATTGAACAACATGAAGATGAACACAGAAGCGGAGGCAGAGATGATTCTGATAAAAATGTATTGGATGACAGTGATAAAGAAGATTTTCCAGGATTTGACATTGATTATAAAGAAGTAAGTGATAAATCAGATGAGGAACCTGATGAAAATATTCAGAGAAAACAAGACCGAAGAAGGAAAAAAAAAGCTAAATTATCTGCCTAACTGTATAAAAATGCTAAAAGATGAAAAATTTGACAAAAAAATAAAAGCACTCTTAATCGAAAATTCTTTTTACAAAATAGAAGAATATTATTTGTTTTGTGTTGAACTATTTTAAAGTATTGTCTATTTTTATTTTGTATTTCTGACGATTGTATATTTCTAGCTCTCTCTCTCACTCTCTCCTCCCTTTTCATCCACCTCTTTGTCTTGGCATACTATTTTTTTAACTGTGAATTGAAACCTTTTGGGGTTTGATCCTGTCCTCAGGGCCACTTGTAATGTCCTCTGTAATAATGAAATCAAGTTTTATTGCAGAACGTACCAAAAAAAGTAAAGTATATTTATAAATTAATTTGAAATATAAACTTGAGTATTTCTGTCTAAGTCATGCAAGTGTCACAGAATATCTCACTAAACATATTTCATTCAACATGAAATATGTTTTTATATTTGAATATAGATTACATTTAGAATTTTTGCTGTTATTATATGAATAATATAGTTTATAAGTGATAGAACTAGTGATAGACAAACAGTGTGTGAGATAAGAGATACGTGATTTTCGTGGATCATTAAGTCCAGCATTTTTGATTTAACAGAAGCAGGATTAAATAATTTGATTTCCCAGAACTAAAAAGCAATCCTACTTTACTTTTAACTGTGTTTGGGGTTTTAACAAAATACAATTGTTGTGGAATAAAGCATCGACTCTAATATAGCTGTAGCTGGGTGCACAATGGATGGAAGTTATTAATTATTGAGGTTCCATAATGGTTTTATTCAGATTTTCACGATCTACATGCTCCCAAAAGATGGAAGTCACAGATTCTTATTAAATGGTGATTCCAGGTTTTTCTAAGGAAAACCTGGTACTCACAATGTGATATGTGCACAGTAGATGTTTGTTCCGAATTCATTATCTGTGCATTATTTTTACTTTCATTCTAAAGATGGATGTCCAATACATTTTTTGTCTTCTATGATAAGTAGATGCCTATGGTTGGAAGTCACAATTCAAATGCCTATTGGATGGATCTCCTAGTATTGGTACTTGACAAGTGCACAAGAGAGTTTAAAGCAGCTCTGTTTTAACAAGATAATTCGCATTTATAATAATATAATAGTATTATTTATTTTTATGTGATTATAATAGTATTCTTTCCATAAATGCCTCATCCCTGCACTCTCTTGGAGAAATGTTGAATTACGAAAACTTCTTATAACTTTTATTATTAATTTATAACCTATTGTTTACATTTTGTATAAATTATCAAAAGCTAACAAACAATTTTTTTTTTGACTTGGTGCCGGAAAAATAAGAACTTTTTTTTTTTTATAATCTTGATGTGCTGATTCCAAAAATACCTGGCTTTTTTTCGTATCAGCTCTAGTTTTGGAGATACAGGCTAATTGATTTGATCAACAAATGGATCTTCAGAGGCCAAAATTGAAATTTGTACCTAATTAATCGTACCTTAAATTGTAACCTATTTAGCCATAATTCGAGAGGTCATTAAAAATAGACAAGTCACCAGAAAATTGTAAGAGGAATAAATGGTTTTAAGTTATCCAAAACTTGGAAACCCGTTACTTCTATCTTGACCACATGTGGAACCAAAAATTTACCGACATGCCTGGGATATAATCCCTTTCCCTAAAGCTCTCAAACACCTTACTTGGATGATGTAATACCTGATGAAACAAACAGTAGGCATTACCTGGGGCCTGGGATATAAGCTCCAGCTCTCAATTTTGAATGACTCGGTATTACCATTACTGTTAAATCCCTATATCTCCCCATTTCTGCGTATTCCCTACCACAAACTGATTTTTACCGGCGTCTAACTCTGTCTTACCCAGTTCAGATTAAAACTGAGTTTTCTTAAGTGAAGTGCTATAATTTTGTGTAAATTTTCAGTTTTATTTATTTATAAAACATTAAATTAAAGCCACGGCATCCACAAGCAGACGCAGCTGTGTGAATCATCCAGACGTGTTTTGTTATGCATGTGGTGAATACACTTTGAAAGAAAGTAGGAAACCAATTACTGATTTTGTGAAAAAGGCTTATCTGGTCTATTTCGGCGTTCTCTTGGGAGACCAGGATAAATCTTGGGCTCCACATTTTGTGTGTACAACATGCGTTGAACATTTGAGGCAGTGGACACTAGGGAAGAGGAAGTGCCTAAAGTTTGGCGTACCAATGGTTTGGAGGGAACCAAGAAACCATCTCGATGACTCGATGTAAGTATAAAAGGTAACAATCGGAACAATAGACACAAATGGACATATCTTGATCTAGATTCAGCAAAGAGACCTGTGCCACATTCTGAAGAAATACCACTTCCATTATTCAGCAGTCTGCCGGAAGATGATACAGAACTATTAACACCTAAGTTCAATGTGTGCATTCAGAAAACGACAGTGATTTTGAAGCAGGTTCAGGCAGTCCCTGACGTTTCAATCAACAGGAACTTAGTGATCTTATAAGAGACCTGAACCTCTCAAAGGAGTCCTCCCAAGTACTTGCCTCCAAATTAAAAGTAAAGAATCTACTTGGCCCAGGTACGATTATTACATTTTATCGCACAAGAGATAAGGATCTGCTGCCCTTTTTCTCTCTCAGGAAAATAACCTGGTCTTCTACATTTTTAGTACTTACTTACTAGATAGATAGATATGTTTATTTGTTTAAGTTACAAACTTTTACAAATCGGAGTTTGGAGACATTACATAAATAATAATTTAGCACTCTATAAATTAAAAGAAAATAACACCTTTCATATATACTATACATAATATTATACAAATAAGTATATACTGATAAACACATACATAAAAGAAAAAGACTAAACTTAATAGTGACTACATAGTTATTGATTATAATATAACGTAGACATAACTATACAGGGTGTCCCAACTTAAGTCTGCCAAAAAGAAGGGGCATATAGGGGACCTTAAAAGGAGTCAAAAATGTTATATTAACTACTATGTCCTTTCGGGCTTCGTTTTCTGACTAGCGCCATTTTTAAATTTTTTTTAAAGAAGTGTATCTCGAGAACAAAGCGGGATAACTCATTATTTTAGGTATCGTTGGAAACCTAGAAACATTTGCTAAAGGAAATGTTATTATCAATTTTCATTTATTTTTATTCCTTCTAGTTTAAATTTAGCTCAAAATGTCTTTTTTTAAAAAATCAAAAAAATAAGGAAATTTTTGACGGCCCATAGTGCTTAAACTAGTTAGTTCTTGAATTGCCCAGGCAATGGAAAAACTTTCTTATTTAATAACCTTTTCATGGATACCCATATCATTGTATGTTAAGTAGGAAATGTTTTACGTTATAGGCACATTTATTGAAAAAAACTAATGTAAATATGAGAAGAAATTACTTTTTAATATCTCCTCTTTTTGAACGGTATCATCATTTGACTATTTGACTCGACTTCATCTTAATCACTTTCAAAGTAAATGTGTGATGAAATAATTATTGTTGACTATTTCTAGTAGCCTGGAGTATGACCAATAAAAGGGGGGGGGGGGGGGGGCACCTCTCCTTCTTGTAAATAAGTATACAAAATTAAAACTTAAGGCTGAAAACTGCTTTTTTTATCTTTAAATCAAATTATAATTATCATTAACTACGGGAGACATACAGAGAAAAAAAGACCCCAGCATCGGGACATGAACCACGGGCCTCCTTTTTTTTATTTTATAAATGAAAAAACAAACATTTTAGCGGAAAATTTAAATAAGGATTAACAAAAGGTAATAATAAGAAACAACATTACCAATTACAACAATATATAAAAACCAACTACATACTTTGTGATTATGATTAAGTCGAGTCAAATCATTATAAGTACCGTTCAAAAGAGGAGATATTAAAGAAAAAGTAATTTTTTATCACATTTACATTCGTTTTTTTCAACAAATGTGCTTATAGCATAAAAAAATTCCTATTTAACATACGGTATAATCATTTGACTCGACTTAATCATAATCACTTTCAAAGTAAATTGGTATTTCAAAGTGGTTAGTATTTAAATGCTGTTGTTATTGTTAATGTTGTTTCTTATTAGTACCTTTTGTTAATCCTTATTTAAATTTTCCGCTAAAATGTGTGTTATTTCTTTTATAAAATAAAATTGTTTGTTAAAAATGTAGTTATTATTTTTATTGTTATGTATTTAAAAATTTAAAATTCGGCTCCTTCAAACTCTTTATATGTTTATTAAACAAAAAAAATAAAATTAAAAGCAGTTTCCAGCTTTAATTTTAGGTTAATGCTCTTTTATACTTATTTACAAGAAGGAGAGGTGCCCCCCCCTTTTATTGGTCATACTCCAGGCTACTAGAAATAGTGAACAATAATTATTTCATCACACATTTACTTTGAAAGTGATTAAGATGAAGTCGAGTCAAATAGTCAAATGATGATACCGTTCAAAAAGAGGAGATATTAAAAAGTAATTTCTTCTCATATTTACATTAGTTTTTTTCAATAAATGTGCCTATAACGTAAAACATTTCCTACTTAACATACAATGATATGGGTATCCATGAAAAGGTTATTAAATAAGAAAGTTTTCTTATAAAGGAGAGGTGCCTCCTTCTTGTAAATAAGTATAAAAGAGCATTAACCTAAAATTAAAGCTGGAAACTGCTTTTAATTTTATTTTTTTTGTTTAATAAACATATAAAGAGTTTGAAGGAGCCGAATTTTAAATTTTTAAATACATAACAATAAAAATAATAACTACATTTTTAACAAACAATTTTATTTTATAAAAGAAATAACACACATTTTAGCGGAAAATTTAAATAAGGATTAACAAAAGGTACTAATAAGAAACAACATTAACAATAACAACAGCATTTAAATACTAACCACTTTGAAATACCAATTTACTTTGAAAGTGATTATGATTAAGTCGAGTCAAATGATTATACCGTATGTTAAATAGGAATTTTTTTATGCTATAAGCACATTTGTTGAAAAAAACGAATGTAAATGTGATAAAAAATTACTTTTTCTTTAATATCTCCTCTTTTGAACGGTACTTATAATGATTTGACTCGACTTAATCATAATCACAAAGTATGTAGTTGGTTTTTATATATTGTTGTAATTGGTAATGTTGTTTCTTATTATTACCTTTTGTTAATCCTTATTTAAATTTTCCGCTAAAATGTTTGTTTTTTCATTTATAAAATAAAAAAAAGGAGGCCCGTGGTTCATGTCCCGATGCTGGGGTCTTTTTTTCTCTGTATGTCTCCCGTAGTTAATGATAATTATAATTTGATTTAAAGATAAAAAAAGCAGTTTTCAGCCTTAAGTTTTAATTTTGTATACTTATTTACAAGAAGGAGAGGTGCCCCCCCCCCCTTTTATTGGTCATACTCCAGGCTACTAGAAATAGTCAACAATAATTATTTCATCACACATTTACTTTGAAAGTGATTAAGATGAAGTCGAGTCAAATAGTCAAATGATGATACCGTTCAAAAAGAGGAGATATTAAAAAGTAATTTCTTCTCATATATACATTAGTTTTTTTTTCAATAAATGTGCCTATAACGTAAAACATTTCCTACTTAACATACAATGATATGGGTATCCATGAAAAGGTTATTAAATAAGAAAGTTTTTCCATTGCCTGGACAATTCAAGAACTAACTAGTTTAAGCACTATGGGCCGTCAAAAATTTCCTTATTTTTTGATTTTTTAAAAAAAATACATTTTGAGCTAAATTTGAACTAGAAGGAATAAAAATAAATGAAAATTGATATCATTTCCTTTAGCAAATGTTTCTAGGTTTCCAACGATACCTAAAATAATGAGTTATCCCGCTTTGTTCTCGAGATACACTTGTTTAAGTGTAAAAAAATAAGCTTAGCCAAAAATTTTTAAAAATGGCGCTAGTCAGAAAACAAAGCCCGAAAGGACATAGGTTAATATAACATTTTTGACTCCTTTTAAGGTCCCCTATATGCCCCTTCTTTTTGGCAGACTTAAGTTGGGACACCCTGTATATAACTATAAATAAATGATAGGAGTAAATAAAGTCATTGTGGCTTCTAGAACATGTTTGATTGTGTAAAGATTATACCTTTTTCCAATATTATTATGATAACTTCATTATTGCAAGTTTCAATGTTATTATTATTGTTTTAATTATTTGTTTATTTAAATGTCTTATTATTATTGTTGTTGTTGTAAATCATATTTATATTATAATTATTTGTATTATCTATAAATTATGTTAAGACCGAGGTAACATTTATATAATTACTCGTTCATAATAAATGATCTTATTTTAAGAGCCCCTAAGGTATAATAATAAATATTATTAATTTTGTTTAAATTTAAGTCTGTTAGGAGTTCCTCTAGATCGCAGTCCATTTCATTGTTGAGCAATTGCGGGTGCTGTAAGTAATGCTTTCTAAGCGAGTCGTAAATTGGGCAGATAAATAGGAAATGAGTTAGATCTTCATTTTGCTGTAAGTTGCATATAGAACATAGTGAAGTTGAATCCATTTCATACTTGTACCCTGTTTCGGCACATAGGAGACGTGCTCTGATATGGGTGACGAATAGGGAACCAAAGTTCTCCAGAGGAGAGAATCCCTGTAGAAAGCTATAGCCGGGAGAAAATAAGGCGTGTAAATAAACTGATAAATGAATAACAATAAATACAATGTAAAATATATATAATTGAAGTAAGCAGGCAGGCAATTGTTAATGGCAAATATGTTAAGATTAAATAATTAATATATATATATGTATGATAAATTTTAACAATGAATAAATATATATATATGTGTAACAATAACAATCTGTATAATCAACAATAAGCTTTAACAATATAATAATAATAAACTAATTAATAAATAAATAAAAGGCAGTTAGTAAAAGACAAGCACAAGCGGTTAGTAAGCGGATAAGAGGGGGTTAGCTAATAAGTTAGGGACGGGACTTACCTTGGCTGGCTGGACACGTACATAAACAAAAGGCAACAGGACTTCGCCAGTCAGGAACAAGGGACCTAGGTAAGATAATAATTAGTTAAAACAAATAATTAACGCAGACGCACAACACGGAGGTAACTAATGATAAATGGTAACAAACAATAGCTGTAAAAAGTGAGCGACGGGCCAGGTCGCTACACCACTACTTAAACTTAAACTAAATGGTGAAGTAGTTTAGTGAAATGAGCCGAGTTGAAGAAGGCAGAGAGTCCACTGTCTCGAAAACGGGCCTGGGCACGGTGCCGTAACTCCGTGACGCCGAAACTCCACTCAGATAAGGCTAAAACGGTAGAAATCCGTGCTGCACGTCTAGCTCCGTAAATTCTGCGAGGGCAGGTTGCTTGATATGGCCAAATTAATAATAAACTAATATATAAATGATAAAATAGCTAACTGGAATTACTCACGCTGCCGGCATTTTTATGGTAACCCCCTGGGTAGGTTTTAGCTGGTCTGCCTTAGCTAAATCGGCTAAATCGGCGCTGAAACCGAGCGCTTGAGAGCCGCTAGGGTTGCTGAGCCCTGATTGAAGCGGTGTGGTGGGGATTATGCCTGGAGTAAACCTATTTGCAACCTTCCCGTTTCTTGTTTTGTTATCATTTGAAAACACGGCGAACGGCGAATCGAGCTCCAGATAGACATATCTTTTCCCTCGGCCTGCAGATTGTGTGCGAAGTGTTGTGTACAGTGTTTAATAATGTGTGTAAAGCTAGTTTTAAGTAATATTTACAAGGTATGTTAAATAAGTTATAAGATAAATAGTAATAATTAAACATGCAAACAAAAGGTTATGAAAGTTGAACATGCAAAAATAGGCGAAGCCTAAACATACCCCTTATGGTAAATTCGGATCTTTTCTTTGTGGCTTATTCTTAATTAGCTAACGACTCTAAGTTTATGTATAGACATTCTTTGCTCAATGTAATCCTCGCCCACACCTAACGAACTTAGTCGCCTGTACAGAGGGTTGTATGAGGATGCTAGTGCAGATTCTACGTCCAAAGATAGGCAGTGGCAGGACCACGAATCTAGGGAATTTTTTAAAAAGATTTTGGTGAGCTTGAATGTGTTCTGATCTGGATCTAGATTGTCTATTCCTACCTTCACGATGTGTTGCTTTAATTGACTAAACCAGTTGAAGCTGACTTTGTTGGTACTTTTTCTGTCCAGCTTTACTAATGCAGTCAAACATAGGCGGAGTATACTTGTTTGAGGCTGTTCTAGTAGCGTCTTCATCCACTACTTGGCCCAGGTACGAATATTACATTTTATCGCACAAGAGACAAGGATCTGCTGCCCTTTTTCTCTCTCAGGAAAATAACCTGGTCTTCTACATTTTTAGTACTTACTTACTACGTACCATAAATTTAAGTAAAGCGTGTGCATCTTTTTATGGCAGTAAGGCTCTTGAAAGTGTTCTAAATACTTGTGTTCATTTTGTTTTATAGAAGAGAAGAAACCAAATGAGTCCATAGAAGAAAGTACTAATGATTTGTCTTTTATACAAAATTTTAGCATCGAAGAGCCTTCAGTAATAATTCTATCACAAATTCATCATGATGAATTCTTATCATCAATTGATGGGGCACCAGAACCATCTAGTACCAACTTTGAGGAAGAAGTTCAGTGCGATGATCATACATATGCTTACAACTTTCCTGACAAGGAAGAAGAGAGCAGTGTACAGAGTGATTTAGAGTGTAACGCAGATAAAAATACACAACATAATATAACTCAGGACGTTTCTCTAGAGGATAGGAAAACAAATGCATGACAAGTTCTGGTCTTCGGCAATGTCTAGGACCTTAAAGAAACAGTTTGTCGCAAGCTGCATAACTGTTAACCATATTAAAAGGCCCTACACACGACCACCCGACCGTCAGGGCGAACGGGGTTGGCCCCGGATAACTCAGGACGTTTTTAGTCTTGATGAAAAAAAGACGAGATTGATAGTTGGCTTGTCGACGGACTAAAACTGCCGGACCCGACGGTCGGGTGGTTGGTCGTACAAGACGACCAACAGCCCGACTGTCGGGAGCTCCCCACCCTCGATTCCTGTCGGGTCGGTTCGTGTGTACCCCTGTCGGCCGACTCCTCAACCCAACACGACCAAACTCTCCATAAAGAGAGGAGTTTGGTCGTGTCGGCTCGTGTGTAGAGACGGCCCCTACAAGGATTGTTGAGGAGTTTGGTTGTGTCTGGTGGTCGTGTCGTGTCGTGTCGTGTCGTGTCGTGTGTAGAGGCGGCCCCGACAAGCATTCTCGGGGAGTTTGGTCGGGTCATGTGTAGGGCCTTTAAGAGACATCGACCTCGAAATAATAATCAGAAAGGAAGAAGAAACTATTCATATTCATATGAATTTTTAGTTAGTGGAGAAATCATTTCGGTGAGCAGTCATGTTCAAAAATACTCAGACAGTAACTGACAAATTTATTCAAGATGTCCAGTAACAAAAAAATTAAAAACCCTGGAGGAGCTATTGAACTTCCACAAACTAAAGGGGGTTGTAACAAGTTACCAGAGGAAGAAATTAATTTGATAAAAAAGCACATTGAAAGCTTTTCCCGCTATGAGAGCCATTATAGTAGGGGGAAAACAGCAAAAGAATACCTTGGGCCTGATCTAAATATAAAAAAATGAACAATCTGTACAGAGAGCTATGTAATAGTCAGAAATTTCAATCAGCCGGGGAATCAAAATATATAGAGATTTTTAACTACCATTACAACTTTGGTTTCCATCTTCCTGCAGTTGATACTTGTGACAGATGTGACAAACTAAAGAACCAAATACTGTCATCAGAAGCAGATAGCGATGATGAAATACGTTTTGAAAATGACCTCGAAAACCACCACAATGAAGCTAGAAGATACAGTTTAAAAAGTGAAGATAACATTAGTTCTCGCACTTCTCTATCTAGTTAGATAGTGTTGACTGTAGACCTGCAAAATGTCTACCAACTCCTTACTTAACAAACAGACAATCATTTTACTTGAGAAAGTTATGGACACTAAATTTGACCGTACACAATGCTACTAACCAGAAGGCATGCTGCATGTTATGGAATGAGTCCATTGCAGCGAGAGGAGGACAAGAAATGGATGCCATGTTAAATGGGTGAAAGAGCACCAACAGTCTGTCCCAAACGAAAGTTAGTGCGTTTACAGCGCGGGAAAAACTAGCAAATGGGGTGGGGAGCCAATGAGAGCTCAAGATTTGCCCTCTGGATAACCATACATGAAGGTGAATGCAGTGGCATTATTTTTTCATCAGTGGTTGGCCAATCTGTGTCACTCGATTTCCCGCGGTGTCAACGCACTACCTCTCGTATGGGATAGACTACAGAAGAGTCAACCACTGACCTATCTATCTTGGTCTGAACATCGCATCTTCTTTATTGTATTTGCATATTTTTTTATCCTTAATAAATTTCCCAGTTTGAAACAGATCACCCACAGTTTTCTCCTCCGTGGGCACACCCATTAGGGAGTGGACACTATACAATACACTCTATAATAGAGCGAAAGAAAAAGGTGACTCAAACAATGAAAATCCATACTCCTAGGGATTGGGTCGTATTTATTTCTGGATGTTAGGAAAATCCTCAACTCGATGTCCACGAGATGGAACTGGAAGACTTTTTGGATGTGTCTAAACTATATTTAAAATCGACGGCTCCATTTGTTATAAGAAGAAAAATTAAATCAGAGAGAATGTTCTCATTTCACAAATGGTAACCTTTAGGGTTGTGCATAAGGAAGTGGGGGTTTTCTATTATAAAAATTCATTTGACGATATAGAGTTCTCTAGATCTTAAAAGAAATATGAGGGTGGATCAAAAATACAAAGATCTCATGGTTCTTCTACAGTGGGTGGACAAATCTGTTCACTTATTTATTAAAAATTTACTAACTACTATTACTGTAAGTAAATCATCAGTATTCACGAAGAACTTCCATTTTCTGATGATGAAGACTGACCACCATTATTTAGCTAGAAATTAAAAAAAAAAAATAGATTAAGTAATTTGTCTACTCTAATTGGCCCTGTTCTCTTTCCTTTGTACTTTTTATGTTGTTTGTTTATTTATTTATTTTGCTTCCGAGCTTACCGAAGGTAACGGAAGCTATGTGATCGTTTCGAAGAACGAAAAATTTTTAGGTCTCCGATTTTAAAAATTCCAAGACAGAAATCCGTTTCAGACATCAGGGAACATTTTTGGTTCCGTGTCTGTCTGTCGGTCTGTCTGTCGGTCTGTCGGTCTGTCGTTCAATTTTTGCGAACCAACATATCTTAAAAACTACAGGTTCAATTTTTATGAAATTTGGGTGGTTAGTCATAATTAGCCCATTGTTGGTCCCATATAAGTTTCAACCTTCTGCACCAATTTGTTTTTCTTCCACATGCGCACAAACATACATTTATTTACACCTATAGCATCAAAAGTACTTATCTGATTTGAATGAAACTTTTATAGTTTATCGAAAGTAACCCGCAGATGGCCACAGATTAATTTGAACAGTCTACGCTCTTTAACTTTTGCTAAATTGATACTTTAATTCGTGTAAAAAATCTAAACAATTTTGACAGATTAAAAAAAACGGGGGAAACAATTAAACCAATTTGACAATAATGACTTTTAAAAGCATAAAATCAATAAAGTTCGTGGAAAGGATGCGAGGAAGCTAAGTGCCACATCAATTGGCAGTCTATTTTTAAATAATATTTTGCAATAATATATTTTTTAAATTCTTTTGGAAATAGATTATTCAAAGACTGATTATTTGTCTCCCTCAATATAGATAAATTCTGGAAAATTGATCTCTGATTACCGAAAGTTGTTTCTAATAAATTGTTTAGTCTTTGATTAGTTTTGACTTGATAGCATCCCTGCATCAGTTCAACTATTTGCCACTAGGAGCGCCACGTTGGCAACTATTGTCACCGACGAGTTAGAACGGACGACTCCCAGAAGTCAGTCCTTCACTAGCAGTCACTTATGCATGTTCACTTACATTATTTATTAACAACAAACTATCGAGGTGCTTAGTGAATTCTCAATGTATGTATTTTAAACGCAATAATAATCAGTTATTTAAGAATCGTGTGTTGTTTTATTGAATCTAAATTACACCTAACAAATCAAAACCTTTAAGGAATAAAACGTAAAGTAAGCATAAACATTTTTTGGTGACCCCCGACGTCATAGTAAAAACAAGTGTGTTTTTAAACATTTAATCTCAAGCGCAAAAGTTTACGTTTTAAACGCTATTTATAAAAATCTTAAACGTAAAAAGTGGCATCAAGTAAAAACGACGCTATTGCGAAACCGAAGCGACGCTATCCAAAACGACGCCACACTACTTCAAGTTCAACCGACGCCATTCTTGTAAACGACGCCTTCAACAAAACGACGCTTCCTCTGAACTGAACGTGACTGACGTCTGTGGTTTGGAATCTAAGGATTTGCTCAAGTAAGTGTCCTTTGTTTAATTCTTTATAATTTTAGAATCAAATTATCAATATCCGAAACGTCATATGTACGTAATTATTTACGTAAGTCCTGTTGTTCCGAAAGTTAAAACTGTTGTCAATCACGTATCATTTTCCTTATTCTTTTTATAACATTTTAATCAATCTTAGGTATAATAATTTACGGCAAATAGTTTATAAGCGGATAAAAACATACACAAACATCGATAATGTAACGATCTCGTCTCTTATACTTATAATAACTTTTAAACGAACTCACGCTTTCACTCACTCTCTCTTAGCTAGTATCTTAGATCTTTAGTTCATTGTTTTCTGTTTATTATTTCACTATTTTCTGTCTCAATTATTCAACATGGCCGCGTCTCTCAAAAAACTAGTGCAGAAGAGAGCATCCATTAAGGGAAAGCTGACTCGCTTAGCTACTTTTGTGGAGAATTTTGATCTAGAAGAAAAAGACTACGACGTCATTCCCTTGAATGTGCGTCTTACGGCACTGGAGGAATGTTGGACTGACTTAAACACCATTCAAGGTGAAATAGAAGAGCATCTCAGCGAGCATAATGAATCTGCCGACGGCGATGAAGCATCCCAAGCTAGTGAGTGGCAATCCTTCAAGTGAGTGGCAAGACAGCTATTTCCATATTCACTCTAAGATAACCCGGATAGTCAAAAGTGTAATTTCTACCTCTACATCCCAACCTATGAACTCTTCAAAACATCGAGATACAAACGTGAGACTACCGAAAATCGACCTTCCGTCTTTTACCGGAAATTACGAAGATTTTGTTTCCTACTTTGAGTTGTTTCAGTCATTAATAAACAACAACGAGTCAATTTCCGCAATACAAAAGTTCCACTACTTAAAAAGCAGTCTAAAGGGGGAAGCAGCCAAACTTATAGAGTCACTAGAGTTCATTCCTATCAATTACGTTGTCGCAGTAGAGTTGCTCAAAAACAGATTACTAAGCATGTTCAAGCCCTGTTCAGCTTGTCTAAACTTAATCGAGAATCTGCAACGTCTCTGCGTCAATTAGTGGACTCCACAAATAACCATCTACGAGCACTTAAGACTCTGAAACAACCTGTAGAGCAATGGGACACTTTGTTAGTGCACATGATAGGGACCAAGCTCGACGACAAAACTCGACGAGACTGGGAAAACGAAGCTGCAGCCAAGGACGAGGTGCCTTCCTATCAAGAACTTATAACCTTCTTGACTAAACGCTGTAAGGTTCTAGAAGCCTATGACTTCGAGCGGCCAACTAGCTCCAAGTGTCCTACCGCGCAGCCAGTACGCAAGTGGAACCCCAACTTCAAACCTTCAGGCCTTCCTCACAACTCACAAAGGACAAATGAGTTATCTCGGTCCTTTGTTTCCTCATCTCCTGGCTACCTATGTGTATTTTGCAAAAAACCACACACGTGTTACCAATGCGACGACTTTCTAAAACTAAATACTGAAAGGCGATGGAATTTGGTCAACAAACTAAATCTATGTAAGAATTGTCTTCGTGACAACCACTCTACAATGAACTGCAAGATACTCAAATCGTGCCATTTGTGCAACAAGCGACATCATACCACACTTCACGTGAAATCCCCATCAACAAACACTCAGGAACCTCCAGGATTATCCAAAACGTTGACCAACTGTGCCAATGTCTCCAATGCAAATTGCGTGCTTCTTGGAACTGCTGTCATCAAGGTGATGGACAACTCAGGAAACTTCCATCCGTGCAGAGTTTTATTAGACAGTGGTTCACAAAGTAATTTTATGTCCGAATCACTTTGCAACGCTCTCGGGTTAAAACGTTCTCCCTGCAACGTTTCAGTCTCTGGAATTCAGAAGCTGACTACATCCGTCTCCCACTCTGTTCAAACCTCCATTAAATCAAACTACAACCTGTATTCTTCTTCCTTGTCCTTTCTGGTCATTCCCAAAATCACCGATGACATGCCTATGCGTAAACTTAATCCTGCCCGGTGGAGTATACCCCCACATTTGTTCTTAGCCGATTCGAACTTTAACGCTCCAGGAAAAATCAACATGTTGATTGGCGCCCAAATATTCTTCAAACTTATTAGTACTAATCAAATAAGGTTAGGGGATGACCTACCTGTTCTTCAAGAGACTCTATTTGGTTGGATAGTGTCTGGAAACGTGGCCCCCACTTGCGCCCAATCTACTTCAGCCTTATCCTTTTTTGCTTCTGCTGCTCATACTATTTCAACCTCCCCTAACACTGTTTTAGAGCAAACCCTAGAAAAATTTTTGGGAAATTGAGGAAGTCGACAAATCAAGGTCATTCCTCCAGTGCCGTAAGACGCACATTCAAGGGAATCACGTCGAGGTCACCACAAAAAATGTTTATGCTTACTTTACGTTTTATTCCTTAAAGGTTTTGATTTGTTAGGTGTAATTTAGATTCAATAAAACAACACACTAGATTCTTAAATAACTGATTATTATTGCGTTTAAAGTACATACATTGAGAATTCACTAAGCACCTCGATAGTTTGTTGTTAATAAATAATATAAGTGAACATGCATAAGTGACTGCTAGTGAAGGACTGACTTCTGGGAGGCGTCCGTTCTAACTCGTCGGTGACAATAGTTGCGAAAGTGGCGCTCCTAGTGGCAAATAGTTGAACTGATGCAGGGATGCTATCAAGTCAAAACTAATCAAAGACTAAACATACTGGCCGCCTTGAACAAGGTTCAAAAGTCAAGCCTACAAATAATATTTAATAATTATATAATTAAAAACAAAAAATAAGCGGAGGTGCTTAGATGATTAACTTAAGATTATGAAAGGTTAAAATTAGAATGATTACATAAAGATAATTAAATATGGTTGACAATGACAAAAAAAAAATGATTTAAGATTGGTCCAAGCTGGTATCAGATTCGTCTCTAGTGTGGTCGATGATGTCCTCCGGTTCGAGGTGGGGGAGAGTTTTGTTTTGGTTGATGTGGTGTCGTCTTCTTCATGTGGCAACGGGCAGAGTCTAGTAATGGCTCGTTTAATAATGCCGGTTGGTGTTTTAACCAATGCCACTCTGCACCTTCCGTCTTGGCCAGGATATAGTTTTGCGATGCGTCCCATCTCTCATTTGAGTGAGGGTCGAAAATCCTCCTTCAAAAGTACCAGCTGTCCTTCTCTTAAATTAGGTGAAGAATTAACCCATTTGGTGCGGGCCTGGAGAGTAGATAGATATTCCTGTGACCAGCGTTTCCAGAAGGTTTGCTTTAACCTTTGGACTAGCTGCCACTTAGACAGGTGGTTTAGAGGCAAGTCTGACAGGTCTGGTTCAGGAATTGCAGTTAGAGGCTCTCCTATCAGAAAGTGACCTGGTGTCAATGGATAGGGATCGTTTGGATTGCTTGAACAGGCAATCAATGGCCTTGAATTGACACAAGCCTCAACTTCAATGGTCAAGGTATAGAATTCTTCATAATTCAAGATCAAATGACCAATAATCCGTTTAAAATGATGTTTTACTGATTTAACACCAGCTTCCCAAAGACCTCCAAACGTCGGGGATCTGGCTGGAATAAATTTCCATACAATGGATCTCTCAGTGAGATAGTCATTGATTTGTTGGGACTCAATAATAGATTTTAAGGTTGCTAGCTCATGTTTGGCACCTACAAATGTGGTGGCATTGTCGCAATAGATGGAGCTAGGGTACCCTCTACGGGCTACAAAACGTTTAAGGCAGGCTATGAAATCTTGACTCGTCAAGTTAGAGGTTATTTCTAAATGAATTGCCTTGGTTGACATGCAGACAAATAAAGCCACATAGATTTTAAGATGAGCAGCCTTTCTTTGCTGCATTCGTTTCACATGGAAAGGGCCACAGAAATCGACTCCACAGTTGTGGAAGGGTCGTGTGACATTTACTCTGACAAAGGGCAATTCACCCATTAGTTGAGACGCTGGCTTCGGTTTAGCCTTGTAACATGTCACACATTTATTGACTGTTTTTCTTGCCAGAATTTTGCCGTTAATAGGCCAAAAGTTTAATCTTATGGTTGCTAACAACAACTGAGGTCCAGAGTGTAAGGATAGTATGTGGCAATACTGGGATAGAAGGCTTGTGAATTTACATTTGTAATTAGGCAGTAGAAGGGGGTGTTTTCGATTAAAGGGGATTTCAGCATTAACTAATCTACCGCCTACACGTATCATTCCCTTGCTGTCCACGAATGGGTGTAATGAGTTTATGTGATTTGTTTTGGATAATGTTTTATTAGTTTTCAAAGTTTTGAGTTCATTGTGAAAGTGTATGTTTTGAATGAGTGTAATCAAAATGTCTTGAGTTTCAGAGAATTCCCTAAAGATATTAGCACTGACTTAGTCTTGGTTCGTTTAGCTGGGTTTTTACAATTATTATAAAATCTAAAAATATATGAAGTTACATGGATTAATCTAGAGTACGAGGAAAAATTCTTAATAAAGTTATCTAAAAAATCATGAGTCAAGACAAAAGAACGCTGAATGTTCCTTGATTCTTCTGATTGGATGTCTGGGTCCAATTCAGAGTAACTACCGTTGAAAATAGGCAAGTTAGAGAGTTGAAGCCATGGGGGTCCATACCACCATAGGTCGTTTTCAAGAATTGCGGTTGGCGAACATCCTCTCGATAACACATCAGCAGGGTTAGATTCAGATCTCACATGGTGCCAGGAATCACATGATGATAGTCTTTGAATTTCAGCAATTCTGTTTAAAATAAATGTCTTCCAGCAGTGCGACTCGGATTGTATCCATGAGAGGACTACAGAGGAGTCAGTCCAAAGATGAATTTGCTTAAATGATATATTCGATTCGTTGGTTACTTTGAGCACCAGAGTAGACAAAAGAACTGCTCCACAAAGTTCTAGGCGAGGGAGGCTTATCCGTTTAAGTGGAGCAACTCGTGACTTAGCGCAGAGCAGATTAGAAGTGATACCACCGGTGTTGATCGTTCGCATGTAGACACATAAATTATTATAACTTTATTTCTTATAACAAATTTTATTTATGAATAAAGATTGTTTCTTCACTACTTTCTCAATTATTTTTTATAGACCTCAATGACATTTATTGTAGTGTATTTTGCTGTTGTGTTAAAAAAATTATATTTTTAAATTTTATTTTGTACATTTTTCCTTTTTTATTTCATTTTCTGGTAATTAAGTTTATTGTATTCGTTAGGATAATCTTCTGCAAAAGAGCAATTAATATAAAAAAAAAAAAAAAAATTAATAAAAATAAAAATTAATTCAGCACTACCATCCTAAATTCTGTAACTTCAAAAAATGGAAGTCTGGTAGTCCACAGTCTTGTTCTTTTTATCCACTTTTTAAAAATAAATGAAAGATGATACTTTCAGCGAAGTACCTTATTTTATTTAATTCTAATGATAGCGATAAAGATTCGTACGAGTTAAAAACTGATAAAGATAAAAATTCTTAATCAAAAAGTGGTAGGGATCTCAAAGCATTTATTGAAGCTGAAGCAATCGTCAGACGATGATATGAAATTACACTGCCTAGAACAGAGGTGCCCAACCTACGGCCCGTGGGCCGCGAGCCGATTTTATGTGGCCCGCCGTGTTGCCATAAAAACGAAGAATTTACAAGCATTCAGAGAATCTAAAATATATTATAATTTCCTAATGCCGAACAGCCCACCTGATTTTGCCCAGCAACATTGGAGAATGGGGAAAACGGAGATCTGTTGCCATTCTACAGCGCGCCCAATGAAGATATCAAAAACTTAAAAATGTTTGCTCGTACCATGTTCTCAGTGTTTGGCTCGACCTATATTTGTGAACAAACCTTTTCAAAAATGAATTACATTAAATCAAAATTCCGGTCTTCGTTATTAATGATTGGTGTACAACCATGTTTGAGCCTAAGTGGAAAAGTACAAGTGCAAAGCAGTTGGTATTGTCTTTAATTATATGCTAGATTCCGTTCTTACTAATATGGATAATAAACCGAAACTATTAGTTAAATATATTGATGTCTTGTTCATAATTATTAAAGAAACAGACATAGCCCCATTCCTGTTTACACTTAATGATTTCCATAAGAGACTCAATTTCACCATAGAAAGAGAACAGAACAAATCCCTTAACTATTTAGATCTTACTATTAAGAAAACCGATGAAGGTAACCTCACCACTATATGGTATGAAAAGGTAGAAAAAAGCAATAGATTTATCAACTTTAAATGGTTTTGTTTGGAGGACTCGGCCAAATCTATTAGTAGGAAAAGTACCACGAAAAAACATCGTGCATATTATACCAGGATAATCATCATAAACATACCAGGACCTGTTGGCGAGGCGAGAACAGCAGTGGAGCCAGTGGACTGCTTTCGACTCTTCTTTTCTCGAGAAATGATGAATGGAATCGCCGTTCATGCAAACAAGGAAATTTTGACGAGAAGGGAAAAATACAAAAGGATTGAAGGCACTATGGAAGATACACAAAATTACGAACTGGAATGTCTTTTTGGACTTTTTTATTTGGCAGCAGCATTGAAAAGTAATCATGTGGCGGCTGATACAAGGTTTGATCCATCGTACTGTGGTTCTAGATTTCGGGCTTCAGTGTCCAGCAGGAGATTCCAGTTCCTCGTAAATTGCCTTCGTTTTGATGACAAAAATACGAGAGAGGAACGGAAAAAAACTGACAGCCTTGCACCTATCCGTAGCTTGTGGGAGAAACTTATAGCTAACAGCTGATTCAGGTATAAACCGAGCAGCTACTTCACCAACGATGAATAGTTGGTCGCGTTTCGTGGACGTTGCAAATTCAAGATGTATATACCATCAAAACCAGAAAAATATGGGATAAAGAATATCATACTGTGTCACACGTCCTCGAATTACATGCAGGTTCACATTTTTTTTTATTTACTGAGGAAATGCCTACGGCTTCATTCAAGCCCACAAAAAATAAACTTGTAATATTAGTTTCGACAATGCACGATGATAATAACATAAATTCAATTGCAAATAAGTCTGAAATTATAATGACATATAATGATACCAAATATGGCGTCGATGTATTCGACCAGATGTGCCGAAATTATGACTGCAGTAGAAAAACGCAAAAATGGTCCATGGCATATTTTTATAACATGCTAAATATATTGTTGTCATAATTAGCTATATCATCTATGTTCACAATTGTTTTTCTAAAAACAACAAAACAACATTGACACGATTTAAGTTTATATTAAAATTGAGCGAGCAGCTGACTGAGCAGTGGTAAAGAAAAAGACTTCTACAAACAAATATAAGCCGAGAACTGCGAACGCAAATTTATTCTGGTTTGGGTGAAAAAGAAAAGATAACAATTCAAACAAGAACGGATAACAACACTGGACCGCGAAAGTACTGTTCATACAGTAACTATAAAAAGAAAAAGTATATGACAACATACTGTTCACGATGCCACAAGTCAATTTGCAGAGAACATCAAACCAGTATTTGCTCACAAGATTGTCTCTGAGCTCAAGACATAAATTTATTATGATATTTATAAACAGATTGTCATGATCTCCATAGAAATCGCGTATTTTTTTATTTATGCTAATTTAAATATAAAAAAGGAGACTTGAATTGACACTTAAAGAATTTTTTTTTTTTTTTTTTTACTTTTATTAATATCTAAAATATTATATCGAAACTTAAGTTCAAGACAAGTGGTAGCAGAGCTGAAGAATGTCTACGGGCGGAGCTATTAGAAGGGCGATGGATCCTGGTGGATTCTTGCCTAATATTAAGGGGGCAAAACCCTGACCACAGAGTGCTGGTTTGGAGTGGGAGTGGACTGTAGAGCGGTTAAGGTAAATTTGAAATAAAAATAGCGGAAATAAGGAAATAGAAAAAAGTATAAATAGAATGATATATAAGTGAATAAAATAAAAAGTCGGGCTCACCTGGGCTATTGAAGGCTTATCCTGCTGGGTCATCGGTGTATCCACAGTTGAAATAATAATGGTGTAATAAACTAATAATAATAACAATAAAACATAAAATAATCGAATTGCGGAAAACTAAATTAAATAATTAAAAAGCGGAAAAAACAGTAAAAAATGCGGGTGTCTTTAGCGGCGTCTTCTTCAACACTAGTAGGAAAGTGGAGGGGAGAGTGCATACTCGTAGGCTGTAATTCTCGGATTCCTTCCCAGAGTGCAGCACTTGACGGTGAGCGTTTTTCTATTTATCCACTTAAGTATAAATATGTTTAAATATAATAAAATAGTAAATAAGTTATATATGTAAGATAGGTAAAAAGTATATAAAGATAAGAAAAAATTGTCCAGGTCCTATCAAAAGCAAGGACGTATCCAAGCAGGAGATCCGCAACTCGGAGACATCGTTCAAATTAAGAACACTCCACGAAGCAGGTGGAAACTTGGAAAAATTACGGAACTTTTTCAAGGCCGCGATGGTGCTGTGAGGACAGCAAAGGTCAAGTTAACTGACGGCTCCTTATTAAATAGGTCAATAGGGCATCTGTATCCCTTAGAGCTTCAAGCGACCTCAAATGATGCAACGATGCAACAAATGGTGCAGCGACCAAGACGGCAGGCTGCAGAAGAAGCTCGAAAGAAGATAGAGCTATGGTGTAAGCAGGTGGCAGCATTTACATCTTGGAGTTTTACCCCTGAGAGAAAGCTGCTTCCCTGGGAGTGTCGTGATCTCCATAGAGATCGCGTATTTTTTTTATTTATGTTAATTTGAATAAAAAAAATGAGTCTTAAATTGACACTTACAGAAATCGTTTTTTGTTACTTTTATTAATATCTTAAATATTATATCGAAGTTTAATATTATTCTTAAGTTCAAGACACAGATTGTGATTTTTATAAACAGATTGGGATTTTTAAAAACAGATTGGGATTTTTAAAAACAGATTGGGATTTTTATAATCAGATTGGGATTTTTATAATCAGATTGGGACTTTTATAATCAGATTGTGATTTATATATGCAGAATGTGATTTTTATATGCAGATTGTGATTTTTTGTGATTAATATTTATAATTTAATAGCAGATTGTGATATGTATTGTAATGAAAACTTCATTAAATTAAACATGTTTGCTGAATATAGATATAGTATATTTCCCTCTGTATATATAAAATTATTGGATGTATTTTTTACTTATCGCTGCGAATAAGCGTAATTAAAATCACGCTACTAATCTAGGGTTAATAAATGTTCTTTCGGATTATTATTAATCGACAGTAAGGCAAAAAAAAGAAAAACGCTGAGAGAATGAACAATAATGATTAATAAAACTTACTTTCAATTACTAGAGTAGGTCACATAATTATCAACATAATGTGATCATTTGTTAGTGCTTCCTTTTTTTCATTCTTCTGCAGTCCTTCAAGCCAATAATATGACTGACCATTAGACCCATCATCTGGGGTGGGCTAAGCCCACCCTATAACGAAAATAAAGGGGGGTGCATGTCAACCACGGTTACAGTCATTCCCGAAATCATCCTGTGGAAAGTATACTCCAAGTTTTTCGTCTAATTATTATGATAAATATTGCTGGTTAGAATACAGTGTAAAAAGGGACAAGCTGTTTGCTTCGCCTGTTTTGTGTGCTTCGACATTTGTGACAACTGGTTTCAATAACTGGTGAAAATTATCTAAAGTTTTAAGCAAGCATAATGAATTTTCAGATCCTCATAAAAATTGCAGAAAGAGCTACTACGTGACCTTCAAGGCATAAAAAAATTGAGGCAATGTTTATGAAAACCTCGTTCAGCAACACAATGAAGAACTCGAGATGAACCAAAGCAATATGATGAAAATCATTGAAGTCATGAAGTATTGGGAAGACAAGGACTAGCTCTGAGAGGCCACAGAGAAAATGAAACTTCAACTAATAAAAGAAACTTTTTAGAATTATGTGAGCTGATGGCTCAACACATACAGATTTTGCAAAAAAAAAAGTACTTAGCTCATAATTAGCAATTGCAGTCCTAAAATTAAAAATGAGGTACTACAGATCATTCAGCAAACTTAGCCAAAGCCAAAGTCCCAACCCAAACCCCATATTCCTACCAACCAAAAACCTGTACACCCGAAAAACCTTCCACGTCCTAATTACCCTCCTCCATTATTCCCTCCTATGTCTTTCCCTACAGATGCCCCACGGAGGAACACCTTGTCTGCCTACGCCATCCGAGGGTTTCAGGCCCCCCTCAGGAAAGCTGGCCCTCCGACTAGGACATGGTGGTCCCAGACTCAACCCTGGAAGCCAGGAAAGATCCGGCGACCAGGTACCGGCTCCGTCCCGGGCCCCAGAATCAGCCGGCCCATTCTACACCCTTCTGGCAAAACTGACAACCGGGCCCAAACCGAGAAGTGCTTATGGTCGGCGGGTGCCTGGCATCTCTACATGGAGGGACTTCTGAGGCAGGAACGTGCCACTGGACTCCCGCACGGCCTCAGAATAATCATTCCTCGAGTTGGAAGGAGGATGGCAGTCGACCCATTGCCGAGAGCCCCACCTCCCCTGGACGAGGACGAGGACGCACTCCTGGCAAGTCCCATTTCTGACCGGGAGATCTCCGCGGCACTTGCCAGTATCCTAGATGATTGAGGCCACTGGTATCTATCTTTGAAAATTCTCGCAGTAAGTTTATGTTTATAGGACTAGCTCTGAGAGGCCACAGAGAAAATGAAACTTCCACTAATAAAATAAACTTTTTAGAATTATGTGAGCTGATGGCTCAACACATACAGATTTTGCAAAAAAAAAGTACTTAGCTAAACATAATAAGCAACTGCAGTCCTAAAATTCAAAATGAGGTACTACAGATCATTCAGCAAACTTAGCCAAAGAAGAAATACACAATGATGTCACTGATTGTGGAACTATCAAAGAATTATAAGTTGAAAAAATATTTTTGGGATTCTTAGACTGTTCCTCAGCAAGAGATGCGTCAGAGCTAACAAATCTTGGCTGGAAAATTCTGTAACAGTATAAAATTGAACGTCATAGTTCAATCACATGACGGAGCTGGCGTAATGACTGCGAGGCATGAAGGGATCCAGAGCAAATGCAGGGAAAAGCACTCACAAGCTGTGTACATTCAATGTTTGGCACATTGAATCAACTTGTTGTAATGGACACCTGTAGAGTAATACCTTCATCAGTAAGTTTCTTCAATTCAGTGGAATCATTGTTCCACCATTTCGCTAAGCCATCAAATCACCAGCTTATGTTGCAAGTGCGCGAAGCGCTTAACTCAAATAACTGGGAAATAACAAGTTTAATAAGTTGTGGCTAATTCTGCCGTCCTAAGGTAAAATGTCGTAAGTGAAAATTTTGGTTATTGGTTATTTGGGCGAGTTTGTAAATTAAAACATTCTGCACCTTTCCTGCTAACCCAGAACTTCCTATCTTGTCTAGAAATGCCAAATAACCAATGTGATAGGTTTCTCCTATCTACATTTTAATGAGGTTTCCCAGATTAAATTTGCTTATCTGACAATTACAAGGTTAAATAGACCTATCTGGGGTGGAACTATACACATAGGACATTTTATCTTAAAACTTAAAACAAGGTTATTTTCCTAACTACATTATTTGGGTAGATAGGAAAATTTAACGTAGTTATTTGTTTATAATATTGTGTTGTGTTCAATGGTGTTAGCACATAGTAGAAGTAAATCTCGTTAGTTTAAAGAGTGATTGATTATTGAAAATGCGGACTTTTAGAAACCTACTGAATGGTCAGTCATATAGGCTTGAAGCACTGCAGAATGAAAAAGAAGCAAAGAAAAGAAGAAGGAATACCAAATGATCACATGTTGTTTCGTTTTGTGACCTACTCGAGTAGTCAAAAGTAAGTTTTGTTAATCATTATTAAGGATGATTCACATTACACCGTGTCGTGGCCGGGCCGTGCCCGTGTCGGGTTGTTTCCGCCGGGTGCCGACCGGGCTAGTCATACATATTACACCGGGCTGTTAACGAAAATTTTTTGGGCGACCGTGTCCGCGTCACTATATTCTGTCGTCGACTGCCCGCCAACGCAATTCATGTTACGACGTACCGTGGCCGGGTCGAGCCGGAGCCGGGAAAGAATACTCACCGACATTTTGACACCGTGCCCCAGCCAGAAGAATGCGTACATACAAAAGTATACAAGTATTCTTAGACCGTGCCCCGTCCGCGACACGGCCCGGCCACGACACGGTGTAATGTGAATCATCCTTTATTCATTCTCTCTTCTTTAACTGTTGATTAATAATGACCCAAAAGAACATTATATTTTAGTTTGCTTATATAAGAATTTAAATTTGAATTAGAATATCCACAAACAAGTAATGTTTGAAGACTTAGTATTGCTTTTCTGATTTCACTCTTTATTTAACACATTTAAAGTTTAGAAAAATTGTTTAAAAGCCATTTAGTGTTGATCTAATAAATAAAATATAGACACAATAAGTATTGTTTACACGGCAACATGGTTTCATTTCAATGTAAATAAACAACAATCCCTGTTATTATCTTTATATTTTTTCGTTATAAGAAATGTCAAACCTCTTATAGTATATGTAGAACAAAGCCAGTCTGAGATGGCTAAGCTTATGATATAAAAAAAATGATATTATAAAATAGAATATTTGTACTACTTCGAGTAAAATTATTCATCCAAATGATGTAAGTGACTAACTATAATTTTTTTTTTTTTTTTTAAAGATTTTATTTATTCAATAATACTTATAATAAATTGTTTACATAACTTAAATCTTTTACGGCAATGACCTAAGGTCGTCTGCCGGGTTAATCGGCTTCATAAATACAATATATAAATAAATTAAATTAACATCTAAACAACTTTATCAAAAAACAAATACATCGAATTTCTTGTTTACCAATAAATTCCAACAAATATACCTATTATACATATTATACATTTACATATATATACTCACACTTATATAATAAAATTAAAAAAAAATATATAAAAAATATAAAAAAAAATTAAAAAAAAAAAAAAAAAAAATATATATATATATATATATATATATAATTATATTAGAATAATATATGATTATATTATCAATTATAATATATTATTAATTATATAATATTAATCAATTAACTATCAATTAATCGACAGTTACCAATCAATTATAATATTATTAATTATAATACCATTAATGATCATTAATCAATTATATTAATCATACATTATCCAACAATACATTACAACACATTACTAATACATTATTAACATATTACTATATTATTATTATTTTTTATAAATAATTATAAACAATTTTAATATAAAAATATATTTTATATTAAAATTACATATTAAATTAAATTATATTAAATATTACATATATACTATATCAATAAATATATCATAATTATATTATTTATTTACAACTTTTCCAAGTATTACTTGTCGATGCCTTATTGCATTTTTGTCGATGCCTCATTGCATTTTTAATATAACTGAATAGTGTTTTATAGTTTTTTCCATTAAGTTGTAGTATTATTTGCTGCGTTTCCATGGTATCAACGCCGTAGTGTTTTAATCTAATTGCGCGTAGCATTGGACACGAGCCTATAAAGTGAAATATATTTTCTGTATTTCCATTTTGACACATAGTGCAGTGCTTGTCGGTACCGTGCTTCCAGGGCTTATCGTTGAGGTCCAGGAGTCCTGTTCTTGCTCTAAAGATGGTGCTCATGAATTCTACACTGTTTTCATCATTTAAATATGATCTACTAGCTTCATCGTAGTTTAAATTCTTGTAGCATATACTTGAAGTGCTTCGCGCCTTGGACCTGCACTCCTCTAGCCATTTTTCGGACAAGCATTTTGTAAGGTCACACAGTTTCTTCCGCCATATAGTAATGTCCGGTAAGCTCCAGTCCACATTAATCTCGTGTGTCTTGGCGAGTTGTTTCCATACTACACACCAGGAAATTTGTTTTTCTATAATTTTTTTTGCCATTATATTAGGTAGACGATGATCAGGTAGCTCAAGGCATCGGAGGATGTAATTGATATGAAGGCGTAAAGTTTGTAGGTACATGGGCTCTTGACCTGTTTCTAAGTATAGCGCATAAGTCGGACACTGATCGGGTAGGTGTAAAATTCGTTTTAGGTATTTTCTTAGGATCACTTCCACCTCTTCATATTTGTTATAACCCCACACCTGGGAGCCATAGCCTAAGGAAGTTCTTATAGCAGCATTGATGACTCCTATTTTCTTACTAAGAGGTACGCATTTATTGTCTAAAATAGACTTCCAAGTAGAGTTAATGCTCAACTTTGTGGTGGTTTCTTTATTGGTAAAATGCGGTGACATGCTTAATCGGCTACTAAATATTATTCCAAGGTACTTGTAATGACTCACTATCTTGAGTTTTTCACCACCAAAGAAAAACTTCTCGTACTTCTTCAATCCTCCTCCCTTTCTAAAAATCATCACTTCAGATTTCTGAAGATTAACAACCAGGTTCCATGATTCGCAATAGGTGAATAATCTATTTATCATTTTTTGAAGTGCTAATTTACTATCGGCTATGAGGACCAAGTCGTCGGCAAACGCTAAGCATCCGATTTCTATGTCGCCCAAACTTAGTCCACCTCCGATAAATTGAAATATGTCGTTGATAAAAACAGCAAATAATAATGGACTCAATAAGCATCCTTGCTTAAGCCCAGTTTCAGTTTTAAACTCATCTGTCACGCCTCCACAGCACATAACTCCCGCACGCGTATTCGTATATAGAACTTTAACATATTGACGAATTTTGATGATACTCCCAGGTTCAAAAGTTTGACGAATAAGGCCTATCTCACTACTGAGTCAAACGCTGCTCTTAAGTCTACAAAAAACGTATAAACTCTCTTTTTTTCTTTCTCCATTTTGATTTGAATGATAGATCTCAGTATGAATAAATTATCCAAAGTAGAGTAGTTCTGTCTAAATCCAGCTTGAAATTCAGACAATACATTGTTTTGGTCGACCCAAGTAGTTAGTCGCTTCAGCATGATCCCGGTAAAAATTTTGGATATAGAATCCATAAAGGATATTCCTCGGTAGTTAGAAGCCGTGTTAACATCTCCTTTTTTAAAGATAGGAAAGATTATAGCTCCCTTAAAAGCATCCGGCATTTCTCCTTTGTTATACATTCTATTAAACAACGCTAAGATCTTTTCTATGAAATTAGTTGGAGAATTTATATAAAATTCTCCCTGGCTTTGTTTGTTTTCATCCGGTTTATAGTTTCAGTGATTTCGTTAAACTCTATATCTCGGTCCAGAATTGGATCTGTTATAAACGGTTCAACGAAGTGCAAAGAATTAGCTGTTATCGGTTGATTTAGTAGAGTTTTAAAATATTTTATCCACTGATCCGCATCTATATTACGCCCTATTTCCAACGGCTTTTTACGTAGAGGTTTAGATTTATTCCAAAAGTCCTGCATTGTAGTGGAATTCTGTAGGTCTGTCGCTAAATTATTATAATACGCTTCTTTCTCCTTTTCACACGTAAGCTCGTAGTCCTTCTTCGCGTTTAGTAGATACTGTTTTAACAAATGTGAATTGCTTTTCCTGACCAGTCTTACAAAAGCAAACACTCTATCCCTGAGTTTTTTTGCATTTGTGTGAGTACCACGGTTGCTTGAAGATTATTTCTTTATTTTGCCTGCTATTTTGTCTCTGTTTTGCAGCCTGATGTATTACACCTATAATCCTTGAAAGCTCGTCGTTAATTTCTATCTCCTCACACCGATTTAGTTTACCGTTGAGACGACTAAGCGTATTTCTATATGTCTCTTCCCTACCTTTGATCCATTTGAGTTTAGGCTCGAGAGATTTGGCCTTTGTTTCTTTTACATTGCCGCTACGATCTGATAAGGTGCAACAAATAGGAAAGTGATTTGAGCCGAAGCTGAACTCCTCACACACGCTAAAGTCTTTGACCCAGGGTAAAAGGCTAACTGAGGAAAAGCAGTGGTCTATCACAGACGACCCGTTATGATTTAGAAAAGTTATTTCTCCCCCGAAATCACCAGCTGTGCGCCCGTTTAATAATACCAGTCCGGAGTCATCACATAGCTCTATTAGCTTCATACCGTGTTTATAGCAAAACTTATCTTTAGACGCACGAATATTTCCTAATCCCAAATCGCCTATAATCTCTTCAGGAAATGTTTGTAGTTCTCCAACTCTGGCATTCATATCGCCACATAATATAAGATGTTCGTAACTAGTGGAATGCAAAAATTCGTTTAAAACTTCAAAGTCTCTTTCCCATTTCCCAAAATTTAAATAAAGTGGAAAAATGAATATTTTGATTTTATTTATCTTTATTGATATATAATTCGATTTTTTAAACTCCAAAAACTGTGGTTGATAAGGTGCAATAGACGAAGAAACTGCCAACAATGATCCCCCGCTAGGTCTTCCTTTTCCAGTTGATTTTGTGGCAGGTATCCATCGGATTTCATACCCTTCCAGCCAAGAATCCCACTTTTCTATATTTTCCTTAAGAGCAAATGTCTCGCATAAAAATATTATTTCAGATTGTTTGAGAAAAGCTTTAAAATCTTTATTTTTAATTTTATTCTTCAATCCCGTAATATTGTATGACAATATTCTTATATTAAGACCAATATCATCTTTAATCGCATTCGGTTTCGATATTATTTTAAGGTTTATTTTAGGTTCTAAGTTATTTAGTCATGCCTCAGAGCCCCCTGTTGTATTGTTCGATATTTCTTCCGGCACTATAACTGCTTCTCTCCGCCAATTCAGTTTTCTGAATTCTGTCCCTTTAACATCACTTCTATTGCACTCCTCACTTCTAGCTCCACTAGTCAGATCGGTGATATATTGTGTATAATCGTAATTAAATAAGGAATTAAGCTCTTTGACGCCGTTTTCCTTGCCACATAGTAGATTCATGTCTGGTGAAAAGAAAAATCGTTTATTACAAGTTATCATGTGATCTTGATTTATATAGATATTTATTTTCTTATCTCTGTTAGCTGTTAGGTTTATTTCGTTTCGTAATGCGAACAACAACTGCCTTCTATCTCTAACTGCTTTACTAAAGTCCCTAGTAATAGAAATCCCAGTGTCTTTGAGACTGCTACTTGCTTTTAAAATTTTATTTACATCGTTACTGTGGAGAAAAGTGGCTAGTATAGGTCTGTTTGTATTTTCATTTTTTCCTATCAATTTTGTGCTGCCAATCCTTACCCCTTCTTTAATATTTAGCATTTGAATACATAATTCGCTAATTTTTGATTCTAGGTCTTCTTTGCCGTCTACAACTAATCCCCTAAATAATAAATTGTTGCTTCTTGATTTTTTATCTAGGTCGTTTATTATGGTTGAGTTTTCGATGTTTTGTTTTTTTATACCCTGCAATTCTTGTATTAATGAGTTATTCTCTGTTTTTAATTTTTCCACTTCTTTTTTAAGTTCGCTAACTTCTTCCTTAGTGGCTAAGCCTGAAATTTCGCTTTTCAGCAGATTCTGCATTGAACTCATAATTTGCTGCAGCGTAATTTCTGACACTTTTACTTGCGTATCTTGTACTATAGCCGACTCTTGCACACTATACGCTCTTTGCGACTCGCTACCAGATGCGCCTCTTAGTCGTTTTCCCCTTGGGGAAGATATAATATAATCTTCCATTGTTTTAGAGTTTTTTTCCATGTTTACAAAATAATAATATAAATGAACAAAATATCACTGATAAACACGGGTTGTTTTTGTATAGGTACTGAATACTCTGCGATAAGATGGGTATATTGTATAATTACAGTCTTGTTTATTTACTTTAATCCGTCTTAATATTTATTGTAAAGGTGACAAGCAGGTCAATGTTGCCTAGATCAGTATACCTTTGTTCTTCAAGCAGTTTAGATAGATTCGTTTTTCCCTTTTTTTTTTTTTTAATTCTATTGGTAACACTTGATACATCTGGTTTTAGCAACTTATTACCTTATATGGATACAATGCTACCGCCCTTTTCTCGTTGTGTTTTTTTTTTTTTTTTTTTTTTTTTTAAATTAAATTTATTCGGCACGTTCTAATTTATTGAATGAACTTGTTCTCTCCTTTTCTTTCTATGACTACTGAGACTGTGAAGTGTATGTGGTTACTTACATAGAATTAGGAGTATTGATATTTCCTCTTTCAGGCTGTTGGCAGATCCATGTGAGTACAAGTCGCTATCCTTTTTTAGATATATAAATGTTTCTTTTTACTCCCGCACTATAAAAACACACGCACTTGGTACTTCTTTCGTATATATGTATTTGCAATAAAGTTTTCGATTTTCTAGTTCTTTAAACTTGCCATTTAACTAAATAATTGAAGAGCTGATGTGCACACAAAAAACAACAATGGCCGAACCCCCTAAATTTGAAAATAACCTTTACTGCTTGGACATTAATAAATGTTTAAACAGTTCTTATTCCAGAATGTTTCGCTCCATTTCCTCTTTCCCAATTTTAAATGAACGTTATCTGAATTTACTCATTAATTTTTCCAAAAAAAGATTTATAAGTCAAATCCGCTTAAGCAATCACTCCACCTGTTACATATACCTTCTCAAATCTCACACACTGGTTTCAGACAATCCTTGTCCTTCCTGTAGTCAAGGTAATGACTCGATTTCTCACCTAATTTTTTCTTGCCGGTCCTATTCTGAACCCAGATCCAAATTTATTCCTCAGTACCTTTCTCTCCCTTTAACAGAGTTATTATATGATCCATCTCCAACTCTTATTTCAAACTTATATTATTTTTCCTGCCAAGCTCTACAAACAAGAAATAACTTCATTTAGCAGTTTTATTCAATTTAAGTCTTCTTTTATTCTTATTATTATTATTAACCACCTTAGCTTTTTATATTTCTATTACTTTTTTTTTTCATTTATTTATATATTTTTACTACCAGAATTAAAGTTAATGCCTACTCTCAACTACTTATTATTGAACTATATTAATTGGAGGAGACATTTAGGTACTATTGTTTTCAATTTGTTTATTTTTTTTATTATTATTTTCAATTCTTATTTTTTTTTTTTTTATTTTTTTTTTTTTATCTTTAGGAGAATATTATGTTGCTACCTGAAAGCTCTTACTTTTTAATTTCTTTATATATTTATGAATATTGTCCGCTACTCATGACCCTCAGTGGTCCCTCCTTTGTAAAGACTGTATGTCTATGACAAATATACCTTATTATTATTATTATTAGTTAATTAGTGCTAATAAAATTCGACCGAATCCTCACAATGCGGAGGCGGTAGAAAAAAGATACCCTATCCTAAAATCAATTCATGAATTGATTTACATATCTTACTTTTAAAGATAAAATGCCTTAAAATTGTTTTGAGTTATTTCTAAAGGAGGAGCATGTCATGCGACATAAACCTGGAGACTGGAACGGAATATGGTCCGACATGAAGATCAAAAGTAGTTACATGGCATATGGACATAGAGGGCGAGGAACCTCTTTAACTGGTCTTGAATTAAATCAGCTGAATTAGCTCAGCTATAAAATTGGGCTTTGTGCACATAACCAGTCAGTTAGCGAGCGATAATTTTGATCTAGCAGAGCAAGATAAAGTAAATAATGACTCCTAATATCACAAGTAAAGATTATTATGAAAGACTCTCAAGATCAAAAGAACTTCAACGACACAAAACTTGATCTTTGCATACAACCTTTAAAAAACCAAAGAGCATTCCGGAGGTTTAGCTAAAATTGTGTATGGAAAGATTTCGTCAAGGTCTGTTAACGTAGACAGTTCACACGTTTTAGGTTTGACGACATTACAAAAATTTAAAGGGAGTCTTCCAGAAGGGTTTTATGCACCACTGCATAAATCTGTAGTGAATATGGACGAGAAAAAAAATTGATAAGGCTGAGAATCCAGTTATTTTAGATCCAACATTATTTTATTCTCGAGTAATTGCTCTTCAGGTAAACAGAGAGGTGTTAGACTTCTGACTCAAGTTTAAATATTGAAATTTATTCTGAATTTGATGCCAAGCCCGAACTTTTGAATATTGACTACTCAGATAATAAGCGATGGTTCTCTATCGAAGTTAGATACTGACCAATCACTAGATTATAAGACTAGGCTCAAATTTCTAAATATCATTAAAAATAGCTATTGTGAAGCAACTCAGTCAAACAAACCGAAAATAGATTAGAAAGTGACTCTTAAAAACGAGCAACCCTTTTATAATCCTTGTAGGATGGGCTAAGTACTAAGAAAGTTGGTGTCAATGAAATTATCGATGATTTAAAATCTGTGATTTGACTACTGTACACGCATCATAATAGATAAAGATAAATGAGTGGAGGTTTATCAGTGTGTTTTGTGTTTGCCTGCTTTATTTTGCCGTTTTGGATTTCGTTTGCTTACAGCAAGAGCTACAAGGTATGTAATGCAATAAATATTAAATATTGACTGTAGTTGTTCATGACAATGTTTTAAATTTAAAAGTTGAATTTTATATTATAATGTGATGTGTGGAGAATAGAGAAGGGTTTGTAGAGTGAGGGTTGCCTCTGTAAATTACCCTATAACTACCTTCCTTTTCGAGGACATAGAGAGCACGAACTATCCGAAAACAGAGGCTACTTTTTGGAGCTTGTCCAACTCCTTTCCAAGTATGATTCCATATTAAAAGAGCACGTTATTAGCATTGACCAGGAAGCTCGTCGGTTAGGCTTTGGCGAGTTACTTGCCTCCTTCAACGCACAATGAATTTATAACGTTGCTAGGCGATTGTGTCAAGGATAAGAGTTAATTTGACATTAAGAACGCCAAAAATGACTTCATGGAAGATTCCAAAACAGTTTTCCAATTTCATGGGTATTTCTGGCATAGTTGAATCACGCTTACTACTTAGAAACGTGACGACGCTCTTCATAATGATCCTTCTATTACTATTAACCAACGTTACAATAGAACTATTAACCAGACCAAAAAGTTAATAAGAGCCGGTTTCAAGGTAATTGAGATGTGGGAGCATAATTTTTACTTACATTTTTGTTAAAAAAATTTTATGAACTTTGCTGGATTTTTATTTTATTTTTTTACTACAATTCAGCCTAATGCAAATCTCATTATTTGTTGCAGAACAATTTTGAAAGGAAGTGCCAGTTAGAACAACATAAGAAGTCTGATGCCCATAAGGACAAAGTGGCTAGGCAGGGGAATAAACGTCAACGCTTGCTAAGCGAGTGTGACACACCTGAGTTGACTACTAAGCCGTCGAGCTTCGTTAACGACCTATTACAAGTCATGCTTAAAGAAGGGGTTCCTCTTAAAAAATTGGATAAGGAGTCGAACCTTAGGAAATTATTTGAGAAGTACTGGCCTTCCCAGGACATTCCGTGCCTCAAAACTCTTAGGACCAGAGTGGCACCCACAATCCATCGCCAGGTGTAAAATGATTGTCACCTAAGTACCATTTAATATTTTTCTATGTATTTTTGTAAGTTGAATTCGAAGGCACTCTCGCCTCGAGAGGAGAATTTACCTGACCCTGGGTTAACCTCTAGTAGAGATGATATTTACTGGGTATGATGCAATAATGTCACCTGTTGTGGTGGCGTCTTCAAGTGTGTCCGGATTACCGGTTGTGTTGTTGTTGACGACGATCTACCTGTGAAGATCTAGATTTAGTGCACAACATTTATTTATTTTAATTTTTCAATAGGAAATAGAAAGAATAAGGACCGAGATCAGAGATTCTCCGGTTTGGTGCAGTGTGGACGAGACTACCGATCGCCTTGGGCGGAACATGGTGAACGTCTTACTTGGTAAATTGGATGGTAAAAGCATGTCCAAAGAGTACCTCATCCATGTAACCACTTTGGAGAAGACCAATACATCGAAGATTCTGCAGAGCGTTCAGGAGGGGTTGCGTAAGTATAGATGAGCTGTTATCGTTTCTCATATAAACTAGTATATTATAAAAATTATTCTTGTGAGGAAAGATGGTTAATAAGGTGTCAATTTTAAGAAAACTAAATTTTCATAAATAACGAGACGTTTCGACCCTTAAAAGGTCATCTTCAGTCGCATTTATTCTATAAAAAAAAACAAAAACAAAAGTACATCCAATCAGTTTGACAATTCTACATTTTAACTTATTAGTTAGTTGAAAGTATTAAATCTTATTTGTTACAACCTCTGATTATTACATGTATTTTACGTTTAAACAAATTATTAGATATAAGTATACTTACAATCGATGTTAAGTCATATTTAATTAAAACTGTCTCCGTCGGAGGCGGAGAGTGTCAACATAATTGATTAAAATTAATTTGATTTTGTGAAAGAGAGTTCAACCTTTCAAAGTTATAATATAAATTACATCTCAAAAACTACCTCTATACATACATTATTAAACTTAAATAAAAAAATTAAAACAATCTATATAACAATAACTAAATTAAAATTAATTAACAAAAACACTTAAACAACATCACAATCAATTAATAATTTTTTTTAACTCAAAATTTACATACATGAAAGACCTATTTTTCTATACAAGTATATATGGAAAAAACATGTCAATTTTTACCGAGAAGATTCATATTTTCAAATGGTTTTCTTTTATTTTAATTTTTATTAATTTCGAATAGACTGGGATTGAAAAGTTCTTTATTTATAAGTTGAAAAATTAAAAACCGAGTCTTAATGATAGATGACTTTTTTCATATAAATTTAGGGAGAAAATCTTATTTAAATAGTTTATGATTGCTTTTTTACCACTAGCGCTACCTGGGAGAGAGTTATGTAATTACTTATTAAATTTTTTTTTTTTTTTTTTTTTTTTTTTTTTTTTTCCCTTACATTAATTATAATTTATTCAAACTATTTTAACATTATTCATTGTTATCTGTCTTAATTACATTTGATGTTTACTGTTTCTTTTTTATTCTTAATTAAATTAATATATAATCATAATTTCTCTAGTCAATTTATCTTACTTAATACTATCTAATCTGATAGATTGTAATTCTTGTTTTTTAATTTATTTATTTAAAGGGGATAACTTTAACTTAATTATACTGTTTTTCTTTTTAATTTTAATAAACCTTTATCGATGTAAATTTAAGTAATTTTATATTTTTCTTTAAACTTTTTAAATATTGCGTTGTAATTTTTGTTTATATTTCTAGAATCAGTTTTATGATTTACCGTGCTGTTAATATTTTTAAAGATGTTAAATGCTTCAAGAACCCTTCGTTTATTAGTGTTTTTTTCGTAACCTAAGATTTTAAATAAGATTTTCTCCCTAAATTTATATGAAAAAAGTCATCTATCATTAAGACTCGGTTTTTAATTTTTCAACTTATAAATAAAGAACTTTTCAATCCCAGTCTATTCGAAATTAATAAAAATTAAAATAAAAGAAAACCATTTGAAAATATGAATCTTCTCGGTAAAAATTGACATGTTTTTTCCATATATACTTGTATAGAAAAATAGGTCTTTCATGTATGTAAATTTTGAGTTAAAAAAAATTATTAATTGATTGTGATGTTGTTTAAGTGTTTTTGTTAATTAATTTTAATTTAGTTATTGTTATATAGATTGTTTTAATTTTTTTATTTAAGTTTAATAATGTATGTATAGAGGTAGTTTTTGAGATGTAATTTATATTATAACTTTGAAAGGTTGAACTCTCTTTCACAAAATCAAATTAATTTTAATCAATTATGTTGACACTCTCCGCCTCCGACGGAGACAGTTTTAATTAAATATGACTTAACATCGATTGTAAGTATACTTATATCTAATAATTTGTTTAAACGTAAAATACATGTAATAATCAGAGGTTGTAACAAATAAGATTTAATACTTTCAACTAACTAATAAGTTAAAATGTAGAATTGTCAAACTGATTGGATGTACTTTTGTTTTTGTTTTTTTTTATAGAATAAATGCGACTGAAGATGACCTTTTAAGGGTCGAAACGTCTCGTTATTTATGAAAATTTAGTTTTCTTAAAATTGACACCTTATTAACCATCTTTCCTCACAAGAACTTTAAATATAAGGGTGTAGTACTATTAATTAATAAAAATAAAAATTATTTTAATTCTTTGTTTCGTCATAGAAACTAGTTTATAAAGTCCCAAGATTGTTCAGTGCCTCTAAATGAAAGAAGGTAGTTAACTGTGTATAAATGTCTGGTAATGCTCGGGATTGCAGGAATTCTTTGGGAAGGTACTCCGGGAACTACCGACAGGCTAGGGTTGTTCTTAACGGACTCTGAATAAATATGAAGGCTGGTGATCATTTGAACGCCCACTACACCATGGTTGTGCATTTAACATGCTTTAGCCACGGACTTCATAGGGTTGCGGAAGCTGTGTGGGATGAATACCCGGCTGTCAACCAACTGATTTCGTCAGTGAAGAAAGTTTTTCATAAAAGCCCCAAAGAGAGTAGACTTGATTCAGAGCAAACCGTAATGGCTGGTTTACACTTATTAAGTTTATACCAGTACAGGGACATATCGCAATCGGCGGCCATGACAGTTGGCAGGGAGTAAAAAAAGGGGGAAAAAAACTTTTTGCGGTAGGGACTTTTTATTCCAAAATATATTGCACGGTTCCCAATTGGGGGGTATCAAAACTTGCGGAAATTTGATCTTGCAGTTACTAATAAAAGAATTATTTAATTTAAATGTGTTATTTTTATTTAAAATCTCTTTTTCCTTTTTATATAATTTTGACTTAAAACGCAATAGACCAGATTTCTTTATCGTATTCGATTCTGAATTATTCATATAAATTTCATAAACTTATCTAAGTTGAATTTCAATCCCTGGGCAGCGCAGGATTCTTTCGACAGAAATAGCTCAGCTGTAAAACTGGGTTTTGTGCACATAACCAATCAGTTAGCGAGCGATGTTTGTGATCTAGCAGAGCAAGATAAAGTAAATAATCCTCCTTATAACACAAGCAAAGATTATCAAAGACTCTCAAGATCGAAAAAACATACAAAAAAAAACTTAAACTTTGTATGCAACCTTTCAAAAACCGAAGAGCATCCCGAAGGGTTAGTTAATATTGTGTCTGGAAAGATTTCGTCATAAAGTTATTGAACTTATTGATGATTTAAAGTCTAAAAATGGACTTGATCAGTTGAAGAATAAATACTATTTCACCTTTATCACATCCATGTGGAAGAGGAGTCAGCCAAATATGTCTCCTTTATAACACTGACGACTCGGTATGAGTTCTTAAGACTTCCCTTCTGTTGGTGTAATTCTCCTGCTGAATTCCAGCGGTACATAAATTATATTTTTTAAGATTAATTGAGAATGGAAAAATACTAGTATTTATTGACGATACATCTAAAAGTAGCATTTGGTAATTTAGTGTTCGATAAATACAACAAATACAGTATTAAATCTTCAATAAGAGCAAATAGGGCCAAGCAAGTTTCAAGAAGGTTCGTAGTGACCGAGCAAACTCCACTGCCTTCACAAACGGCAGTTTTAACAAATTCTGGTACAAATTCTTGACTTGCAGTGCGTTTACATCACTAAGAGCATTGGAACAGCGTTTGAGCACCGTTTGGTTATTACAAATCAAGAATTGACACCTTTTTGAGGAGGCTGACAGTGTGATCGTACAGCAAATATTCCGTGAAGTTAACAAAAATCCTAATTTATTGATGTAAGTTCTTTGCGTCGATACTGATATGTTTGTAATTATAATAACGAAATATGTATGAAATCTTTTCGGATCACGTTCCGTGGTTAATACCAAGGCTTCAGAACTAAAACGCAAGGACATAATAAACAGCCTTCCCGCAGCCCACCGGACCTGACTGGATGTAATATTGTGGCAACCCTATATGGAATTGGAAAGAAAAAAATCATTCTTGCATTAGAAGTGGTATATCGTACAGCGTAAAGTGCAACTGCCTTCAAAAAAGTGACCAAACTTGTTGCGATCCTCAAACAAAAATTAAACGTGCCGTAGAAGAAGAAAATAGAGAAGGAGAAGAAAACTAGTAGCAGCGAAGAGGACTAAAATATAGTAATTGTTGGATTTTTATTTTTTTTTTACCTATCTAAAGTATATCTATTTTTTATATAGGGTAGGGTGGTACAAATCCGCCACCCCCGCTGCAGGTTGCTGCGTAGTTGGTAGACGACAGAGGGTTCGGTACGTTACTGTGTGTAGTAGCAGTTTTATTTGCATATGAGTGAATTTTCATCAGTTCTTTGTTATTTCGCCAACAATTACAACCCGTGACATTCGCTTGAAGGTAAGTGTTTTTATGTCTACTTGGGCACAAGTTGGTTTTTTATAGTTTCAGCCATTTTCAATCGAAACTTCACTTGTTTTCATCAAGTCATTAGGTAGCTGTAAGGTTTTAACTGTCGTAATGGCGTAGTTGAGTAATTCCACCACTACTACGTGGGGAAAATCCGCCATATGGCGGTATTACCCACATGGAGTTTCATGATAAACGATAATAGTCTAATCTGGACCTTTTCGTGTGTTTAGGATGGTCCGGTCACGAGAAAGAAAAACGCAAATAGCAAACTGGACCGAAGAAAACCTAAAAAGGGCTATCGAAGCAGTTCAGAATGGAGTTTCAAAGAATAAAGCTTCAAAAGACTTGGCAATACCGAGATCAACGTAGCGAGATAGGTTGAAATCGAACAAATATCTAAGCCTACTTTAGGTCGAAAACCTTTATTTAGTTCAGACCAGGAAAAACAGATTATTGACCACGTTGTTTTATTAGCAAACATGTTTAAACAGTGTGTGAGCTGCCGGAAATTTGACGCATCTCCTATTCAACCTGTCATGGGTGATCTACCTGCTGTTAGGTTTGGTGAGGGAAGAGCATTCCTTCATGTTGGTATCGACTTTGCTGGTCCTTTCTTTGTGAGGGAGTCTTTACGCAGAAAGGCTTATACATATAAGGTATATCTGTGTATTGGATAGATTCATTGGAAGACGAGGCTTGCCAGAGCAGATTCTTTCAGATAATGGAACCAATTTTGTTGGTGGAGCTAATGAATTAAAAGAAGTGTACCAATGGTATTTTTCGTCACAAAATCAAAATTCATTAAGGCTGTATGGTGCTCAAAGGAAGTTAGTTAAAGTGGAGCTTCACCCCCCGTACGCCCCGTTTTTCGGCGGGATTTGGGAAGCCGGTGTCAAGTCAGTCAAAAGGTTACTTCGATCGGTGTATAGTGGCAATGCTTTGACTTTCGAGGAGTTGGCGAATTGGCTAATTCGCATCGAAGCAATCCTTAATTCTCGTCCCCTTTATCCTCTGTCCAATTATATTTCTGACCTGGATTTTTGTCCCCTAGTCACTTCCTTATAGGTTGCCCTTTAATTTCAGTACTAGAGAAGTCTCTTTTGGAGGTACCAAAAAATCGTCTTACCAAATGGAAATTGGTCTATCAAAAATCAGAGCATTTCTGGCAGCGTTGGAGAACCGAATATCTTACTTCTCTGCAAGAGAGGGTAAAATGGCGCAAACCCGCATATAATCTTAAGCAGGGAAACCTTGTCTTGATTATGGATAGCACAGCACCTCGTTTGCGTTGGCCAATTGGCAGAATTGTAGAAGTTTTCCCTAGGCACGATGGTGTTGTAAGGGTTACGTTAGTTCGTTCTAGTAGTTCCATGCTAAAACGTCCAGTCAATAAACTCATTCCTCTTTTTATGATAGATGAGGATTTGAGGATACTCCTCCTGATAGGAAATCTGGTTTAGAGCAATCTTAATTTTTTTTTAACTCCTAAATAATTAAAAATTTTCTTTGTAAATTTTGGTAGGCGGTATGTTAGCGACCAACAGTTGTTATTTGTATTTTTTACTTTATTATTTATAATATATTATTTTCTTTAAAAATGGCACTATTTAGCACAAGATTTCTTCAAACCGACACATCACTTTCTACACTTAAATTTCGTTTAACTTGATATTTATTATAAATAACGTAAAAGGATTGTTTACCGGGCGGGATAACCACGGTGCAACCTCCTTTCTTTCCTGTATGTTCAGTTGTTCAGAAAGGGTATCACTCTTCGCTGGAATTCGGATATCTTTTCCCAGACATATTTATGTATTATACGTAACGTAAGCGTAAGGAATACGTAACGTAAGCGTAAGGAATACGGAACATACGTTCTACTATGTTTTTACAAACATATATGTATATTTTAAATATCTGTTAAATACTATTATTAAATTATGTATATTTTTTGTTTGTTTTATTCTTTGTAATATGTTGTATAATATGTTTTAAATCAAATAAAAATAAATAAATTACTTAAATTACTTACTCTACACTCGACCTCAGGATCTGCTAGCAGACACATCGCTTCACTTGGTAGAAGCGTTCCGGGCACGTGCACGTGTTTCCAATTTATAATTCATGTCTCATTAACATTTTAATTAATCAACTTAGTCTCAGGGCCCTCAGCAACATCTTTTATTAACTTAAATCACATCTCCTCTTCTCATCGAGTCCGGGAAGAAGACATCGTAACTTGCAGCCCACGTCGCAGCAAGCAGCCAAGTCACCACGGCTAAGTCCATTTTAATTATCCAAAATGTATGTATCATTAACTTAACTTCAGTGTAAATGTGTGCGTGAATGATTGTTTTGGTGTGAATCAATTTTTCTCTTGCATAATTTAACTTAACTTTTAACTTGTATGAATGCGTGTGTGAATGAAGCATCACTTTCATTAAATTCCTTTTTTTTATGATCAATTGTCTGTATTTGGTTTCGGAACAAATATAGACAATTTATCAATAATTTAAATTCACTTTCAATTTAACAACTCATGTAAAGCAACTGCTGGTAGCCAATTTACACATCGTGGTGTGTGCCACTTGTAACTTATAATTTTATTTTATCATATTATAATGCTCGTTCGTTAAACCTATCTTTTGTTCGTATTTATTTATTTATTTTCCTTTTTAAGGTGGCCCTTTGGGTTTTATATTTGCTATCATTTCAGACAGTTAATTTTGGAAATCAAGTATCTTATAACCTCATATAAGGTGTGAACCCTATGAGCCTAACAGCCATATTTCTTTGAAATTTTATGACTTTTGCTGCAAAAATCACATATATGTTGTTTCCACCCCTCCACACTCTTCGCACAAGTTGCAGCCCCTGGATGTGGCCTTCTACGCCCCTTTGACAAATAAATTTACCAATGAGTGTGACTCATTCATGAAATCACATTATGAGTTTGATTTATTTAATTTTACTGTTTCTTGTATCGAAATGTTTTTGTTGTGAAATAAGTGTTGAATTTTAATTGTAGCATAGACAATTTTTTAATTAATTAAAAATATTTTTATAACCTAACACCCCTGTGCAAAGACTATAACAATGTTTATTACTCTGCCACGGTTAATGTGGTGCTCTCAGGTGAATTAAAATGTCTTTCTCTCAGCATTGAAATTTAATTTTTTTTATTAGTATGTTATACATGGACCATGCCTAATACATGATTTATGTTTATGTTTCAGAGCAGTGTGTAACTGCTAGAAGGTTTCAAGCTGATGGAGGAGCAGGATTCAAAGGACTTAATCCCTGAGATAGAAGACAGGTCGGAGTTCCCTTAAATTAGAGAAGTTATATTATATTGTCCCGCAGACGAACTCAGCCAACCACATATTCTTAAAAGGCACTAAAAGAGTTACTTGTTCGCAAAATTCTAGCTTAATGTTTTGTCACAAACTTTTTTGCACTATTATTGCTATCTCCTGCACTATTATTTCAATTTGATATTATGACAAAAAGCAAAAAAGAAAAATAGTGTATAACATTTTTGTTTATACTAGGTAGATACTTACATTACAATTTATGTAATGAATTAAAAATAATATGTACTTTAAATGAAGTAATGAGATAATAAGTATCTTCTTTTGAATTTGTCAGAAGTTAATAAATAATTAGCGAATAATACTTAATAATTAAGTAGTGATAATTAAATTGTATTAAATAGTTTTTAATGGCATCTGAGCCAAACAATTTAACCACTTTGCAAGACCTTATACAATATATGTAAACATTGAGGTGGCCCATAAAATGAAGTTTTCATTTTTCCTTTTATTCATTTCAATTAAACCTGGGTTACATTTTCCCTCTGGAAAACTTGTTCCAAGAGAAAACTTCTTGTTCCCTGAGAACCGTTCAAAATTTAGGTTGGAGAGGGAGTCTTTTGGATACAACCCTGTGTATATTTATCTCAGTAAATTAATTATATACTAAACCATATAAAATATTTTTGTTAAGTTTCAATTTTAATTATTTTCATTGGTTATTTGAAATACTATTATATCATATTATTTCTATTATTTTAATAATATTATATGTAATACTTTATAAATATTTCGCTATTATTGTTTTAAGTAAAAATGAATAGTAATTTAAAAATGTTATTTCAATTTGATATTACGACAAAAGGCAAAAAAGAAAAATAATTGTATAATATTTTTGTTTATACTAGGTAAATACTTACATTAAAATTTAAGTACTATGAAATGGCTCAAAAATGTATGTACTTATAAATGAAGTAAATGAGATAATATTCTTTTGCATTTTTTAAAGTTAATGAATAATTAAGTATAGTGATAGTTATAATATACTAATATAATATGTTTGTATTGTTACTTCTTTGTGTATTTTAACGTTAAATATATGACTGGTAAAAAGCAATAACTTGTGCTTTAACTTGTATTCTTATTTTTTTCTCTCCTTTTTGAAATAACGTACCTATACTTCATTTAAATTAACTTACGTCGAAAAAGCTGCAATATATGCAACCCGATAACTCTACGTTATAAACTTACGATGAAAAAAAAAATTGTTTGTTACATAAAGCTTTTATTAGTTGCAAATATATAAAGATAAAGATAATTTATACAATTATTAATATTAGGTACATTAGTAAATCGTCAATTGCATAATATTGGTAAAACATAAATGTTCATTATTTGTAAAACAATTCATCATAGATTTCTATTACAGTAATTTTAAAATATTTATCTTTTAATTAATTTATTTATTTAAATTTTTAAGTTTTTGGTAGAATTTACACTACGGAAAGATTAAATTATTTATTTATCTAAATCAATGGTTCCCAAAGTGGGGGGCACGCCCCCCACTTGACCCCACTAGTCCGGACATCCGTATAATCCAGACGGGCCAAAAACGATGTAAAATTTGGAACCAGGGCCTGTTCAGATTTATGAATTGTTAAGATTATCGGGGTTTCTGTTTTTATTTTCTATTAACATTTATAAAATTGTTCCTATTGTAGTATAGTTTACAGGTGTACATTCCAACGTTCCGACACGAGGAATACCCGGTATTTCTGTTACAAATAAACAGATTTAGAATAATTATGAATAAGTAAGAACATCGATAAATCTCTTTCGGTTCCATAGAAATGTAGGGCGGAAGATATAAGAGTAATGTATTCCAGGAAATAAAATTATATGACTGAGATAGGGAGAGAACCACTCATAGAATTTTAAGAAACACGTAGCGGCGGTTCAACGGAGTTCCGTGATATTTCGCCAAGCCGCGAGTGTACCATGTCTGAACTTTTTGTAAAATGATTAGCCGTTGCTCGAATTTAATTTCGGAACACAGCTTGTTTCCCTGGAAGTCCCTTCCATACCTGCACCTGCGTTATAGATTGCCGTTTTAATTTAATTTATTTGATAATAACCTCAGTTCAGTGTGCCTCATTCAGGAGTAAGTGTCTACGTCAGTTGTTGTATTATTGCTATCTCATAGTTGCCTTATTTTGTGAGTTGAGTACGCGGTATTCTGTGAGTTTAGTTACATAAGTTATAAATTAAGATGAGCTCAGCGAAAAAATGCAAGTATAACAATGATTATATTAAATATGGGCTTATTTGTATGCTTAAGGATGGCGTCGAACATCCTCAGTGTGTTTTTGTTATGAAGTATTGAGCAATGATGCTATGAGACCTACTCGTCTTGAACGACATTTGTCGTCCAAACATGATTCTATTAAGGACAAACCAAAGGAGTTTTTTGCTGCAAAGTCTGACAAATTAAAACGCATGAAATTGGATAACACTGGATACTGGAGCTATTGCTCAGTCATCGGAAAAATTCTTAAAGCTTCATATGAGCTGTCACTTCTTATTGCTAAGGAAAAGAAAAGCCATATTATTGGAGAGACATTTGTTAAACCGTGCCTGTTAAAGGCAGCTGATATTATTCTTGGAACAGACAGTAGGCAAAAATGATCTCAAATACCGCGCTTTCGGACAACACTGTAAAACGCCGCATTGATGATATGGCTGAAGATATAAAAAATCAGGTAATTGATGCCATAAAACAATCACCTTTTTTGCAATACAGCTGGACGAGAGTACAGACATTGCACAATGTTCACAGTTTTATGTTCGATATATTGAAAATAACAAAATGAAAGACGAGCTACTGTTTTCTACGGAGTTGGCGACAACAACAAAAGCTGTTGATTTGATGAAAGCGGTCTCAGATTTTTTTGACAAATATGAACTTTCATGGGAAAAATTGATAGGCGTATGCACTGATGGCGTTCCTTCAATGCTTGGTTCTCGCTCAGGCTCCGTGCAATTGGTAAGGGAGAAAAATGCTGCTGTAACTGGGATTCATTGTTTCATACACCGTCAAGACTTGGCAGCTAAGACGCTTCCAAACAAACTTCATGATGCCTTAAAATTATGTATTAAAGTAGTTAATTACATCAAAAATAGTGCTTTGAATACTCGACTTTTTAAAACTCTTTGTGAAGATTTAGGAAGACATCACAAAACCCTGTTATTTCATACGGAAGTACGCTGGCTCTCCAAAGGAAATATGTTGGCAAGACTGTTTGAGCTCCGAGATGAAGTAATTACCTTTTTTGAAAATCAGAACCAAAATGAACTTAGCATACAATTTAAAAAAACCAAGTGCTCAAGTAATGTTGGCTTATTTGTCAGACGTATTTGATTCATTGAATAAACTTAAAACTACAAGGTGGAGACTCAAATATAAATAATCATCGTGATGCCATCAAGACGTATACTGAGAAGTTACAACTTTGGAGACGTAAGATATCGGCAAAGCCCTGTAATTATTTATGTTTTACCAAACTAGTTTCAGTCTCAGAAGAAACACGGTTCTTTGAAGGATCTTATACAAAAAACCAAATATTAAACCATTTGGAGAACCTCACTGACAAATTTAACAGATACTTTCCTAACACATGTGATGACAACATATACTATACAGGTTAGCAGTGGATCCTTTCAGTGTCAATATAGATTCCCTACCCGAAAAACTTCAAGAAGAAGCTTTGGAAATAAAAAATGATTCTGCAGCCAAGTACGATATGGATAAAGTGGACAAATCATCTTTCTGGGTAAAGTATTACAAAGTGTACCCCATTATATCAAAGCACTTCAATTGTATTTGCCTTTTTCAAGCACTTATTTCAGCGAAAAAGCTTTTTCAGTACTTGTTGCTATAAAAACAAAATATCGGGGCAAACTTGATGTTGCTAATGATTTACGTTGTGCACTTTCTACTATTCATCCAAGAATAGGGAATCTTGTAAAAAATAAACATGTCAAGTATGTGCTAGTCAGCACACAGCGAGGGTCCGTAGGCAACCCTGTATAGTTTAAGTAGTACCCTATTGATGGTGTTTTTAAAATGCTAAAAAGCTTACTTTGAACTATTCTATGGGTCTAATATTCTCAAAACACATAAACAAACTTCTGATTAAGTATTATTTTGCCACTGAACCGGACTACAACCATATAAATACATCGAAAAGACCATAGTTATGAAAAACGTATTTTGTCAATAAAAAATAAAATAATATTTTTTTCGAAATTTCCAAAAAGTGGTATCTTTACTTTTGGTCGAAGAATGTTCAGGAATTTTTTCAGATTTTTTGCACTTCACATAAGTGAGATAGAAGGGGGGGGGGGGGGGGGCACGATTCACACCCACTTCAAACTTGCCTACGCTCGCCCTATCAAAGTTAAAACCAAAGAATTATATATTTTTGTAATCAGCTCGACGTACCCTTTCATATGACCCCTCACGGTGTCGAAAAAAAATAAAAAAATGTTAACCCTTAAGTTTTTTTAACCTAATTTTTTTGAAAAATATTGTTTTTAAGTCGCTATAATTTAAAAATATGTGGGTAGGTACAAGACACATACATGCCAAATTTCAAAGTGATGGGACGAAAGGTGAAGCCGTGAGAGCACGCGAGAGGACGGACGGACAGAAACACGCAGGAAAATATAAGGGTCCTTGGTTTTGCCTACGGACCCTAAAAATGCAAGCTCATCCATCTCACTGATTTATTTTGTAATAACTTTAAGTTCTTTGTAATAAGATTAACTTGTGATTTTATAAAAAAAAAAAAAAAAAATAGTTATAAAAATAAATGTATAGTTCAATATAATAATTGTTTATTTATTTATTTTTTTTTTCATTACCTCATAAAATGTGTATGGGGGGGGGGGGAAGTTTTATTCTTTACTGTGGAGGGGGGGGGGGGGGGCTTGGTAAAAAAACTTTGGGAACCCCTGATCTAAATAGTCCAGTTTTATAATTTGGTTTTTTATAACAAACAGGACAAGACAAATTAAAAATATAACAAATTTATAAATAAATAATTTTTTCATAAAATCACTAATTTTGTACAAGGGACTAGACAATAATAAATGTTTACACTCTCTAACAAAAACATCATAATTGCTCACATTTTTAATATTACCAGGTAACTTGGTATAAAATATTACTAATTTGGTTATAATTTGGGTAATTTGTTATATTTACACCTTAGTATTATTGAGTTACAAACACAGCTCACAATACAAATGAAGTTTATAACCTATAGGTACAATTACTGCGCATCTATAGGTACTAGTACGTTCATACCACTAATTTACTCTGTGTACGAATCCAACACACACCACCGTGTGTTCTAAACGTACCCGCCGTACCGTTTTAAACGTACCCTGTCGTAGGTAAGGAACGTACATTTGTACATACCAACACTTTACGTACTATACCTAAGTACCTGAGGAACTTGAGTACAGTAGTAAAGTGCAGGTATGCACAAACGTAAGTTCCTAACCAAAGACGGGGTACGTTGAAAACTGTAAGGCGGGTGCGTTTAGAACGTACGTCGGGTGTGTTGGATACGTATACAGAATGGGTTGAAAACGTATAAAACATACGTAGGATACGTATGCATGGATACATATACTTACGTAACGTACATAAAATATAGACGAACCATGCAGATTTGACATTATGGTGTACGCGTAAATGCAAGCATGAAGTATATTACCTGCTGGACAATGTATTCATATCTATACAGACATCTGCATGATGCATATGAATGAATCCTGATTCTGTATACTTCCATATGGTGTTACATGGGGAAAATAAGTACGATGTATCATTCCAATGGAAAGAAATCACGATGATCCATCTTTGCAGGACGTGTAAAGCATACTGTGCAGGCTGTACGATGTATCCGTAACACGAAGATTTGCATGACAATTATTCATCGTGACAAAACCTATTACGCATACGGATCGTTTTTTTTTAACTGGTGTTGCATAAGCAAAGGCTGTACGATGTATCCGTAACACGAAGATTTGCATGACAATTCATCGTGACAAAACCTACTACGCATACAGACTGTTTTATCTGTACTGACGTTACGTAAGTTAAGGAAGTATGATGTTCACTGATTGGTATTAAACTGTATACAAAGCTGTACGATGCTTCATTCAAACTTGGTTTTGATAATGAGTAGGTTAATGACGTCAGAGTACCGTGCCGTCACAGATTTTATACTGCCGCTAGTTGCATAGTTCATACAGAAGACGTATATCTTTATACATACTGCCTTAGCTCTATGAAACACCACCCAACCTTTCTGTCCGTCAAATACATTGGCGTTCAGGGTGTTTCACATTGAAATCTGTGTAACATTTTTCTCAGTGTAGTTCCCGCCATGTTTTTCATTCTCTTCTTATCTCGTATCGATATCGTTAGCTTCGGTCATACTTTATATCTATATTGAGTTTCTTCCTAAGTTTATTAATGTAAAGTCTATTGTGTAACTGTCCGAAAGTCTATTGTGTGTCAAAATATAATATTCTAAACTCCACATCCTTTGTTTTATTTGTGAACGTTTTACCATCAAAGATACCAGCACTAGAAAGCTATCTGCCGATATCCAGTCTTTTAGTCACTAGAAATCTATCACTCAACATCCAACCTTTTATGAACATCGTCTAAAGTACGATTGAAGCAGGCATGTAAAATTTCAACCTGATAAAAGCAGAAGATTTTGTGTGTTGGTGATTTATATTTTATATCTTAGTCTTAGAGGACAGTCCTGTTTCGTCTCTACAACCATTTGCGTTAACTATAAACTCATCATAATTAACTTTATTCTCAATATACAATACATTATTTATAGTAAGACGCTCGCTTCAAAGATAATAAAGTTTTCTTTTAATTTTGCCTTAACTCCGCTAGTACAAACAGTTAGTTACTTTTAATTTTGTCTCTTCTGGTCTAACTCCGCCATGCAGGGCCGATTTAACTATAGGGGCACGATGGGCGCAACTCAAAATGTTACCCCTAAACTTTGCAAGGGTATAAAATATAAATGGGAATATGTAATATTCTCAAATATCCCTTATCCTAGAAAAGTTTAACATGAAATTACTTTTACATATCGTAATAAAGTAAAGCTTTCATATCCACAATGAGCAATACTGTTATACAGAAATAATGACAGAGATCAGCCATGCTCGTTACTACTCATTTATTATCGACTCTACACCTGATGCATCAAGCACAGACAAATTAGGTGTTGTACTACGATATGATTCCCTCAAGAATGCATCCGTCAGTAAACGACTTGTAAGACTTTTACCAGACGTCTTATAAATCTGAAGGTCAGGAAGAAGTGACTCTCAGCTTACTTAAAGAACTGAAATAAGACATAAATAACTGTCGGGGGCAAAGTTATGATAATGCATCGAACATGTCAGGAGTGTACACAGTCAAGAATACAAAGCAAAACTTAACTCGCTACTACGTGCCGTGTGCAACCCATTCGTTGGTTCTAGTAGGTTGTTAGGCAGCGGAAAAAGCCTGCACAAAAGCCACTAATTTCTTTTCTTTTGTACAAGGGCTGTATAACTTTTTTCTTCCTCAACCCGACGGATGTTCTCAAACATTACATACAAAAGTCCAATGAAGAGAAACAAAATGAAACAACAAAACGAAATGAAAAAAAAAAGAACAATTATGGTGAAATCAATGAGTGAGACACCAGATGGTCTTCCCAGGGCATGCACTCCGAGCTCTGGTCACTGGTCACAAATAAACCATGTATGCTCTTGAAGACCTTAAGAACGACACAACACTGACACCTGATACCCGTTTGTCAGCTAAAGGGTTTTATAAATTTATGGAACATTTTCAGACAACTTTTTTCATCGTTATTTGGAATAACATTTTAGAAATAGTAGATAAAACAAGCGTCATTAAAAAAAAAACAACTTGACCTACTTGGGGCCATGAAAGAATTATAGACGCTATCATTGTTTTTGGACCAAAGAAGAACTCTTCGATAATTGTGAGATTGAAACAATAAAGCTAGCTGATATAACCACTCCTATGTATTATAGGATAAGAAAACCAACTAAATTTTTAAAAATAAGTTTTTTAAAAATAATTTTAAAAAAATAAGTTTGGCGCCGAAGTTGTCTGGTTTTTAAAAAAAATCAATTATCAATCCGTGAAATTAACAAAAACTGCAAAAATTCGTTCTTATTTTTCTGTAACTCCTCAGACTTCTAAAACTGTTGCAACAGTGCGTGATAGTGTCTCGATAAAAGTTAAGAAAGCACTTAATTTATGGATTGAAGATAACAGTAGAAAGAGATTACCCATTGATGGTACTATTGTACGTCAAAAAGCATTGTCAATTTGTCAGGACTTAAGAGTACAAGTTATGACATCAAGGAAATTACAGCCAGTAGAGGATGGCTAAATCGATTTTTAAAAAAGGTTCAACTGCGAATGAAATAGCAGCTGAACACATATGAACACATATGGTCATATGGTTAAATCTGGGGTGGTTTACAATTCCAAAAATCCTCGGGTCTATAAAAACAAAAACTGTCTGCCTGTATTTTGTCAACAATAACACGAAGGCATGGGTAACTGCAATTATTTTTCAGGAGTGGTTCACTTATTGTTTCGTTCCAGAAGTCAAAGTTATTTCGAAAAGGAGGGGTTACCCTTTAAGGTGCGAAGAGAAACTCGAGGGGACAGAAACTGACAAAATAAAATAATAAAAAGCCGATAGAGATAAGAGAGATTTTAATTAAACCTTACAATTTACGCTGTAATATAATATATTACAGGTTTCATATTATGAAACCTTTGTTAGGGATTTTACGTTATTTAAACAAATAATCATATTCAATCAATAAAATAAACAAATTTTTAAACTTTTAACTTTTTATGGATTGACTGACTCATATGATTGAGAAATTTTAACAAGGTATTTATTGTTTTTAATTAGTTATTATTATTGTTTGAAAATTAAATATTAATATGTTGCTGTTATAACCTGTTAAAATAATTAGGTAAAATTTTGTTAATTTGTAGCCTGAAGAAGCCCAAGGTGAGGGCGAAATATAGCTAGAGGAGAAAAAAAAGAAGTAAAAATGTGTTAATTTTTTAAACCTAGAAGAATACACATTTTTAAAAAAAAACCCTATAGACCCAAAAAACATATAACCATTATAGTGTTTTTATTCAGCTTTCAAAATAATCATTTCATCTGCCACTACATCAATACTATTATCTCTGAAACATCAACTTATTTATTTTTTATTTTTATTTTATTTTATTTTTATTTTTTTGTTTTTTAATTTTTTATTAAAAGAGTCCTCTGACAGCAGAGCCACAGGAGAGGCACTCTTGAATGAACATTTACATAAATACATACGTGAAATAAATAAAGATATACATAAAAATACAATACGTGACTAGAATAAAAAGCTACTTAACAATATTTCATCAGGGAAACAGCAAAGGATCCAAATTCAATACATAATTTTAAAGAGAATAAATAAATAATCAAATTAATAGAAATAATTTAAATTAGCAATTAGATAACAAACTTATAATAACAATTAGATAACAAAAACTTATAATAACAATTAGATAACAATTAAATTAGATAACACTTAGACAAACATTTAAAAAGATTTAATAAATAAGTAAACATTTTACGCGATAATAAATTTAAAGTAGGAGAGGTGAATACTTAAAGGGAAAAGGAAACTACAAGTTGAAATTTGTTCAGCAGTTTCAATTTAAATTTTAATCCATGCTCTTAGAATAAACGCAATAGACACAATGATCAATATTAGTAATTAAAAACCAAATAGGTTTCTGACATTCTATACTATTTTTAATTATATATCTTCCATATGATCTTTAGGTTCAGAGTAAGGTTTACATGTGCGTCAGGTTATGTTACAGTAAGTCATCTATGTCTGATAGATGAAGTTTTTTCATAATTTCATGTATATGTGTACAGATTGGAATGTTAACAAACGAACATGTGTTGCTATGTGCATGTACACAACATTCGCATAACAAAAATGTAAAAACAATATACAAATAAGTGAAAGGTGATAATGCTGGAGTATGAAGTGCTCCAAACAAGGAATAAGTCTAATTGCAGCCAATGTGACAATGACAAGCGGCCCCTGAAAGTCCACGCCCCCATTGGCGATAGCCTATTTATTGCTCTAGAGATTTATTGCTATTTATTGGTCTAGAGTCTAGAAGATTTTATTTTTATTTGGCAATTGCGATTTTTTGTTTAATCCTTCCCTATTAAACAACGAAAAAACACTTAATATGCTTAGAGGCTCTTGGTGAAGATATCGATCATAATAGTTTGATCTCTATTATTGTTTCCAAGTTACCAATAGAGATCATAATAAAAATCAACGAAATGGTTTCTTCAGAGATACATGTAGTGTTGTAATTGTTAAATTGTTCTAAATCTCCCGCCTTTTAAAACCATATAAGGTTACTTGTAAAGCAGGTTACAACATATTGATATAATCCGCGTCCGCGTATTTTGTTCGTCTATTCATTTCAATCTTATACTATACAACTCCTCTTATTATTAAATATTGCCAATAAATTTAAATGATAACTATATCAAGTAGTGTCGTGTATATTATTTAATATATAACAATACATATGAAACATTCAAGACAGTCTCTTTATTCAAGTCGTAAAGAAAACCGAAAAATAATTTGTTATTCAACGTATTTCTTCCGATTAGAAGAACTGGTATTTATTGCCCGAAGAGTCTAAAAACCTAAGCGTTCACGCTGCCTTGTCAGGTAAGAAACCGATAGAAAATGCAATTGCTGTTATTAAGAATGTTAAGGGTTTTAGAACAGCAGCTATTAAATTTTAAGTTAGCAACCGTTAAAGTATATATATGAGAGAGTTAGTGAGGTACGGTCTAAAGAAAATAAACTAAGTTTTTACCAACTAGTTTCGTAAAATATATTTAGAGGTGGAAAAATTGGGTTCTTGAGCAAAGACTATGGGATTCGAGCCAACTGCCCCAACCCCACGGCCCTTACTCATCACTTCTACTCCACTAACAACAAATTTGATTTCTCGAATCCCATAGTCCTTGCTCAAGATCCCAATTTTTATAGAGGAAATATCCTTTAAATGTACCATATATCTAAAACTAATAACACCGTCAATTTTAGAACTGACACCAATAACCTCAGTATCTGTTATCACAACATTATATACAATTTGTAAATTTGTTATTCATCTCTCTTCTTACATAGAAACAAGACAAGATTCTTTAACAGACATTAATTGTCAATAATGTCAATTTATAAAACAGGTTTGTTTATATTAATAAAATAAAAAAATATACAAATTGTAAGTTAAAAGCCCATATCCTGACGATGTAAATATATTTTACGAAACAAGTTGGTAAAAACTTAGTTTTTTTCCTTTAGACCGTACCTCACTAACTCAGTAGCTATTAAGATCGACGATGATATTCGGAAAGAATATTTCGACGAAGCGGAGAATTTTGTTTCAAAGAATGTCCATTAGAAGAATATATTCTCCAGCGTTCAATCTAAGGAACCTTCACAAATAGAGTTAGAAGATCGAATTAGGCAATTAGAAATTAATTAAGTACAATCAAAGAGGAAATAAAACTGCACCATAACGACAAAAAATTTGTTTTGAAACTTTTGTCCAAAAACAGTCTGAAGCCACATAATGATTACGTAGATTTAAGAATGACTGCAATCGCTTTCAGATAACTTCGAATAATGTTAAAATTCAGGCTTTACTAGTTTTTGTAACTGGCCCCACTAAAGACTGGTACGAAACTAATATAAAGAAAACTGGACTAATAGTCCAGGAAAATAAGGAATAATAGAGGAAATAATTTATAAAGTTTTGAAACTTTTTGAAAACACTTTTGGGGTGTAGCAGTAAAAAACAGTAAAGTTCCCCCCTCTTGAGGAGGCGCGTCCCCCCCCCTCCCCCTCCTTTCAAAATTTACTTAATTTTCACTTTTTACGCCAAACGGTTTATTTTTTTAAGAGAAGTGTTATTACCAAAATTATTCACCGCATAATTCTGCACAAAATAGGTCCTATGCATGTTTGAAGTGGGACATACCGTTTTCGAGATATTGTAGTTGGATAGAGATAAAACGTATTTTTGCGAACCAAGATATCTAAAAAACAACACATCCGATTTTAATGAAATTGGGATGGTAGGTTATACTTAGCCCATTGTTGATCCCATATAAGTTTCAACCTTCTGCGCCCATTATTTTATCCTCCTCATGCGCACGAACATACAGTTATTTAGACCTATATCTTCAAAAGTACTCAACTGATTATTGTGAAATTTTGATGGTTTAGAAAATGTAAAGAGCGCAGACGGTTGAAATTAATGTGAGGCTATCTGCGGGCTACTTTCGACAAACCAACTAAATTTCATAATAATCAGTTGAGTACTTTTGAAGATATAGGTCTAAATAAATGTATGTTTGTGCGCATGTGGAGGATAAAATAATGGGCGCAGAAGGTTGAAACTTATATGGGATCAACAATGGGCTAAGTATAACCTATCATCCCAATTTCATTAAAATCGGAAATGTTGTTTTTTTAGATATCTTGGTTCGCAAAAATACGTTATATCTCTATCCAACTACAATATCTCGAAAACGGTATGTCCCACTTCTAACATGCATAGGACCTTTTTTGTGCAGAATTACGTTAGGAATAATTTTGGTAATAACACTTCTCTTCAAAAAATAAACCATTTTGCGTAAAAAGTGAAAAATAAGTAAATTTTGGACTTTAGAAGGGGGGGACGCGCCTCCTCAAGAGGGGGGAACTTTACTGTTTTTTACTGCTACACCCCAAAAGTGTTTTCAAAAAGTTTCAAAACTTTATAAATTATTTCCTCCATTTGCTGTTTTTTTTTTACTAATTTGCCTGGACTATAATTGATTCATGGAGTAATTGGAGAAAATCTTTTCTAAATGTTTTTGTTAATAAAGGTTGAACTATTGTTAAGAAAGCTTACGAAAAAGAGACTTTGTCTTGAAGTAGAGCTCGAAACCAACTTGCTATCCCGTATAAATCAGATAGTGTTTGGATTGCCAATCGATTTTCAAGAACAACATGCTAGAGAAGAGATAATTACACTTGATAAACTTTATTCAGAAGTACGGAAATTAGAAGACAGATTTAGTAGAATAAAGAGACATAAACCTCCAAGTCCAAGGTTTGAAAAAAAAAAAGACTTTAAACTTTAATAAGAGAACTGAAAAAACTGAACCACAACGGAAAGCCTGCTCGATTTGTGACGTTAATAACTGAATGTCGTAACAGAACTGCAAACCAGAAAAGAAACATGACTGAGCCTGCTGCTAATATGAATGCCCTGGAAATATTAAACATGACCTTGATAAGGTAAATTTAAACTAATAAGCCGGGAAAAATTTGATCCGTTGATAAAATTAAAGTAGTTATAAATGAGAGAGAATAATAATTAATATAAAAATGCAATTTTTCAAAACTGGTCTTATTTTCAATTTTATTTTATTTTATTATTTTTTTTTTTTGTGTTCTTCACCTTAGTTGTATCTATGTGCAAAATTTGGGGAAGATTGAATGACGATAAGTGGTTCAAAATTGGGGTAATAGGTGTGCGATGAAACTTAAAATGCAAATAAATTTGACGCCATTTTGTTTTTATTTTTTTGGTTTCTGTATTCTTTACCTTAGTTGTATCTATGTACAAAATTTGGGGAAGATTGAATCACGGGAAGTGGTTCAAAATTGGGGAAACGGAAATGTGCGATGAAACTTACATATCAAAGTAATATAAGACCAGTAAAAAAAAATACTGATATTTTACATGGTTCTGTTCCTAAGGGAACAGAACTTGGCAAGAGGTGAATGAGGATAAACGAAGTGGAGCTGACGATGAAGATGTTCAGTCAGACTATGATTGAGTAATTTTAAATGTTAATACTAATGTTAAATTTGTATTAATGTAACATTATTTATTTATTATTTAAGTGGTAACCAACTACGAGCTGAAGCAGAACTTGTCTTGCAATTTAGAGATGATACCAACGATACTTTATTTGCGGAAATTGAGCAATTTGTACTCAACAGGTACAAAATATTGAACTTCAGCCCATTTTTTCCCCAGCAGAAGAAAAAAAGAGAATTTGGCAAAAAGGAATCTCCCTTCAAATAATATATTTGAGTCTTTGACATCGCCATTGATTTACAGCCTAACTCATGTTGATCGGCCGATTACTCCACAGGAAGCCTTTGAATTTTTTTTTTACAGAAGACTTTTTGATGGATGTAGTGAAGCAAAGTGTTCTTTATTCTGTTCAAAAAGGAAAAAATAAATTTGAATAATCTGTTCCTGATCTCAAGGCCTTCATAAGAATTCTCATTGTTAGTGATTACAATCAAGTTCCTAGACGAAGGATGTATTGGGAAGAGAGTAAAGACGTCCATAATTCATTTATTTCAAATACCATGAGGCGTAATCGTTTCGAAGAAATTATGAGGTTTTTGCACTTCAACGACAATTCTAGAATTGATATAAGTGATAAGCTGTATAAGCTAAGACCACTTATCAGTCACTTCAATAACTTATTCAGAGAATATGTTGTTTGGGAAAATGAATCTAGCATTGATGAGGCAATGATACCTTATTATGGCCGACATGGTCTTAAACAGTGTATATAAGAGGCAACCCAATTTGCTTTGGCTATAAAGCCTGGTATCACAATTTAAAATTGGGGTATCTAATTAATTTTGAAATTTACCAAGTAGCGAAAGGGCCTAAAAATCATTATAGAGACGAGTTTGGATTAGGAGGAGGCACCCTATTGAAGATGGCAGAGCATTTACCTCGCAATAACGACGTGTTTGAACCTCGTCATCTTTTTGCAGATAACTTTTTTTTTCTTCAATGAAAGTTATATCAACTTTTATCAACAATGCCATTGCCTACACTGGCACAATTAGAAAGAATAGAATCCCTCAGTGTCCACTTAAAGATTTCAGAACGATGAAGAAGGCAGATCGAGGTTCGTATGATAGCTGCTATAATAAAAATAATAACATCTTCTTATGCCGATGGAATGATAATTCTGTGGTAACATTAGTGTCTAACTGTCAAGGCATAGCCCCACTCGGCAAAGCGTTAAGATATTCTGTGTCTCAACATAAGAAGATCAACATTGACCAGCCAAATTTAGTAAAAAGTAATATGGATATGGGAGGCACCGACTGAATGGACCAAAATGTTTCCACTTTTAGAACTAACATTCGTTCGAAAAAATGGTGGTGGCCCATATTTCTGTGGACTCTGGATGTGGCCATTCAAAATGCTTGGATGCTGTCTTGATCATCAGCCAATAAATGGGATTTTCCCAGCATGGACCCTCTAGAGTTTAGGAGAGGCATCGCTCAAGAATTACTACAAAAATATGGAATTCCTAGATTGAGAAAACCAGTCTCTTCCACTTCAGCCGTTGCTGATCGAGTCTCCAAAGGTGCTAGGTTCGATGAGACAGGTCATTTATTTCGTCACAAGGAACTAGAACACGTTGTGCTCAGTGTAACTCCACAACAATAAAATACTGCATCAAATGCCAAGTGGCTTTTCATGAAAAATGTTTTTAACCTTTCACTCAAAGCCCTAAACTGTAATATATGCGCTTTTTTATTTTATTTTAAATATTATTATAGTTGAAAACCAAGAAGAGTCAAAAAACGGTGTTTAAGAATTGCCCAGCCTTTGTTTAGAACAGGTTGACCGATGACTTGTGACAACTACTACACCAGTTTTGATTTGTCGCAGTTTCTGAAGGAGAAAACATTGCCTTTGCTAGGGAAGGTTGTTAAGAAAAAACAAACCTCAACTTCCCCTTGAATTAGTCAATATTAAACCCAGAAAGTTAATAGGAATGAATTTTGTTTTACTCAAGATTGTACTGTGTTGGGTTGCTCTAGCATTAGACTCCATGAGACAACCCTGGGGGTAACCTCAGAGCGACACACGCAGGTTAGCGTCATGGAGCTTTTCCACCTTCTTGTATTTTTTTTATTCATTCATTCTTTGTTTATGGTTTTTGTACCTTGTGTTAACTTTAAAATATAATAACTTTGTGAATATAGTGTTCGTATTTTTATTAAAACATGGCGCAGTCGGATCTAAAGAAACCAAAACCGCTCCAACTGAATGAAGATGTAACTCAGAGTTTTAAACAGTTTCGGCAGGAATTCGATATTTATTTAACAGCGGCCGAACTGGATGAGAAACCTGAAAAGGTTAAAGTTGCACGGCTGTTAAATTTAATAGGCTCGGAGGCTCTTAAAGCATTTAACACCCTAGATCCTAAACCTTCTACCGTAGACGCTTTATTGGACAGTTTGGAATCGTTGTGTACGCCAAAGAAGAATGAAGTAATGTGTCAGTATACTTTTTTCAGAAAGAGCTAAGAGATGGTGAGTCCTTTGACAATTTTTATATTGATTTAAAGGAATTAATCAATAAGTGCGATTTTGGTGAGGCCAGAGATAAAATATTAAGAACAAAAATAGTTTTGGGAATTCGTGATGCCAAGCTGAAAGAGGCATTGTTGCGGGCTGATCTAGATTTAGAAAAAACTGTTCATCAATGCAAAGCAGCGGAGGCAGCACAAATAAATATGAAATCTTTGACTAAAGAAGCTTCCTCGCCTGTAGTATATCAGGCTGCTTCGACCAGTAGTTATATCAAACATCGATCAGGGCCATCTTTTTCTAGTAATAAAAGCACTGGACAACAAAATGTTGTTAGATGTTATCGATGTCCTTATAATCATCCTCCTAAGAGATGCCCGGCATTTGGAAAAACATGTGCCAAGTGTGGGAGAATAAATCATTTTGCGGCTGTTTGTACAGAGAAGCCTGTAAATCAGTCTAGAAGAGTTAATGAATTGCAGTCAGATGAGGCAGTGGCGGTGGATGCAAAGCAACCTGATGAAGAATATGAAGTTCACAGCTTTCACATCTTTGAAATAATGGCTACAAATGATGACCCAGCTACAGCATGGTATAAAAATATTGTAATCAATCATGTAAATGTTAAGTTTAAGTTAGATAGTGGGGCCAATACTGATACCTTGCCCTTAAAAGTGTTCAAGGCCTTGAAGCTTGAAACTCCTCTAACTCCTTGTAATGTTCAAATAAAAACTTATGGTGGGTTTGTGATTAAACCGGAAGGAGTTGGTAGTATAGAACTCTGTGTTGGTGATACATCAAAGGTTGTTAAATTTTTAGTTATTGACAATGATAACTGTGTTTCTTTATTAGGATTAAAAACATTGATTGATTTTAATGTTATCAAACGTATCGATACTGTAAGCAAAACTGATCTGATAAACGTTGCTAATAGGGATAAGGAATCCTTTTTGAATCATTATAAAGATGTTTTTTTCTGGTATAGGAAAATTTCCGGATCATTTGAAGTTAATTCTTAAACCTGATGCTGTGCCTTCAATTTCAGCAGCTCGTCGTTTACCAATAGCCCTGAGAGATAAACTCAAAGAAACATTAGGTCATATGACAGCTAATAGAATAATTGAGCGTGTTAATGAACCATCTGACTGGGTTCACAATATTGTGTTGGTTGAGAAACCTGACAAGTCGTAGCGTCTATGTATGAGTCCTCTAAAACTAAACAATAACTTAGTTTATCAACCTTTTCAAATACCTACAATTAAGGAAATGCAGTATCATCTAGCCAATAAAAATTATTTTACTGTTATTGATTTAAGGGATGGATTTTTCCACATGGAACTAGATGAAGCTTCTCGAAAATTATGTACTTTTAGTACTCCTTTTGGGAACTATCGCTTTTTACGTTGTCCATTTGGTGTTAAAGTAGCTCCAGAGGAGTTTCAAGCTCGAATGGTTAAATACTTTGGTGACATCCTGGGTGTTTTGATATATTTTGATGATTTGTGTATTAGTGCTGAAACTAAGGAAAATCATGACTACATCCTGGCTCAGGTGATGCAAAGAGCTAGAGAAATAAACATTAGATTTAACCCTAATAAATTACAATATTGCCTAAAAGAATTAAAGTTTTTGGGTTTTATATTTAGTAAAAATGGTAAGCACCCTGAGCCAGGAAGGGTTAGGGCCATACATAACCTACCAAGCCCAGTTAATAAAACTGAGCTGCAAAGAATATTAGGGAGTATAAATAAATTATTTACGTAATTTTGTGCCAAAATTAGCAGCATTGTCAGCATCATGACGCTAACCTGCGTGTGTCGCTCTGAGGTTATCCCCAGGGTTGTCTCATGGAGTCTAATGCTAGAGCAACCCAACACATGTACAAAAAAAAGTTGATAGTTGAGCTATTTGAAAGAGAGTCCGGCCATGACAGCCATGTTAAATGAAAGTCTATTAATTTCAAGAATACAATTGTTTAATAAGCTCTAATTAAGCGGAAAGTTAGTGAAAAGTGTACTTTTACATTTTTTACATAGTGATAGTGTTTTAAACAAAAAGGACTTAATAAAAAAGGAAGTAAAGAGCCGAAAATAAATGTACCTTCTCTACAACGAGGATAATTCTAATCATTAATCCAGGTAGATTATTTTAGTATTAACTTCTAAATCATATAAAAAACGAACTTTTTCACATACTAGAGACCTAGAGAGGACACAATCTTTAATTGTGTAAAAGAAAATAAATTAAGTAAAGAAAGCATAAAAGTTGTTAAAATTAGAGGGAAAGATAAGATTCTTATCATTTAAAATTCAAGATTTACAAATACGCGGACTGACGACTCTCTCAAGTTTAACTGTAAAAAAAAAAAAAAAAAAAAATTGGTCCGGACAACTCAGACAAACTTTCTCATATACGAGTTTATAATTACTTAACCCAGTATTTTCCATTTATTAGTTTTCAAATGTACATTTAAATATTATTGAACATTTCATCAAAATTTATCATAAAAATAACTTCTCCTGGGCGGGGAATCTCATATACAAGTTCATAATTACTTAGCCAATGTATTCCATTTATTAGTTTTTGTAAGTACGTTTAATTATTATTGAAAATTATATCAAAATTTACCATAAAAATAAATTCTCCAGGGCGGGGAATCGAACCCGGGATCTCTCCATCCGCGTTTTAAGCTAATTTCTCAGGAACTAGATTTTTCCCGGGAAAACGGCTTATATCGTTAGATTCGTATTCAAATGGACTACTTTTTAGAATTTTTTAATCAAAATCGTCGGAACCGTTTACGAGAAATAATTTTTTTTCATGTTTTTTCAGAGTTTTTGGGGGGTAGCGCCCCCAAATTTAGAGCTAAAATTCATTTCTCAATTTCGCCTCGGGGTATGATTTTTCTGAACATGTATGCCAAATTTCGTCAAAATCGGCCCAGTAGTTTAGGCTCCAGGCGTCTGCACAGACGACAGACGACAGACAGACAGACATTTTTTAAAAACCACTTTTTTGGACTCAGGGGACCTCAAAACGTGTAAATCCATCAAAATCTCAAAATCGAATTTTCGCGCCATCACAATACTTTCTCATTATATGAGAAAGTAAAAATCGGGTACGGGGTACCTCGGAACTTTTCCTCACTTCAGAGGCCACTAAAGTGGCCTCTCCTGCTGCTTCGCAGCAGGAGGAAGCAGCATTGGACGTTGGTCAGTACTTGGATGGGTGACCGTTCTGAACTAACTGATTTATTATCATTTTTCTTTAAAAAAAACCTTATTTTTAATACCTATTTTTTATTTAATTATTTGAAGTTTGGCGGTATTTTGACAGATGTAAACAGGGCCGTCGCGTGGGTGGGGCGACCGAGGCGGTCGCCTTGGGCGCCGCGATCCGGGGGGCGCCGCCGTGGGTAAAAAAAATAAATAAATAAAATGGTTTAATCTCTCATCAAAATCCATTTTGGACAAGCAATGGGTTTTAAGAACTGGAAAAATTTGGCAGACCGTTTAAAATCCCATGAGTTGTCACCAGACCATTTTAAAAATATGGCTAAACATCAATCAACCAGCACATCATGAAGCAAATTGAAACTAAGGCTCAGCGTTCAGAAGAAGTATTGCGTCGGTTAGTGGAAATTACTTTATATCTAACAGAGCACAATATGGCTTTTCGTGGGTCATCTTCCAAAGTTTTCACAAAAAATAATGGAAATATTTCTTGGACTTGTGCAACATTTAGGCAAATTTTACAGTGTACTCATGGAACACTTAAGACGTATAATTGACAAAGAAAAACAATTTCATTTATTAAGTGTGTCAATACAAAATGAGCTAATTACTATACTAGGTGACTCAGTAAAGCAAACTATCTTGACGAAAATTAATTGAAGCCAGATATTTTTCTGTTATCCTTGATTGTACTCCCGATATAAGTCACAAGGAGCAAGTTTCTTCAACGATTCGCTACGTCACTGAAGATGATGATGGGAAGATCAAAGTAGAAGAAAGCTTTAGAGCCTATCGAGTTGACGAAGAAACCACTGGAGAAGATCTCGCTGACCTGCTGTTCAAAGAAATTGAAGAGTGTGGTTTGAACATGACAAACTGTTGTGGTCAAGGATACGATAACGGCGCCAACATGGCAGGTGCACATAAAGGAGTTCAAGCCCGTGTACTGGACTACTGGACAACTTCCCTTTGGCTGTGTTCATTCCTTGTGGGTCCCATAGCCTAAACCTAGTAATTGCTGATGGAGCAAAATCATCAGTTAAATCTACATCTTTATTTCGTATTTTACAACGCCTCTTTACCATCTTCTCTAGTTCAACGAAGCTCTGGTGTGTAATAGTAATAAGCGACCATACTAAAGCACTTACTTTAAAGCAAGTGTGTGAAACGCGTTGGGAAGCTCGCATAAGTGCTGTTCAGACTGTTAGACACCAAAACGTTGAAGTTAGGGATACATTAGTTGAAAATTGATGACCCCCAAACAGCCTCTGAAGCTCAATCTTCGACTAACCAGATGAGACTTCTCCTTCATCGTAACTTTGACCTAGTGGAATGACATTCTTTTGGAAGTTAATTTGATCAGTAAAAGCATTCAAGGGAAAGAGGTAGACATAAACAGATTTAGAGAGAATGGATTTCTGCTAAAGAAATAGCTGCTGAACTTGGTATCGAACCTGTTTTCCCCGAGAAAAGGATTCGTAAACGAAAACGCGTTTTTTTGTATGAGTCCTTTGAGGAAGTGCAATCGTCACCGTCACCTGAAGAAACCTTTATGAGAAAAGTTTTTTTTTATCCATTAGTGGATAACGTTTTGAACTCACTTAAGAAGAGGTTAATTGCGTTGAAAGAACTCCAACAAGCGTGGGGATTTTTGGGTAATGTTGCTCAACTTCCAGGAAAAGAAGATCTAAAACAATTCTGTTAGGACCTTGCAAGACATTTAACTGACAAAACAACCAAAGTATCTGATATCAACGGCATTGAACTGTATCATGAACTTTTACAGGTAAGTTCGATTTTGGATCATAGAAACAACAAGTACAAAGTCACACCATAGTCTTGTGTATGATCAAAATCACAAACAGTAAATATTTGTTTACAAACTTGTAGGTCGTGTTAAGAGTGTTACTAAAAATACCCTTGACAGTTGCTAGTGCCGAACGAAGCTTTAGTAAGCTGAAGCTTCCGGAACACGGCGGGTCCATAGGTGGTGGATAATGGAGTGGCTTTAAAGGGCTAGGGTAACATCCCCCCGAACCAAAACTGGAACGAACAAAATTACGAGTTTTACGGTGGGGGGGGGGGGGGCGTCGATTAAAGTCTTGCCTTGGGCGCCAACAAACCACGCGACGGCCCTGGATGTAAACAAACTTTGACGTCATCAAAATTATTGCACTAATAAATAATTATATTCGCTTATAACTTTTAAACTAATTAATGGAATTTCATCTTTTTTTTTTTATATTTGTTCCTTAATTATTTCCGGTTCCAAGGATATGCTATATGTCAAAAACCTATTTATACTTTCAGAATTATTAACCGTCAAAGTTTAAAAATTCAAAAATTTATAACTTCAAAATGGCTCGACCAGGACCATTTTCAATTTATTATGATTTTTTAAAATTTTTTTATGACTCAGCAAACTGGGTTCAAGATGGCGGAAAAAGTTGATTTTCTGGGCGGCACAACTACAGGTTAGGACTGATTTTTCTGCCAAGTTTCAACTCTGTAGGTTAAATACCTTGGGCGCTACGATGATAATACACATACACACACACATACATACGTCATGCTGAAAACCACTCAGGAGGTCTTAAAAACACCTAAAACGGATAATTCCGTTGAAATCTCGAAAAAAAGTTTTTTGGTGAAAACAATACTTTTCCTACTATTAGTAGTGAGGAAAAGTAAAAACGTTAAAAGTTCGATTTTTGATAAACAATTGATAAAAACAGTCTAAAAATCAGTGTTGCCAGGAAAAAAAATTGAATCTCAATAAACAAAGACCTACAAATCATGACCCCGCCAACATCAAAAAGACAAAGAGAAGAGGATGGAAAAAACGAAATAGGAAAGTTGACTGAAGAAAAATGGATAGAATTAATGGGGCAAGTTTTGGATTCAAGAAACTTAGCACCAAAAGATGATTTAATATCAATCAATACAAAGAAAAGAAAATAGCGATTTGAAACAAGAAGTACAAAATTTGAAAAGAAAATTAGATGATCAAGACAAAACTATGAATACAATAGAAAATAAAATAAATAGATGGAATTTAATAATAAAAGGTCTGAAAATAGGAGATGAAGATGACTTAAAAGCAAAAGTCAATGAAATGTTTGCAAGTAACCTGGAAATTACTTTAAAAGATGATGCAGTTGAAGAAGTTAAAATATTGGGAAACCCTAAAACCAGCAAGACTATAATGGTTACACTAAAAAATGAAAAAAGCAAGAAGGATATAATGAAACAAGGATGGAAATTACTGAACACAAGCATCTCTATACAAGAAGACCTTACTGAATTATCAAGAGAAAAGCGATACTATTTTATAAAAATTAAGAAAGAATTAAATAAATATAAAAAAAGACATAAAAACCAAGATTAGTAAGGACAAATTAATTGTAAATAGCCACTGGTTTAATTGGGATAAAAATATAGGACTGGTATACAACAAGAATTTTTAAAACTATTATTTATTAATTTTCTTGCTAAGAACCTAGCAAAACCTATTAATTTACTGCCATTTAAATTTATTAATTAACTAGTATATATGTAACTATACTAATTTAAAGCTTTGTTTTGTGTATTGTATGTTATCATATTAATTTATTAATTACCATTTGCATGTAAACTAAATTAAAGTTTGATATTTACTTTTTAATTTTAAGTAGATTGTATTAATCAATAGGCCTATAATGACCAACTCCAGCTGACGCCAAATTGGCTAAAGCTTATAAATGCTGAGTAAAAAAACTAAAAAAACAATCAATGTATTTTCAACTAATAAAGCATTATTATTATTATTACAACAGGAATGTAGGTGGGCCAAAAAAACTTAAAGAAGTTACCGGATTTGACTGCACAAAAATAATTGAAGGATTAATGAAGAATAAATTAGTAAATTAGAGGGAGATATACAACCAATCATCACTAACTAGCAACTAAATATAGATCCACTTTGCGCGACCATTCACACTTTTAACTGCCGATCTCTAAGAGAAGAAACTAAATCTGCACTCCCTTTTTTTCTCTCATATTATTACTTTCTTTTACAAACGGTTTATGTTTGTGTGACTTAGGGTGCTCTCACACTGGATCCGACTACATCCAATTTTTGGTCATGCGTAGTCGTACGTAGTCGGACAAACTATCCCAACCTTAGCACTGTTATCAGAGCTCTCACACTGCATCCGACTTAGTCGTCCGATTACGTGCGTATACCTCCGACCTGCGACTCGATCCCAGCAGTCTCGGATTTTCGTCCGACTTCGTCTGACCTACGGAGCAAAACTACATACCCATTTACAGTTTTTTTTTAAGTTTCATGTTGTTTTATTCTGTTTTTTGTGCAGTTTTTTTTAGTTTTCTTTTATTTATCAGTGAGTGAAGTTAATTTGTTAGTTTTTGTACAATATAAAAATCAGGGATACCGAAAAAATAATTGTTTCTTTTTAGTACCTATAAAAAGTATAAGATTTGATCAATGTAATTTTTTTTTTTATTTCTTAAATAAAAGTTAGATTTTATCAATGTAATAATTAATATAAAAATGCCATTTTTCAAAACTGGTCTCATTTTCAACCTTTTTTTTTTTTTTTTTTTTTTTTTTTTTTTTTTTTTGGTTTATGTATTCTTCACCTTATTGGGGGAAGATTGAATCACGGGAAGTGGTTCAAAATTGGGGTAATAGGTGTGTGATGAAACTTAAAAAGCAAATAAATTTGACGCCATTATTTTTATTTATTTTTTTTTTATTGGTTTTTGTATTCTTTACCTTAGGTGTATCTATGTGCAAAATTGGGGGAATATTGAATCACGGGAAGTGGTTCAAAATTGGGGTAATGGGTGTGCGATGAAACTTACAAAGCAAAGTAATATAAGACCAGTAAAAATATAGTTTTTTTTGTTTTTCTAAAATAAAAGTTAGATTTCATCAATGTAAAGATATATATATATATATATATATATATATATATATATATATATATATATATATATATATATATATATATATATATATATATATATATATATATATATATATATATATATTCTTAAATAAATCAGGATAATAATTTCATTTTAATAATTGATTATTACTTGTCTCAGCATAACAGTCAAACGCTCTTCAGGCGATATCACAAGATGGAAATTGCTCTGTTTCGTTTGTTCAGGTTTGATACTTTCCAGAATATAGGTGAACGTGACCAAACTCAAACCGAAGTAGTCTAAGAATTTCTTGGGATCTTCTTCTAAATCGCCCATTAAATGGTGAAATTCGCCATACTCTTCTTTCTTCAAGAATATCTGGTTAATCCATTCCGTTCTTCTTAAGCGTATTTTTCTTTGTCTCAACAATAAACCATTACATTCGTTCAACAATAAACTTACCCATTCATCTTGTCAAAATGTAAGTAAAACGAAAAAATATAAAATTAAAGGCTCCTCTCCGACAAGTCTGCTCCAATGTTAGAGCTCAAGTCGTATTACCGAGTCGTACGTAGTCGGATCCAGTGTGAGAGCTCAAGTCGTACTACCAAGTCGTGCATAGTCGTATGTAGTCGGAAGTCGCATGTAGTCGCATCCAGTTTGAGAGCACCCTTATTCATACTTAATTAGTTTACCTTTTAGGTGCCACAATATACTAACTTCCTATATTAGTGTTAACATGGCGAAAAGGCTGAAGCTGTATCTATATTAATGAAAAATATTATTTGTATGAAAATTTTACTTCTAAATATAGAAAAAGATCTTACTAAACTGGAGTGTTTTGTTTCAAGGAATTATTGTTCCACATTACAATGAAATTTATCGCATGATTTTGTTAATGTTGTAACTTAATCTCTCAGATGAGATGCGATTAAATGTGTTTTAGTAGCAATTGATGTTATTCAAATTGCGCCTGACAGAATTGATGTTTTATTAAGTAATTTTATGCTTCTTTGTGTGTGAGTGTGTTTTAGTCCTTTAGTTATGGTTCCAATTAGACCTTTTCAATAGAAGAAAAGGTTAGCAGTAAAGAGAACCTTTGTGGACACGTTTGTGCCAGTCAGTTCAAAATTGAAAAAACCACAAGTGAGTAAAATAAAAAAAAAGTTTAAATATTAGCAAAACAATATGAAGGCGAGCAAGTGAAACAAGCGTAGAAGCTGAGCAACCATCAAAATAACTTTTTGCCAACCTTCTCAATAGTGTTGGACCATTGAAACAATATTTTGACAATTGTCAACTCTCCAAAGAGGTCAGATTAGGTAACTCAAAAGAAAATGAAATAGAATCAAACGTTTAGTTTCGTCTGTAAACAGACTTTAATCACAGATAGTTTTTAAAATAATTCTTTTAGATTTTTTTTCTATTTAAAATTTGTTTTACATAAATATATATTTCAAATAAATAATATATATTCTGATTTAAGTAAATAATAATTATGCATATTATAAAGAAAATAATTATTGATTTATTAATAATTATGAAACATGTTATGCATTTATTTCACATTTTTTAATATAAACCCCTCTATAATAATAATTATACAAGTTAAACACAGCCCATGTTAAATATTAGTTTATATTTTCATTTAACCTCTGACCAATCAATTTTGGCTCTTCGAGTAATATTAAAAGTATGTTCCACTAAATATTAACTTAGTGTGATGAAAACATATTAATGTTCACCCATTTTTTATTTTCTTTGTGACCTAATTTTCTGTCTTATTATGTTTATTTTGTCTACTCCTTCTTTTATGTAGTCATAGACGACCCATTAGGTCATTAAGTACGGAGTCAGTAAGTACGTCTATTCTCTTTATGTTATTTTTTATCGCTTGTATTCTTCTTTTCACTTCTCTTATTTTATATAAAAAAAATACTTTAGTGCAGGAAGTAACATAACAGTTAACAAGCAACAAAGTTGACACTTTTCCCTTATTAATCTTCATTTGATTAAACAAGTTGTTTGCTTTCTTTAAAGGATAAGTCTACAGCCAAGTTGATTTTTAGGTGTTTTTTTTTCCATCGTATATTTTGTTCCCGTAGTATACTCTATAAACCTCTTTATCATAAAAAGACCTGAATGTGAGGTCACTAGAGAATATTTAGTCTGTTTTAAGTTCCCGCCAAATTTTCAATTTAAACCATTGAACAATGTCTCCAAAATAGTTAAATGGGTGGCACAACAGGCTCACAAGTGGACTCCTTACCGCCATTGCAGTAATGGGTAACATTACTGAATCTGTTAAGCCGCTGAATCCCATAAGCCATATTTTCTGTACACCCGTTTACCTTATTCTCATTAAAACACCAAACCTGGGTCCATCACCGTGGATCCAGCAAAGATAACTTAAATGACCCAAGAGTAAAAGAAAAAAAAATTGACTTGGAGAAAGGATGACAGAAAAATCTTAGTTAACGCGTGGTGGAAACATAGGTGGAATTCATAAAAATGAATTAAGTATTAGATTCTTCCCTTTACACAGCCGTGTATATAGATCTAGTTCTATATTCCGGGAGACCACAGTGTGAAGATTTCAAAGTTGTGCATATTATCAATATGAATTCTGAGGGTGCTTGGACGGCTGGCTTTGTAATCACAGTGAGCGCAGTGGTAAGGTTTAGAGCCGTTGTGCACCGAGTCTATGTGCACTTTAAGGTGACTCTTGAGGTTGGCCCTGTACTCGCAGTGTGGACAGTGAAACTGTTTCTCTCTCAGGTGAACACAGTCGATGTGACGCTTGATGTTCACTTTTTTACTAGCCCGGTAATCGCATTGTGGACACTTGTAGGCTTTGCCTTTGTTGTGAACCGAATCTGTATGGAGCTTGAGGTGGTCTTTCAAAGCAGCTCTGTAATCACAGTATGGACAAGCAAAACTCTTCTGCTTGTAATGGATGCAGATGATGTGACGTTGGACACTGGCTTTCTGACTGGACCTGAAATCGCAGTGAGGACACAGGTGCGGCTTTTCTTTGTTGTGCACTGATTTGATGTGGAGCGAGAGACCGCTGCTCTTGCTGGTTTTGAATTCACACTGAGGACACTCGAACGGTCTCTCTTTGTTATGTACCGAGTCGATGTGGGTCTTGAGATGAGACGGACGACCCGCCCTGTACTCACAATGAGGACACTGAAACGGTTTCTTTTTCTTATGGACGGCGTCGATATGATGCTTGATGCTGGCTTTCCTAGTGGCAAGGTGGTCGCAATGAGGACACTCGAACATCTTGTCTCTGAGATGCACTTCCTCCATATGAAGTCTCAACTCCGTTTGTTGCTCCTCTCTGTGGTCGCAGTAAGGGCATTTAAACGGTTGCTCTTTGTCATGGATACAACCGATGTGACGCTTCAAACTGTCATGGCGGCTAGCCACGTACTCGCAGTGAGGACATTTAAGCCTATTTTTCTTGAGATGAATTGAGTCGACGTGGACCTTGAGGTATTGTTTCGTCTCCGCTCTGTACTCACAGTGAGGACATTGGAACAGTTTGTCCTTCAAGTGGACGAGGCAGATGTGATTTCTCAATTTAAATTTCTTATCACTTCTGTATTGACATAGGTCACACAGGTATTTCCGTACACCTATAAAGAAAAAAAAGAAATTAAATTCACAGTCAATATTTGGAAAATATAACAAAAAAGACATCAAACCTAATTTTTCTTTCACATAATTCTCTTTAACTAGAATAAACCAATATTAAAATTGACATGTTCAGCCTAGTACAATGCTTTATATGAATCCCCCCCCCCCCCCATTTTAGAAAAGTAAACATCTTACAAATCATGCATTGGCTCTCTATGATTCATAATGAAGACTGAAGTATTTTTGCAGGTTTCATCAGTTAAAAAATATTTTTAAAAAATCATTAAATCATAGTTAGTTTCACCAAACCTTAAAAATATTCAAAAGTGAAGTAGCTTCACAATTTTAAAGTGGATACAGTTTTTGTCAAAGCAATTTTGGTCAGCATGACCACATGATGAACTTGGTTACAATTTTTTTATTCTACACATGAACAGCTGTATTTAGTTTTTCTAGTTTTACATTTCTGACAAGAAGTAGAATGTTGTACTATAAATTTATTAGATAGCTCAATATTAATGTGCTTCCTTATTTGTATTGTATAGGTTTATGACCCTTATTTTCTTCTTTTAATGTGCCATATAATACAAAATTAGATTATCGCAGAAAGAAGGATCAGCCACTTTACACATCTACTTGATGTGGTAAACATGTCTCACCCAGAGGCTCTAAACATCACCTGATATGTGTATGTCAGTCAGTGGCGTACACAGGGGGGGGGGGCCAAGGGGCCCTGGCCCCCCCCCCCCCCCCCCCCCCGAAATGATTACATACCTTAGACCCGCCATACACTTAAAACCAAAAAAAACACAGTAATGACAGATGCATTCGAATTGGCTGTAAATATTTTCCAATAAAAGGAATTAATTAACCCATTCAATGCGGGTGGATCCACTGTGGATACATGCCGTGCTAACGTGCCTGGCGGGTGGATCCACCCTGGATCCAAGCTCTCGCTTTTCTACCCCTACATTCACATCTCTCGTGAGCAGGCTAGAACCCACTGACAAGGGTCCGACAGGCGTCTAAGTCTTCAGTTTGCCCTTAGCTTTCAAGGTGTAAACATCGTTTCTTTTGCACGCCTTCACATCACCATACAAATTTCTAAATGTAGATTTTAGAAAAACCCACACACCACTCTTTTTCGGTAAGTTTTTATATATTTATATAAGTATAATTATTTCTTAAAAATGCATTTAAAGTAAACGTAATAATAAAATGGTGTTAATTATAAAAAAAAATTATTTATTATAATATTTAGAAAATTACCCCCTCGCAGTTTTATCTCTCTTTTTGTACGCTTACACACATCTCTCTTTTTGTACTCTTATATATATATATTTATATTTTTTATGTATTATTTTTGTAAATTGCTTTGTTGGAGGAAATAAATATTATTATTATTGTTGTTATATATATATATGTTTATATATATAATTCCGTATAGTTTTACCGCTAATTTTTTTGTATAATAGTGTCTAAAAAAATTAACCTGAATTTTGTTTCCTCCACCCCTGCTTTTATATTACCGTTTACATGTATTATTAAGTGTATATACATACATAAATATACACACATGAAATAAAAAAAAAAATTCAGCCTGGAATCAGTGTTTTTTATTCCATTTTTTTTTTTCTAGGGGTTATTCAAAATTCTTCAAGTCAAACGCTAAAGAACTAGGCCATTGATGTTCTGAACTCATTATGGAAGAAAACAACAACGAAAACCTTGGTAAATATTTCTTATTGTTCTTTATTATTATTTTTATAACTTTTTGTATAATGCCAATTGTACATTTTTATTTTTACTCATTTACCCAACAATGATAATTTATTTTTATTTTTTATTTTTACTAATTTACCCAGCAATAATAATTTTCATTTACATTGAGTTGTATTTGTTTGTTTTTTGGCCTAATTGTTTTTTTTTTTGTTTTTTTTCTAGTGGATCCTTCTTTCACAAAAAGAAAGAAAAAAAAGGATGAGGTCTTCTTTATTTCGGACCTCGATGACGAAAGCATAAAGAAGCTTTTAGAAGAAGAGATCAGTGACTACGACAGCTTGGACGAGGACGATGTTGAGGAAGCGGAGATTCAGGAAGATTTTCCAGCGGAAAGGTCTGCACAGACTTGCTCTTCAGGTATAAACATACCCTCCGGGTTTACTCCTTTTGTAGACGTTAGAGCCCGAATAACGGTTCCTTCCAATGACCCTGTCCCTTCGACCTCTATCTCTACTTTTCCTGACACTGATCCCTCCCTAAGCCCTATTGCTCCTACAGCTCCCTCCTGTTCATTTACACCTCCTCCTGTTTCACCCCCTAAAACTCCTCCAGCCTCAATACCTGGCACTTCTTCATTTTCTTAGTCCCCCAACCCCCCAAGGGATCCCCCTAACTTTGATTTTTCAGGGGATGCCTCTATCAAAGTTAATATCAGTGGATCGGAGCCCCATGATTTTTTTGATCTAATGTTCACCGACGATTTTTTCCAGTTGGTAGTTCAGGAAACAAACTCGTACGCAAACGAGCTTTTCCTGAACCAAAGGTGGAAGCCAAGAGCCCGGATTACTGACTGGAAAGATACGTCGGTTTCAATAATCAAAACATTCTTGGGGATTTTTTTCCACATGGGGATGATAAAGATTGCTCGTCTAAATAATTATTGGAGCACCAGTAATAAGTTCAGTCTTCCTTTCTTTCGAAAGCATATGGCAAGGGATAGATGGTTGGCTATTTTACAATCATTTCATTTGGCCCCAAACCCTGCTTTCGAAAGTGAGGAAGAAGAGGACTCTTTATCCCCCCCCTGTTGAATTTGACCCCCTTTACAAAATTCGACCCCTTTTACAATATTTTCACAATACCATGGCCACCATCTTGAATGCCGGGAAGATTGTCTGTATTGATGAGTCAATGGCTCCATGGAGAGGGCGGATTTCGTTCCGTCAATATATGCCGTTGAAAAGCCATAAATATGGTTTTAAACTTTATGTGTTGACGGAACCTGATGGTTTGATTCACCATTTTTTGGTATATGTTGGTGCAGCTGATACAGAAGTGGGTGGCCAAAACCACGTTTCTAAAGTTGTCCATAAATTGATGACTGGTTTCTTAGGAGAGGGTCGTTCAATTTATATGGACAACTATTATAATAGTGTAGAGATGGCTGCTTCGCTCTTGCATCAGAAGACGTATGTCTCTGGGACTCTGCGATCAACTCGAAAGCATAATCCCAAAGATGTAGTCTCTGCCAAACTAAAAAAAGGTGAATCAATCCAGCGGTGGTCCAAAGAGGGAATTAATGTTAATAAATGGAAGGATAAAAGGGATGTTCTTACCATATCCACTGAATTTTCAGGGGATATTGTAGAACAAACCACCAAACGAGGTGGAACGATACGTAAGCCACAAGTTGTGGTAGAGTATAATAAGTACATGGGTGGAATTGATCTCGTAGATCAGCACATGTCCTACTATACTCTACCACGAAAATCTTTGAAGTGGTATAAGAAACTAAGTTTTCACATCATTGAAATGATGATGTTAAATGCTTATTTCTTGTACCGCCGCTTTACCATCGCTTCCCGCCGAGTTTCAATGTATGACTTCCGTTTAGCAATAATTGATTACCTCTGTGGGCCAGATCCAACTCCTTCTGTGTCTAAACCCTTACCACATGGCCTATTTATCAATAAGACACATGTTCCGGGGATTCTTGATTCCGGTTTCGAGGGGGACCTGGAAGGTGACGAGGAAGAGGTAGATTCCAGGCCACAAAAGAGAAAACGAAGAAGAAAAAGATTGAGGTGCAGGGTCTGTTATGCAAACAAAATTAATAAGTTAGTCGTAACTTATTGCGTAGGGTGTAAGGAAAAGCCAGGGTTTTGTATACCCCAGTGTTTCCTCCAGTACCATGAATCACTGGGGTTCAAACTGAAAGAATCTAATTCAAAAGAATAAAATTGTTATAAAAATTATATAAAGAACGATATTATTTGTTTTGCAAAATTTGTTTACTTTTTTCTTATATTATTATTGTTAATTTTTTGGTATATTTTATAATTGATATAATTTTTTATAATTATGTATATAATTGAAAAACTTCCTTTGGCATTATTTTTTTCTTCAATTATTATGTTGTCTTTAAATTTTTTTAGTTATTATTGTTTAATTTTTTATTCGTCTATTTTTTAAATTTATGATTCTTATAATAAAAATAGTTACGTTTATAATTTATTAAGTATTATATCTAATTCAAAAGAATATAATTGTTATAAAAATTATATAAAGAACGATATTATTTGTTTTGCAAAATTTGTTTACTTTTTTCTTATATTATTATTGTTAATTTTTTGGTATATTTTATAATTGATATAATTTTTTATAATTATGTATATAATTGAAAAACTTCCTTTGGCATTATTTTTTTCTTCAATTTTTATGTTGTCTTTAAATTTTTTAGTTATTATTGTTTAATTTTTTATTTGTCTATTTTTTAAATTTATAATTCTTATAATAAAAATAATTACGTATATAATTTATAAATTATTACATCAATGTCAAAAGAATATGTGTTATAAAAATTGTATAAATTGCTTATTTCTTTCTCCAATTATTATGGTAATTTTTTAGTTATTATTGTTAATTTTTAATTGGTATATTTTATAATTGATATAATTTTTTATAATTATGTATATAATTGAAAAACAATAAAATATTACTTGTTCATTGCAAAAAATTGTTTAATTTTTTCTTTTATATATATATATATATATATTATATATATATATATATATATATATATATATATATATATATATATATATATATATATATATATATATATATATATATATATATATATATATATATATATATATATATATATATATATATATATATATATATATATGTACACACACAGAAGCTCAACTCGACCGGACAATATATAAAAACAAGACTCGGTGCGGGGGGCGGCATACTATATTTTCTAATTAAGGAAGCGATCGTTCCGCAGGGGTAGCCATTTTTCCGCAACATCCTTCTGATGACATCTCTGGCCTCTCTGGTCTACATCGGGGAAACATCGCGCTATCTCCGAGAGCGGCTAAATGCTCATAAAAATTCTACCGACAGAGGGTTACGGAATGTCACCGCACTCGCCTGTCACTGTGTAGAAAATCGTCATAAAGCTAGATTAAAACCTGATGAGGTCCGTATTGTTCGGGCTGAAAAGAATACTCAAAAGAGACGAGTTTTAGAGATCCTGTTTGTTCACAATAATGCGGCCTCAATGAACTACAGATCTGATGTGGCAGGGATAAGTGATCTATACAAGCACCTTTTGGCCCTTTATACCTAGCTCTATGTTCCTCCTTTCCTTACCTCCGTATTTTTCCACTAACTTCCCTTGTTTTTTTCCTATTTTCCTTTTTCCTTTGTGCTTAGATTTAGCTTGCTAGTACTTCTCTTGGCCGCTAGGTTGCACTGCATGCTAGCGAAGACTTGGTTTTAAGTTCCTCCGTTCTGCCGTCAACAGCGCCACCGTCAGCTGTCACATTCTTACATTTATTTACTTTCTGTGAGCCGTGAACTTTTTAACAGTGTTTTTTAATTCCTTTTTCACCTTGTTCCCTTTAATTTGTTATATGCTTCTTTCTCTTTATTACATTATTTGTGCTTAGTTCTTCATCTTCATGTGAGTTCTGATTTAGTTCCGGTTATGTGTTTCACTTATTTATTACCTTGTTCGTAGTCTGCTTGTTTATGCTCACATATTTTTTATGTATGTTACAGTTTGCCCTGATGAAGGCAACATTAAACAGTTGCCGAAACGTTGGCTTGATGTGAATGTGGAGGAGTTTTTATTGCACCTGACCGTCTCCCTGAGTTGAGTTGAGGAAGGAGTCTTGTTTTTATATATATATATATATATATATATATATATATATATATATATATATATATATATATATATATATATATATATATATATATAACACACATTTTTCTGCAACATAAGGTTCAACTATCTTTTTGCAATATTGTTTCGTATATGTATCCACAGTGGATCCACCCGCAAGTAAAAATAAATTTTTAAATAAGTAGAAAAATTAAATTTTTCATCGTGTAACCTCATGTGGTGTTATTTGTAGCCTGAAAACAACATTATTAGCAAAAAAAAAAAAAAAAAAAATCCGTCCCTGGGGTCAGTTGTAGAATTGAACTACGCATTGAATGGGTTAAGTATTATCTTATGGTGTGTATACACTGAATCACCCCAAATAATCTCGGCCCGGATTTTGCCGATGGAATTAAATTTATTAAACACTATACCGGCCCGACTGCCGGCTGGGCCCGGATTTTGCCGATGGAATTAAATTAATTAAACATTATAACGCCCCGACTGTCGGCTGGGCCCGGATTTTGCCGATGGAATTGAATTTATTAAGCACTATACCGGCCCGACTGTCGGATGTGCCTGGCTTTTGCCGATGGAATTGAATTTATTAAACACAATACCGGCCCGACTGTCGGCTGGGCCCGGATTTTTGTCGATGAAACTAAAACTATTAAACACTATAGCGGCCCGATTTTGGCTGGACCGTGATTTTTGTTGATGGAATTAGATTCATTGAATTAAATTAGGAAGCATGATATAAATCGGCTCATTTGCCGACAAGGCCTTGATTTTTGCCAGTGGAACTAAAAACATTAAACATGATCAACCCGATTTTGGCTGGGCCCGATTTTTCGCCAATTGAATTCAATGATTTTTTATGTGGTTTTAGTCCAGTTCAATAGCATAGGTTGCATTATAGGACAGCTTCAATTCATTACGAATCCTAATGCAATGAATTTAATTTGGATTCGTAAAAATAGACTGCTCCGATTGACAGCTAGGCCCGGATTTTTTGCTATAGAATTAAGTGCATTGAATTGATTAGGATGAGTACAATGAATCGGCCTGATTGCTAGTAGGCCCGATTTTGTCTATGGAAATTATGCGTCAAAATAAATTGGAATGCGTTCAATAATAGACCCGATTGCCGGCTCGGCCTAGGTGTTAAGCACATTAAATTAAATGAGGGGCCCGAGTCAACTCGAACTTTTGCCGATGGAATTTAATTAATTGAATTAAAATATGCACACTAGACTGGCTTAAACGGGAAAATGATGGTTGTGGATTTCAGTAACAAATTTTTGTTTTGGACCAGGATTGTGTGTAGAACGCTACGTGGGTCCTCTTGTCTATGCGGCATTCCCCTCTTGCTGACTGAGGTCGGACTAGTGTTCGTCGACATGTAGTGGGAAAACAGAGGCAATATAAATAGATCGGTTTATTATTTTGTGAATAAACTGATTCATATTACATAGTAATAGTAAATTTAAATCTAAAACTCAAAAAGCGTTCAGAAAACATTTGATGTTAAATGTCCCATGTAATTACCCAGCGAATGAGCGAATGATTCTTTTGTTTTGCAATAGGTATTTAATTTTCTTAGAGAAGAATTCTCTTCTAGATAAAAATTTGAAATTCGTATGTGCTCCAAATCCACGTTTGCTTTTGCAGTATGGATCACGTTTTGCTTCCGAGCTTACCAAAGGAAACGGAAGATAAGTGCCAGTTCTGAAGAACGAACAATTTTTATGTCTCCGATTTCAAAAATTTCAAGACAGAAATCTGTTCAACATCAGGGTACAGTTTGGGTCCCGTGCCTGTCCTTCAATTTTTGCGAACCAACATATCTTAAAAGCTATTCGTCCAATTTTATTGAAATTTTGATGGTAGGTCATAATTAGCCAGGTTATAACATTGCTGATCCCGTATAAGTTTCAATCTTCTGCACCTATTTATTTCTCTGCCACATTCGCACAGATATACATTTATTTACACCTATATCTTCAAAAGTACTTATCTGATTTTTATGAAATTTTAATGGTTTGTTTAAAGTAGCCCGCAGATAACCCAAGAATAATTTCAACCGTCTGCGCTCTTAAAATATTGCTATATTGATACTTTATTCATGTTAAATGTACTCAATTTTCCCTCCTTTTTAAATTAGTCAACATTGGTTTGATTTTTTCATGATTTAAAGTATCAATTTACCAACATTTAAACAGCGCAGAAAGTTAAAATTAATCTGTGAGCTTCTATCAGATAAGTTTTATAAAATCAGATGAATATTTTTGAAGTTAATAAATGTATGTGTGTGCACATGTGGAAGAGAAATGGTGGCAGGTGGAGAAATGTGGTGGAGGGAAATGGGACCAGAAGATTGGACCTTATATAGGACCAACAATGGACTTTTTATATGCTAATTAACTGCCATCAGAATTTCATTAAAATCGAAAGAGTAGTTTTTAATAATTGTTCGCAATGATTGAGCGAGAGACAGACTAACAGCCAGAAACAGGATCAAAAATGTCTGATAACTGGAACAGATTTCTGTCTTGGAATTATTGGAATCGGAGACATAATCGTTCTTTAGAACGATCACATCACATAGTGAGGTGTTACCTCATAGGATTATAATTTAATTAAATATGAGGTTAGAAATTGAAATTAGAGTGTTGAAAAGGGGGAGAAATTAAATTATAATAAATTATGGGGTATGCTAAACCCGCATATAAGTTAAATTAGCTTGGCCCCCCCCCCCCCCCCCCCCCGAAAAAATTTTCTGTGTACGCTACTGATGTCAGTGTTTGGAACTTGGTTTAACGCAAGTTTAAGTGGGAACAACAACCCCTACAAACTCAAGTTAATATCTAATTATAATAATAGAATTACCAGGGTGCTTTGGGGTTTTTCCTTCATCTCCTCCTTCCTCGTCTGCAAGTTCTTTCTTTATAATAACCCCTCCTTCTTCACAAGACTCTTGCCTCAAAGGTAAACCTAAAACAACAAAAAGTATTCATTAGCAACTCGTTTGAATAAGTATATCTGATAACATGCAAATTTTATTAATTAGTCCTGAAGCAAATTAAAAAAAAAAAAAAAAAAAAAAAATGATAACACCATAAGAGAAAAATCGTACGCCGACAACTTAGTTCTGCTTGCTGACTGCGAAGGCAAGCTTCAATATAACATGAACTTTCTAAATAGAGAAATGGAAAAGAGAGGTTTGAAAATAAGCTTAGAAAAGACTGTGACGATAGTAATTGCTCGAGAGGACTGTAACCATAAGATAGCCATAAAGGGAGAGCAGCTAAAGCAAATGGACAATTTCAAGTATCTAGGAGTGGAAATTAGGAGGGACGGGAAACAGAACTTGGAAATTAGTAGCCCAATTACTGCAGCCGGAAGGATGTTCAATGCAATAAACCGTAAACCACGTTCCTGAGAAAGCAGGAAATTTCCAGCAATACTAATCTCCAGGCTCTGATTCCTGGGCACTCTCAAGCAAACGAGAAAGTAGAGTGCAAGCTCAGGAGGTGAGATACCTGCGGTCTGTAGCTGGAAAAACTAGAAGAGACAGAGTGAGGAATCAGGTAATCAAAGGTAACCTTGGGACCCTAAAACCCCCTGACACCTATAATTCAGGTAGTCAATATAAATATAAATAGACTAAGATGGTTTGGACATAAGCAAAGAATGGGAGAGGAGCATTTCCCTCGACAAGCTCTGGAGGTATGCATTGACGGCCCACGCCCCAGATTCCTGTAAGAGTGTAAGTGAATATTTAAAATACTTAAAAAATTACATTGACTTCACAAAAATTGCAATGTTAAAATGTAAAAAGGAACAATTTAAAACAAATTTTAAAAAAATTGGACTATTAAAAGTAGGTGGGCAGGATACACAGTAGATATTGCAGATACGTATTTCACTAGTAATTGGGATTTGTACATATATTGGGACAGAATAAAATTGTTACCCTTAAGCACAGGTCTGGAATAATTCCAGACAGCGGAGTAGATCATTCATGTACACGCCTTTCTTAATCGTTAATACCAATTTAATAGTTTTAATAAAAAGTAAAATAAATAAATGATTACCAGAGTTTACGAGTTGTTCATCTGCTGTATCCCCATGATGAGTATTTATTTCACTTTGTTCTACCTCATCTTCAATTTCACCCTTAATTATAACTTTGCCTGATTCACAATCTTGGCCTAAGAGAGAATCTGTAACACAAAAAATAAACATTATTGTAATAAACTATATAATTGTTAATCTAAAATATAAGCGGCAAAGTCCTGATTGACTGACTGACATAGAATCAGCGTACAGCAAAATCCGTTTAAACGAGAGACTTGAAATTTTGAGGATATACTCTGTTCATATCATAAACACCCACTAAGAAAAGATTTTGCGAAATTTTGATTTTGGTACCCCGGGGTATGGGGTACAAATGTCAAAGTAATGAATACCCTTCATGATGCATATCGTTGAAAAGCTCAAATTAATTTATTAAGAAGTTAATAATTAATTAATTGAGTTAAAAGCTGAAATTTAGGAGGTGGGTAAAATGGAAAAATATAGCTGTATCTTATATAAAAAGAAGTAGTGTCGGTATGAGGGTATGTCTTTTATACAAATCTACAGTTTTATCCCAATTTGATGAATATTTACACACTTTTCCTTCAAATCAAGGTGAAGGTCACTGATTACATGAGATTACGAAATTAAAATTTTGGTACACAGGGTTCGGGGTAAAATGTTATTATTATAATATAAAGTAAAGATACAACACTGGCATGCTTTCCGGGCACACTGCCATGCACACAGATTATTACGATACAAATCAGTACAAAAGTACATGCACTAAATTTTAAAAAAATAAACAAATGTCACAGCCCTAAAGTAAAAACCAAGGCCTTTCAATTGAACTGCTACAAAATAACAAACTTTTAAAAAAATTGTCTCGTGACATGGCAGTCGGGAAAAAAATGTACTCTCATGCTATCAGAAAATAGGACCAATTTATAAAATAATAAATTCTCTACTTTAAAGAGCATTAGTGTGAGATTTGAGCCCATCAATTAGATATAAAATCAGTCAATAATTGTGGACACTATGAGAGCTCAAAGTCAAAAATTAAAAAGCTGTCACAAAAAAATCTTTAAAAAGCCCCAACTAAGGGGTCGTTTCAGATCAAATTAACAGAATTATAATACAACATTTATAAACATTGCCGACTCAAGCAGCAATTCTCTACTTCATCATCTCCTCTGGTTCAACCCTTGTTTTATTCCTTGAAAAGAAGAAATAAATCCTTATTTTCAAAAGCAGTTTGATTTTTAATTTTGACTGATGCTTGTTATCCTCAATTTCTATTTAATTCACATTTGAAATCCACAGAGTTATCTTTAACGCTCATCATTCTTGCAGTACTATGTATTCAAAAAAATATCGTAAAATAAGTACCTACGGTAATAATGATGGATTTTGGAACATAAAGGGTTTACTGTTGTTAAGGTTATATTACTTTGAGCGATTATATTATACAATACAGTACAGTAGTACAGTATTACATACAGTACAGTATTATATTATACAGTACAAGTTTTTTTTTACTCTTAATTTTTATACTAAGTTTTAAGCTATTAAAAGCCTTATTTAACCTAAAGGTGTATCTTTATTTCAATTGTAACAGCTTAAATAATATAGTTAATTGTGGAAATTTAAACTCCTATAAGAAATAGAAATGGAGAAACTCTTGAAGCCTACGCAATTTGAAGCAAGCCCCGACTCAGCACCTGCTTCAAAAGAATCTAGTCACTGGATCACTACCTTTGAGAACTTCATAAGCCTCATACTGAATCAACCACCGAAGAAGATAAGTTAAAGGTATTAATTAACTATTTATCACACAAATTGTACAATTTAATTAGTGAGTGCAATTTGTACACAGAAGCTAAGACTCATTTAAATAAATTATAGGTTTATTTTTTCTTCAGCAAACGCTGTTAAAATTAACACCTTTTTAATTTTTAATATATATTCAATTATTTGATGGATTTATAAGGTGTTGTGTATTTAAAAATAAAAACTAGTTGGTTTTCATTCTTTTATTGTGAGACGTTTCGACCCTCTAAGGTCATCTTCTCATCACATCATATTCACAAATTTGTGTAGTCGTATTGAAAATTTTCATAAATATTAATTTATTAATAATTTAAATGAATATTAAAATTATTATTCTCCATAGGAGTCGTCAAAAAATACATATTAACAATCAACTAATTAAAAATTTCAAATATATAAAATATTTATCACAATTCTGAAAACTATTAACATATATATGTATCTAGAAAAAATAATAACTGTATACAATGCATGATTTGAAATTAATATTTAATTTCAACCTAAGCTAGAAAGAGCAGTAGAAGCAGGTGGAAGTATAAATAAATTAAGAAAAAGTCAAGCTATGGGAAAGGAGAAAATAGTCGGAATAAAAGACAGTCTGGGCACATTAAAAACTGAAAAGGCAGAAGTAATCGATGTCATTAGCCAGTACTACACCCAATTATATAGAAGTTGCGAAGCATGTGAAGTGACGGGTAAAAACAGACGTTCAGATGATAGCGAGCAAGTACCGGAAATTATGAGCGACGAAGTAGAGTGGGCGCTTAATACAATGAAGAAGGGTAAGGCGTGTGGCAACGACCAGATACTTGTAGAGGAGTTAAAATTAGGAGGCCAGACAATCATTAACGCCCTGACAAGACTGGGAAATCTATGCTTAAGTGATGGTAAAATCCCTGATGACTGGTTACAATCACAATTAATCTTGCTATTTAAGAAAGGAGACAAGTATAGCATAGAGAATTATCGACCAATAAGCTTGTTGTCTACCATTTATAAAATTATAATAAAAATTGTAACAAGAAGAATAGAAGGAAAATTAGACCACGATTTAAGCGTATCTCAGACAGGAGGCAGAAAGAATTTCTCCACCTTAGATAATATATTCGTAATAAAACAACTTATTAGCAGAGCGCACGAATATAACTTCCCGCTATTTCTGATCTTTATAGACTTCAGAAAAGCTTTTGATTCTCTGCATAAAAGTCGCATCTTTAATACTATAAATAAATCAGGCATGGAGTCTAAATATGTAAATATACTTGAGTATATATATAATGGTGCAAGAATGGAAGTCTCGTTAGACAGAGAAAGAAGACAAGTTAAAATAGACAGAGGAACTAGACAAGGAGATATACCATCAGGGAAGATTTTTATTAAAGTACTAGAAGAGGCTTTTAAAGAACTTGAATGGGAAGGGCAAGGAATAAAAATAAACGGCAGGTGGCTCAACAAGCTAGAATTTATGGACGACATTGTGTTGATAGCTAAAAGTAAAAGTGAAGCAGAGATAATGCTAAAGGAAATGATTCAAGTAACAAGTGAAATAGGACTAAAGCTAAACGAATCAAAATCTAAAGTAATGACAGTAAATGTATTGGAAGAAGGAAGCACGGTACACGTTGGGAGTGAAGAGTTTGAGAGTGTCGATCAATATATATATCTAGGTAGTACAATCTGTAGCAAATTAGAGGATCAGGATAAAGAAATCAGCCGCAGAATTACAAGCGCTTGGAGATCGTATAACAGGTACAGGTATCTGTTTAGGTCGGATGTTGGTATGCATAATAAGAAGAGGCTATGGACCATGTGTGTGCTACCGGTACTGACCTACGGAGCAGAAACTTGGATCCTAAAAGAAGAAAGTTTGAGAAAGCTCAGAGTTACACAAAGGTCTATGGAAAGGAGCATGTTAAAAATAACCAGAAAAGACAGAAGGACAAATAATTGGATTAGACAGCAGACAGGACTAGACGATGTAGGAAAAATAGTAATGGAAAGAAAGTGGAAATGGGCCGGCCACATAGCTCGAATAAAGGACGAGAGATGGACCAAACAACTTATAGATTGGCACCCGAGGGAATTAAAAAGGCACAGAGGAAGACCGAGGAAAAAGTGGGACGACGAAATGAGGAAGGTGTGTGGAGGAGTCACGTGGCAGCGGGTAGCAAACGATAGAAAAGAATGGAAAAGAATGCAGAAAGTATTTAATGATGTTTGGCTGTACAACAATTAATTAATATTTATTAGATTTTGGTTAATTAATAAAGTAGAAAAAGAAGACGACATCATAAATTTAGTCATATTTATTTAGATGATTTGAAAAGAAAACAAAGTATGTGAAATTATTATTATTATTATTATTTTAGTGATTTCAGAAGATAAATCTGTTTATTATTATTTAGTTATTCTATAGAAGATAAATATGCATTTGTTTTTGTTTTTTATTATGTACAATATGTAGTATTATTGTTTATGCAACTCGCAACTCTAACCCGTCAGGGTCCACGGCAAGTGCCGATTTGTTTTGTTTAATTGTGCATGTATCTAGTTTCCAGCCTATATGAATTTATTTATTTGTTGTTACAACACAATTATACTCAACAATAAATGGATTATTATTACACAACACCTTATAAATCCATCAAATAATTGAATATATATTATAAATTATAGGTAAAAAGGCAAAATGAAATCTTTTCCAGGCATATATTAGCCATAAGAAAACAAAAGTCAGGCGAGAACATTCATTAATATATTCAAGCCTTGAAATCCAAGACCAAAGAATGCGATTTCAAAGCAGTCACTGCTATACAACATAGGGATCAATATATTCGGGATGCATTTATAAATGGCTTATTGTCCCCAAATATTATAGCATAGCATTATTAAATAATGCTTCCAGAGGATGCTGTAAAGCAGGCTCAGTCGTTAGAGATGCCCCAGGAGCATTTTGAACAATATAATACACACCAATCGAACTTTAACCCATCAGCCAGCTTAACAGCTGAGAATAATGCTAATAATGATCTACAAACTTCTTCACAGCCAAATTCAAATAAAAATGAACATCTTGTGTCAGCAGTGTGCCCTAACTCTAAAATTTTTCTAAGCATTTCTAAGCAACTGTCCAGCTAAGGAGTCCACTTGTGTGAACTGTAAAAAGAAGGGACATTTTGCCAGAGTCTGTATGGCAGATAAATCAAAAGCTAAAGAGTCGTATACTACTGCTGCAACTCTAGCCTCAGTTACCCCCGGTAAATCAATCAATGATGTATTATCAAAGGCCAGGCTAAAATAGATTATTTGGATGCTGACTGCTTAATAGATACTGGAAGTTCCATAGTTTTATTAGTCTTAGCTTTGTAAAGCGGAATAACTTCAACATAGTTCCTGAAAAAAATAGTGTTTCTATGGCTAATACATCTCTGCAGACTAATATAGAAGGCTAAGTACTTGTAGATGACATTTCTATCCAAAGTTTAAACTAGCTGTCTTGAATAATTTATGTGCTGATGTACTAGTGGGGCATGACTTAATGAGGCAACATACATCAATGGATTTAAAATTTGGAGGCCAAAAAGAGCTCTTAGCAATATCTGGGTCAGTACGTGCAAAAGTAGAACCTCCTAGGCTTTTTAGCAACTTAGCCCCTGATTGTCGCCCTATAGCAACTAAATTTAGACATTACTCTGGGGAAGATTTGAAGTATATAGAGCAACAAGTTAACAAGCTACTAGCTGCTGGCGTGATAGAAGAGAGTAATTCACCATGGCTCAGGTACTCATAGTCAGAAATTAAAATCACAAAAAGAGAATGGTAGTCGATTATTCACAAACTATTAATAAATATACACTTCTGGATGCCTACCCAGTGCCAAAAATAGCAAATCTAATCCATCATATAGCCAACTATACTTATTTTAGCACCTTAGATTTTGAAAATGCATTTCATCAGATTCCAATACCTAAAGAAGAAAAATTATATACTGCTTTTGAGGCGTATCGAAAACTTTATAAATTTACCAGAATACCACTCGGAGTAACCAATGGAGGAGCTTGTTTTCAGCGTGTTATTGACAAGGTCATAAAAGAAGAGGAACTTGAAGGTGTGTGGGCCTACCTCGAAAAGTGTGTAACACCCGGGTGGCGAAGTGTGTCACTAGCCTTAAGGTGCGTTCGGACTGTTCTGACGTGACATGGGAATGTGTGGGCCCACGTCATAATGCGTGTGATATAAAAAAGTAACACAGGGCTTTGTGAGTTTATGTTCACATTGGTCTGACGTGACGTGGGAACGCGTGGTATAATGCTATCTGACGCCACACGCCTTATGCTATCAAAAGTTCCAGATATTTCTTCAGACGTGGGAAGGCGTCAGAAGAGTCAGGTGCTTTATTACTACTGTTTTTAGTGATTTTTTTAAAGATGGAAGAAGACATGTTATTGAATACGATCGGGCGAATCCAGTGCTGTACGACCCTACAAACCGGGAATATCGAAATCAATATTAACGAAAGGAGGCGTGGGATGAAATAGGGGACGCACTTTGTAAAAACAAATATATAAAAAACTAACTTATAATTACTAGTTTTCTATTCCAACAACAACAGGGAATATTTAAGATTACCTACATTTTTTTTTTTAGATTACCCTATTTTCTGATTTATAACGAAACGCACTTTGTAAAAAAAAAATTAATTATTAAAAATTCTAAAAAGTTGGAAACCACTGTGGTAAAATTACCGCAGATTTCGGGGAAGAAAATAAATATTTTCTTCCCAGAAATATGCTTTCAAAATTATGTGTAAGCATGACTGGAGGCTCAAACCAACTGTCGGGAAAGGCAACAAGAACGAAGTGTGTTCTTTCATGTGCCTAACGTCAGGTCAATGTGAACACCGCCTCATGTCTGACGTGGTCCCACGGTATCTAACATGTCGTGTTCCCACGTCAGAGCAGTCTGTACGCACCTTTACACCTAGATATATTTGTTGTTAATGAGTCCATACTCATTAAATTGTATACTTATAAACTAACATACATTTACAGAATTTTATCTCTTGTGTATGGTTTCTTTAAACCATACTTTAATTTTATCATATCTGAATTAAGTAAATAAGAGAAATCAACTGCACACAGTTGTATAACATCGGTAACCACTTAAAACATCAGGCGAATATTGTAGCGATTGTTAAGTAAGTACCGTCGCCTTGTTTCCCGTCAAGTCCCTCACTATATTATTCAGGTTAATAAGGAATTATCGAAGCGCATCTAAGGTTTTCAATATAGCAGTGTTTCGTATCAGTAAAATATTATAGATCAACAATAAAAAATTATTGTCTTATAAAAGGAATAGGGTTACATATTACCTTTGTAAACTGCTGAAGTAGAGTTGGTTTTGTTAAGAGCACTCTTGTCCGTAACTTTTACTCGATCCATTTCAACAATGGCTACGGGTTTTTATCAATTACACACGACTGGAATCAATAAAACAGTTTAAATCCCGAACAAACAAAAGCCTAGCCTAAGAAATCAGCTGGATAAACTTCTTTATCAACACTTTAAACACAGTCCGACACAATACACAACTTTAAAACAACAAAACAGCTCAAAACATATAACTAAAGGCCAAGTTGGAGAAAAACTATCACAGATTACAGATTACGGCAAAGTTATCAATCAAGCAAAGCAAATAAAAGTGAAAACGTAAACAGACACATTACCTTCCACTAAGCAACCAACCCCAACCTACCACTGGCAGACCTTCAAATCTAAATAACGCTCCATAGTTCTCCAGCAGATGGCAACACTGCACCCCCCTTATAATATACGAATTATAAATGTTAAAATATATAATTTTCTTTTGCCTCCACATATTTTCTTTAACTTAAGAAAGTGCTCTATCTCTATTAATGTCCTAATAAACAAACTGAACAGCAGTTTTATATTATTATAACAGGGTTGTCGAGCGCCCGAGTTTTTCTAAACACGTACTCTTGGTTATTTTTTAGTTACGTCAGAGAATATCCGGAAAGATTTTGACTCATATCCGGGATTATGGTAATGTTAAAAGAATGCATGACGAAATACATTGCAAATATTAATTTAACCCGAGTGCCCCTCTTCTTGCCAACTCTATGACATCATAATTGAACCATTAGATCTAAAGCCTCTAGGCTCCATTTTTTTTATTCATAATATGAATATGTTATATTTATTTATTTATGATATGTGTATTACAACTATGTTTATTTTCTTTCACTAATTGGTTTAAAATATTATTTTAAATCAAATTATATTTATTCTATTAATTTTCCTTTCTTTAACAAATCTATTGTTCGTTGTTCGCATGATAACTATTTAGTCACTTCACTAATAATTTGTTTACTTTATCATATAAATAAATCCGTTTTTAGGGTTTCGTAGATGCTTCACGAAACCCTTATGCCAAGGGTGATGTGTCTGTCTGTCCGACGCTCTGTGATTCACATCTCCCGAACCGTTCAAGCTAGAGAGTTGAAATTTAAAACGCTACCGCAACATTTTGTCCCCCACAAAATATAGATAAGTTTAAAATTTAATATGTACATGCGCAATTAATACATAATACAAATGTGAAAAACAAAAAAATTATAATTTTCAAGTTGGTCCAGGAGATAGCGTGCAAAAAAGTGTCTGACAAATATCAAGCTAGAATTTTGTATACAAGTCAATCTTTTAAGGGCTTTTTTCCTAGTTTTACTAGGAAAAAAGCCCTTTAGTTCCCACGTCACGTTAGAGCATTCTGTGCGCACCTTTACACCTAGATATATGGGTAGTTAATGAGTCCATGCTCATTAAATTGTATACTTACAAACTAACATACATTTACAGAATTTGATCTCTTGTGTATGGTTTCTTTAAACCAAACTTTAATTTTATCATATCTGAATTAAGTAAAATTAAGAGAAATCAACTGCACATAGTTGTATAACATCGGTAACCACTTAAAACCTCATGCGAATAATGTAGTGATTGTTAAGTAAGTACAGTCGCCTTGTTTCCCGTCAAGTCCCTGGCTATATTATTCAGGTTAATAAGGAATTATCGAAGCGCATCTAAGGTTTTCAATATAGCAGTGTTTCGTATCAGTAAAATATTATAGATCAACAATAAAAAAATATTGTCTTATAAAAGGAATAGGGTTACATATTACCTTTGTAAACTGCTGAAGTAGAGTTGGTTTTGTTAAGAGCACTCTTGTCCGTAACTTTTACTCGATCCATTTCAACAATGGCTACGAATTTGTATACAAGTCAATCTTTTAGCGCCCTTTAAGAATATGTGGTTGGCTAAGTTCGTCTGCAGGACATAGCATGGCAACAGGCGTTTGAAAAAAACAAACCGGTGGAGAGCGGCCATGTCTCACCAATTATAGTGGACAATGTGATTTTCATGATCCTGAGTACAGAATTATTTAGTAGACTGAAAATCAAGTTGATGTTAGTCTGTCCCTTGACTGGTGACCACGTTGATTTTTAGTAATATTTGAATAACAACTGACCTATCAAGTGTGAAAATAACATCAACTTGATTTTTAGTCTACTAACTAATTCTGTACTCAGGATCATGAAAATCATATTGTCCACCATAATTGGTGAGACATGGCCGCTCTCCACCGGTTTGTTTTTTTCAAACGCCTATGTCCCGCAGACGAACTTAGCCGACCACATATTCTTAAAAGGCGCTAAAAGATTGACTTGTATACAAAATTCTAGCTTGATGTCAGTCAGACACTTTTTTGCACGCTATCTCCTGGACTAAGGGTATCAACTTAATGCTACAGAAGAGTAGATTACAATTATTTAATTTTGTAAACTTTGTATTATTTATTGGTTTTATGAGTGGAAAACTGAATTTCTCTGTCAATGCTCAACCGATTTTGCGGTTAAGGCTCATTTTTCCTCTAAAATAAAATGTTTCCTTCAAAATAATTTAATGCCAAAAAAAAAATCAAAAATTTATTATAAACTGTTACCATACATCGGCTTCGTTTTTTTCTACTTTTTAACCAGATTAAGTGTGATTTAAATTTATATCATTGTATTCATAACACCGAAGACTAACAAACAGTGAAATTTTAAAGAAAAATGACAGTGATTGGTTTAGTTCTAAAGGAATTAATTTGAAAGAATTTTAGTAATTTCTTTGCGTTTTAGTTAAAAACGCAAGAAATACGTTAGTATTCAGACCTAGACGAGACGAGAGAGATAAGGCACAGTAATCAGTAATCAACAACCAGGAGGGGATCTGTATGTGTATGACTAATTGTAAAGAAAGTTATGTACCAATGTGTGAAGGATAAACACTGAATTTTGAAGATACGAAAGTTGATTGTGTTTCTCATTTTCCTTATAAACAATTGATAGGAAGTCTTATGCATATTATGTTAGGATCCAGACCAGATTTATGTTTTGCTGTTACTTACTATAGTCAATTTCAACATAATTATACAAAAACTCATTGGGTAAATTTGAAAAATGTTTTAAATATCTTAAATTCTCCAAGGACTTAACTTTAAAATGTTGTAAATCTGATAATTTGAATAGTATTAATTTGAGTTGCTATGTTGATGCTGACTTTGGTTCAGATGTAAATTACAGAAAAAGCATTTTAGGCTTTATCATAATGATAAATAAAAATCTTGTGTTTTGTAAATCAAAGAAACAATCAGTGGTTGCTTTATCATCTGCCGAATCAGAATATGTATGTAGCTATCTCTCATTGTCTTACAGAATGTATTTTCTTGCGACAGTTAGTCCAGGATTGTTTTAAGGTTGATGTTGCAACTGTAGTAGTCTATGAAGACAATCAATCAGCTATAAAAATGGCCAGTACTCTAGAGACAAAAGGTCAAAACGTATTGACGTAATACATAATTTTATACGAGATTTAATCTCGAATGGATCAGTTAAATTAATATATATATACCTACAGCTCAGCAATTGGCTGTAATAAACCAGTGGCGCCATCTAGCGGCACACACCTAACCTACACAATTTTTTTTTTTTCCTCTGTGCTTGTATAATTATTCGCGGTCGTGTGTTTTTTCGTATTTACACACACACACACTTATATATTTATTGTAGCAATATGCCTTACCATACTATCCCGCATAACCTTTCTACATGTAGTTGTACTGACCCGCATAGCACACTGACTAAACCTGAGTTGTGTATGCTATTGAGGTAAGCTCATAGCATCATACGGAAGGATGCACTTTATGTTACGGCGTGGTCTAGTCCTAGTCAACACCTCTTTACGCTTAATATATTATTACGTGTACCGTGGTAAGTTTTTGGCGGTTGTTTGTCTCGCCGTCGCTTTTGCTACCGTTGTGGGAAACCGGGAGTAGTAGTTGTTAGTTGTCCTAACTGCTCTCCGGGAAACCCCTAAGGGAGTTTGAGGCTAGGATCGCTCACACTCCTGAACTTTTAGATCCTGATGTTAATACCGTACCGCGGCCACCTACTAGGCCTATTTCTACCGTCTCTCGTCCCGTTCCGTCAACACCTTCTGTGTTTTCTACCGTTCCGTCAACACCTTCTGTGTCTTCTACCGTTCCGTCAACACCTTCTGTGTCTTCTACCGTTCCGTCGACACCTTCTGTGTCTTCTACCGTTCCGTCAACACCTTCTGTGTCTTCTACCGTTCCGTCGATACCTTCTGTGTCTTCTACCGTTCCGTCGATACCTTCTGTGTCTTCTACCGTTCCGTCGATACCTTCTGTGTCATCTGATATTAATTTTAATAATTCAGTTCTACCTTCTGTTTCAATTTATCGTACCGTTGAGCCTTTGCCAGGGGCGTCGCTCGTTACCGTTCCGGACCCCACTATGGAGTCAAACCCTCTTACCTTACCGGATGCTAGTGCATCATATTCTTCTACTATCTCTCCTGGAGTCAATATTAATTCATATTCAGGGGACCACTTATGGTTTATCCCATTATCGTTTGTCCAGGAAAGTGGTGAAGGTATTAGTACCGTCCCTGCCCTGTACGATCCAGGATCGTGCTTATCGTTCGTCGGTGACTTCGGACTTCAGAAATGTGGTTTGCAGGTAGAACCTAGGTCCATCCCTGCTTTTCCTATCCAGGTAGCCGACAGTAACACTGCAAGTGTGGCAGTTGTTTACGATATGTCTGTTAACCTGGGAGGACGTTATTACCGAGTCTCATTTCACTATCTTCCGACACTTTCTGTACCGTTCCTTTTAGGCATTGATTTTATATCCCAGGCGGGGATGTGCACGAATGCCCGCACATCCACCTGGTGGTTTCACGACTCACCTGAGAGTCATTACCGTCTTCTGTTACATAGTGGTTTCGAAACAGTACCTCCTACCGCTCAACCTGAAGTACTTGTTTGTGGGATCCGAGAGCTTAGTACCCAGGAGCGACAGAGTTTGAGCACTATCGTCGAGCAAGGTATTAGGTTAGTAGACGAGTCGCCAGGGCTTACCACTCGGATATCCCATGCTATCGATGTAGGTACAGCCACCCCTATTAACACATTGAGGGCGGAGGTAAAACGTTGGTTTAATTAGTAGGACGGAGGTATATGCATGGGCCGTACTGATTGGACGCGCCGGCGCGTCCTCCCCGGCCTTAAGCTTGACTCACAATAAAAACGGACGCGTTATCGAGTCCTGCCGTCCTTTTGGCATTGCTTTTTTTTAACAAGCACCAGATTAAATATCTTAATTCTTAGATGTTTTCTTTTTTAAAAAAATCTATTTAGCTTTGAAGAATCAAAAAACCATTATAACTTTAATAATTATACTCTTAAAAAATTTACAAGGACGTGAGGATTTAAAAAAACACCTTTGTTTCTTATGTGTATAACTTTATAACATAAAAAAACCAACAATTCGTTATTCTCCTAAATATTTATGTACAAGAATGTATACATTTTTTATAGCTCACACTATAACAAAAAAGAAATATGTATAAGATAGCGTTGAGTATTAAAAAAAAAACGATAACTAACTTAAAATGATGTAACCAATACAATAAAAATGGACGCTAAAAGAAACTTGAAATTAAGTTTGTAGCTAATACTAAAATAATATATACATCTAAAGAGAATGTATTACAAAAATATATCTAAACTATAAAAAAATATATATACATATGAGGTAGCGCGGTAAGTAAACAAAATAAAAACAAACAAAAAAATTATGTAACAAATACAATAAACAAGGACGCTAAAAGAATACTACAAAAAATATATATCTAACAAATATTCCAAAAAAGTTATTTTAAAAAGAAATCGTATAAAGATAACAAAATATAAATTAAATAATTATTTTATAGATATTTGTGAAAAGCCGGAAAACATTCTATACATAACCCAGGCTTATTAGGGCAATCTACCCACTGATACATAGTGTCCTTTCTTTTTTTATTCTTTGCACAATTGTGGCATTTTATTCTTTTAATTTTATTTGAACCGTCGTCCTTCGAAATCGCCGATGGCAAGTGAAAGTGGAACCTTGGAATTGGAATATTGGGCAAAGGTTCTGTTGAGGGTTCTGGAATCAAAGCTTTTATTACTTCCAATTGGTAATTATGAAGACTCATCTGTTTTGCTTCAAGGCACTTGTTGTATAAAAACCAAGAATTTACTAAAATCATGTGGAAGACGTGAATTCCTAGTTTCTTGTACCAGCGGAGGGTTTTGTGGAGTCCTGAGTGATAGGAGAGCATTTGATCATGGCGATCTACTCCTTTTATATAAGTATTATATTCACCTATCAATCTTACTGGAGCCCTCAAAGTTCTCGTAATCACTCAAGTCGAGGTCTACTTCGTCCTCTTATTCGAGCTCAGGACATATATATATTCTTCCTCTGTATACCGTACTTCTTTTGAAGTACCCGGTCTATCCATCTATACACAAAAAAATCCATACATGTAATTATACTCGTACTTACGTTGTGTAGTTATAATACAAACAAGAAGCAACTGGTAAATATATATATATAATATATATATATATATATATATATATATATATATATATATATATATATATATATATATATATATATATATAAATTACATTCATATATATATTATATAAAAAGGAAAAATGTTAAATAATAGTAAAATGGGAAGATATATTGAAAAATATATAGTAGTCTAACCAAAAACAGGAATATATATAATGTGTATATTCGTGTTTTTTCCCCATAAAAATAATTTTTTTTTATTATAACTTCATAAAGATATTGTTAAAATGTTTGTCCCTATTTATATAACAACAGTAAATCAGAAAAAGTATTATAATTATGCATTATCTTACCTTGTAAAGACGTAAATATCCAATAGAAGCGGGAGGTGAGTAAGGGAAATGCAGGAGCAATTTCCTCAAAAAGTTGATATAAAAAAAGTGGAGCCGAAGGTCACAGTTAGCACTTGTACAGTCTTAAGAAGCTAGAGAGACTCTGGTAGAACGTTTCCAAGAGCCTCTACCCCCACCCTAATGATACATACATACAAGGATTTCGGACGCGCTGTCGCGTCCACCCGTCCTTTTGGCTTTGCACACTGGACGCGCTGGCGCGTCCGCCCGTCCTCAACGTGTAAACAAAGAGCTTATCGTTATTCTCCTGTTGTCTTAGATGCCATGCAGTCGGAGTTGGACCGGATGCTGACCGAAGGATTAGTCGAGCCCAGCCATGCAGCATGGTCATCCCCAGTGGTCATGGTGAAGAAAGGAGATGGTTCGTATCGTTTCTGTATTGATTTCCGTAGGGTTAATGAGGTTGCTGTCAAAGACTCATACCCTATGCCCAATATGACCACTATTCTTGATAGTTTACGGCAGGCCTCATACCTTTCGAAAATTGATCTGAAGCAGGCTTTCCTGCAAGTGCCGTTATTTGATGAGGCGTCTAAGGACAGAAGCTCCTTTACCGTATCGGACACTACTGTGTCAACCCTTACCGTATCGGACACTACTTTGTCAACTCTTCCTCTGGTCTTGCGTCTTAACTTTCAACTGTCATCAGCCGCCGACAAGCATGCTGCCAAGTTATGTCCTAAGTTCGAAGGACCTTTTACCGTTATCTCCGTCAGTGCTGGGGGCACTTGCGACTTGGAGGATAAGTGTGGTCGCCGAGCCGGCAAGTGGCACCCCTCCAAACTGAAGAGTTATCGTGAACCAGCGAGGATGAAGAAGAGGATTAGAAGTCTTTCTACGCTGGGAGGGGGTGTGTACCGTGGTAAGTTTTTGGCGGTTGTTTTCGCGTTGGAATGACTTCCGTAGGCTGGCGCCATCTCTCGGATCTTTTTGAGACTTGTTTTCAGTGCCGATCACCTGCTGCCATCCAGCGGAATATCTGACGAACTACTTCGAGAGACACTTCGAACAGGTCCTACATATTCATTTCGTTCTTCTTTACCAAATCGTATATATTTTATTTTCTTTCTCTCATATCTTTTCTTATATTTCAGCTAGAAAATTCCCGTTTGCATCTAAATTCTTATCTTCTCTTACTTTAATTTTCTAGACCTTTTCCGTTCCATTTGTTTTCAACCATTATTTTAGCTTTCCAATGCCTGCTGATTAGTTATGCTAGAGAGACGACGCTGTGTCCCTGGGACACTCTCGTTGTACCGTCGGCCATGATTGACGCTTAAGTTTTCTTCTGGGCATCTTTCCAAGCTTCTTTGGAAATGCCAGCTTTTATCGTAATATTCAGTGATTAATTCTGATTCTCCAGAATCAGTTTTTCCAGGATTAAGTTTTCCTTGTTCGTGATGGATTTGGATAATCTTGGGGACACCTGTGGCTTTTGACGTAGACGTTCTGACGCTTTCGAGGAAAACTGTTCTAACCTTCTGACAACTGTAAGTTCATTCTCTTCTTTCTCTCTTTAATTACTGCGAGGAAATTATTAGCGGTTTAGTTCTACGTATCGGCTTTTCAACTAAGTTATCTCTTACAGGTGTTTGTCGTTTAGTAAGCCAGTAGAGACGCTGACCGGGAGATGAACATCACGACCTTTTTCTAACGTAAACTTCTTTGGGGATTTCATATCTTATCGTACCGGTGAGTAACGTTCTGTCTTAAAGTTTCATTTTTTATGTTAACGTATTGAAGTGTGTCTTATAGACCTTTTCACTTCCAGTTTCAAGTATCGGGGCATGACTCTTAGCCAGCCAAGATCTACGTGGGAAAACCTACGCTAGTTTCACCTTTGGACGACATGTGGACCCGACTTACCTGAAGACTACGTTTACTGTCTCACCTATGAATCACACCTACCGTATCGTTTATAAACTGTAATAACGTTTTATTTTATAGTCCCGTCCCTTTTCTGTGTAACTTAGTATACTAAATCAATCTGGGCCAAGCTAGGCCAGGTTAGGTTAGGTTAGTGTCCTTTAACGTAGAATCAGTTTGCTTAATTAACTTTCACTTATCTAAATTTTAACTTCACTTAATTAATCTTTGGATACATGTTACCTTTTATCTGGCATTTAACTTTGAGTAACCCGGAATGCCAGGTCCGGCTATGTTACTCTTTAATTTTGTGATCTGTTCCAGACATTCACTTTGAATCATGGACAGGTCTTGACCCTTTTACTTCTTGGAAGTATTTTAACGAATTATTCTGTTTTATTTATGATTTAAAAGTAATTTATTTTTTTTGTTTCGTTACCCTTCTGGGTTGTATTTGCCGTTTAAGTCTCCAGTGGTGACCTGAGGGCAACAGGTCAATGTAGCCACTGTGGTTTTTTTTCTCCCTTTATCTAGTAGCTACAATTACTAGAAATTTATTTAATTAATTGCCTTCGGGTTGTATTCGCTGTATATGTCTCCAGTGGTTCTGAGGCGACAGAATCCAGCCACTGTGTAGAGTAAAACTATATAACACTGGTAGCTACAACTACTAGTAATTTATTGTATAAATTGCCCTCGGGCCTGTTTTCGCCATTTTAACTCTCAGTAGTGCCTTGAGGCGACAAGGTCAAGTACTGCTGAGTATCGTTCACTATTATAACCTTATTATTTGTTTTATTCCTGTTGTTTTAATTCTTTCCTTTTTTGTTTAGAGGACCCACTCACCGCGACCCAGTGTACGTGAGGATAGCGTAGCCGTTACCCTGTTCAACGAGGTGGTTAGTTCAGAGTAGGGAGTGCCCTCTAACGTGAAGTATATTTCTTTTTTTATTTTAGTTATTATTTTGTTTCTCACTCTGGTTGACTAGCCCCTTTGCGTTACCAGCTGAGACGGAGATAAGGCTAGCCGTTTCGGTGTTACGCGGCGCTAGGGCAGTTAGGGTTGGGCCAGTCTACCAGTTTTTCTTTTTATTGTTTAAATTCAGTCAACCTTATTATTTTGAGTTGACTCACCCGTGTTGTTGGCCACTCCACGGTTTGAGTCAATCTCCAACCTTTTAATGTACTATGTTATACCATACCAGAATTTAAAATTTCATTTAATTATATTATTATTTACTGGACATTGTCCATCATTGACTAAAATTATCTTTTATTCTGTCTGTCTACCTACTTCCTACCAACACTCTTAATTTATTCACCTTGGTGAAGTTTCTCGTCTTGAACAGAGCAGTGGGACTCTTCTCAGAGCTGAACACCTACCTGGTCTATGATATTTATGGTATCATATTAATTTTATGCTGCTGCTGCCTTGGCGGCGGCACATACGATGCTGTGTTGTGTTTTGTGTATTGAATAAACAACTGTTTTATTAGGGAAATTACGGCCACCGTTTACGTTTATTATGTCTAGACCATTCCCACAGTTTTCAGGTGTGCGGTACTACTCAAAAGTTTTTTTTTTTCATTGAGTATTACCAGATTTATGTTGCGTTGCTTGTAGCATTTTAAGGGACGCTGCCGTTACGGACGCTTGTATTCCGCGTCATCACGTGTTGCTTCGCGTAAGTACTAAGTACTTTTTTTTTCTCAACTTTATGTTTGGTTTGGACTTATTTTCATATAAATAGTGTTTTATTTTAACTGAACTCTGATTAATTTATTTAATATTAACGGACTTTTTTTTTTTAACGTATTAGTTTTCGCATCTTGATTTTTTTTTCTCTTCGGTTTGTGTTTTTTGGTTTTTTTTATAAAAAGTTTATCTAAATTCATATAAGATGAGTAATAAATAAAAGTGGATCAGAAGATGAGGATTCTCCAAAAACAGGATTTGCAGGCTTTCCTGAGAAAAGCGCCGACGCTCAAACTCGGTTATTGGAGGTCGTGTTGAAACAGAATCGTCTGTTGATTAAGAAATTTGATTCTAGCAATTCTTCTACCTCCAACTTTCACATCATGCCGAACTTCAACTACAATTTGCCCACATTTAAAGGAACCGAGACGTCGGTAGAGGCTAAGGATTGGCTAAATCAATTAAAAGGCTTAGCATCCCTCAACCAATGGCCTTCGTCGGTCCGTTTAGAAGCAGCACGCGCTAACCTCACAGGACCTGCGCATGTGATTGGTTTAAGTCCCGGAATTTTGAGAATTGGCAATTGTTTGAGCAATCGTTTAAACAAACATTCGTTGGTCGCCAAAGTATCATGCAGAAGTGGCAGCAAATGAGTGCAAGAGCCCAACTCAAAGAAGAAAGGGTTTTTACATATTTTCATGAGAAAATAAGATTATGCACTTCCCTTAACTTAGAGTTTAGTGAAGTTAAGGAGGCCCTAATCGAGGGATTATGGTCAAGTGAGTTGTCCAATTATCTTTTAAGCACGGTGCATGAAGATAGCGACGACCTCCTCGAATCTATACGCAAATTTGAGCGTGTAGATCAAGCACGGAGTTTACGAATTAAGAAAGATAAAGTTTTTCCACCTGGACCTCGGCCCAACAGACCTAATGTTTATGGAGGATCTGAAGCCTTTCAGCCTAGATTTCGACCCAACCGGTCCAATACTTCAGAAGGCTTGGGACATCGCCAGGAAAACATCAAACTTCAAGGCTCTTCCAAAGATGTAAAACCTGGGAGTTGGAAGCCACCACTACGATGCCGTTCGAGTGCATGGGTACAATCCTGTGTCACAAGTTATATAACAGAAACAACGTGAGTATCTCCCAATTGTATTGGGTTCGTATAATATACAACATTTTCTTTCTCCCGGAACACTTCATCGATAACATAAATAACACAAAAATTAACAATAAAACAATTTTAAAACAAAATGAGTTAAAATTAACAATTAAAACCGGGTAACATGTGGTAACTCGTCACTCATATAAAAGATTTGGCCAAAAATGTGCCCTGATGTCTGAAACGGATTTCTGTCCAGTAACTAATAAAATCGTAGAAATCATAACAATAAGTCGTTTATCATAACGATCACAATGCTTCTGTTACCTACCTAGGTAACAGCGACAGTGTTAGGTTAGCGAAAAACAAAAAAATAATATTAATTATAGAAGTACTGAAATTAAAAAAAATGTTTGGAAATTCCATCTCTTTTGGCTTAACAAGAAGAAAACGTGTTGTATAAGGGAACGCATGTGACGATTAGTTTATACGTATATGAAAATTATTGTATGAAGCCGATTTCGTGGAATTTATAAAGGCGGTGCGTTACAGAATAATAGATAAACCTTTTTTAGGCAAGTTCAAATGTTGCCTTGTAGTATGGCTGGGCACGAACTGGACAACTTTTCTAACCATAAGGAAGGGTCAAAAAAGGGTCCACTAATCCCTGAGCACGAACTGGACAACTTTCAGCACCAGGTAGAGTGGCATGCGATAGCGTGTAAAGCCCCATTTATACGGTGATAGTGATAGTTGCCGCGATAGTTGCTGTCATGATAGCAACTATCGCGGCAACTATCACCGTGTAGACGACGTGATAGATTCTCAATTTTCAACACGGCGCCTTGTTCACCATACCATTAGTTTCTATTGTTAAAGGCCGGTCCTAGCTTCACAGCCGCCAGACGAATGCATGCGAGAGTTTCTACTCAAAGTTTAATGGTTCTTTTGAGTCGCCATACCCCAATATTTTTGTATTTTTGAAAAACCTAAAGAAAATGCAAACTGATACATATTTGCGCATGAACGCCGACTCGCGGGCTCACGCCAAAATTGATAGGAAGGCAAAAGTAAAACAAAAATTCATTGAGAGTAAAATTACCCAGCTCAATAATGGCAAAATTAGTCAGTTAAACTATGTTATGTGTGTCTCTTATAGAGCCACTACGTAGCTATGTAAGGAAAGTTTCGAAAATGCTTTATTTCTTGATGATGATTTGAGCTAAATTTGTAATTTATTCAATTTTATTTAATTGTAATTGTAGTTCATATGTTATTTTTATTCAGTAGTGTTTATCACTGTTAAGTTCAATAATTATTGTTATGTGCACTAAACTTTGTTCTTTTTATTATTTTACTTTTTTGAGTATTGTTTTAAAAATAAATAAAAATATTTAAACGTTTTAAAGGCTTCACTCAAATTGATTCTTAACAATGACTAAATCAACTATTGGTAATAATTAAACCAAGCTGGCGAGGCGCTCCTAAATTTCAGCCGCGAGTTGATGGAGAAATACGAACAAAAGCTTATAGCTGAAACTCGTTTATATTATAGATAACTATCGATGTAAACCTCAACATCGAGTCTGTATTCTTGGTATAATTAATAAAGATTGGCCGTCATAGTTTTTTATAAATATACAGGGTCAATATAAAGTCTTTCCATGATTACAAAAAACTAATATAGTTTATTACTTAACTTTATGATTTCTAGCAATTATATAATAGTTATTAATTAACATTAAAAGTTCTTATTTCATTTACCCAAAACCTCACACATGTAACTATAATAGTTTTTTTAAATGAATTTTGTGTGATGTTCCTGGTAAACGTTATCTGTGGGATTCAACGCGAGATACAAGCATATATTTTTATTATAAACTAGCTTTCACCCCGCGCTCCGCGCGGGGCTCATGATGGGTGTCAGTGGCTATGTTTCCTATAATCATGTAGGCCTAGCAATTAAATTAAATTCCTCAATAGTTTTGGTTTCCAAAGCCTTGTAGGAATAAAATCAGGACTATATTACACATCATTAATTCCATTACTAAGAATATAATACTCTCCAAATCGTAGTTTGGAGTCTATCTGTACATTTAAAATGGAAAATAAGTAATATAGCAATAAAAAAAAACAATGCTAAATAAATATAATAAATAAGAAAATAAACGTGGACAAAACCAATTAGACTGGGAAGTCATTGAACAATCATCAACCATGATGGTGCATTAATTTAATTATACCAGCCTCTTCTCTCAATATGGCTGTTGCACCAGTAAATATTTAATAATTCTAGTTCTGGGAAAAATTAATAAAATAATAAATACTCGATTTAAAGAGCATTAGTGTGAGGTGTAATCAGAAATTAAATTGGTCAACAATTGCGGACGCCATAAGCCCTCAAAGTCAAATATCTTTTAAAAAAATCAATTTTAGCTTATTTAAGGTAGAACCGATGGAGTTACGACAAAAAGTCATACGACCAAAGTTGTAGATCTTTTAAAATCAGTTTCTGCTGGCGCAATCAGCTTGTCGATACGACTTACAGTTTAGCCACAATAAGCCCCCAAAAAAACTTTAAGGTACGTCCGCCATCTTTAATTTTTTAAGGGGGGTAAAAATATAATTTTTTTACTTTTCGGATTTTTTCAGTCGGGTTGGGCCAATTTCCCACCAAATGCAAAAAACCGGCAGTCTCACGTTTTGAATAGCGAGTCTGTGGGGTTTGTTTACAGACATTACAGAGTTGTTGTTTTGTGAATGTGTGCATGTCTGTCGCCCCAGTCAAACTTTATAGGCGCAAAACTGGCTTAGCGATATCGATTAATTTTTTTTTCAGAGATGAGCGCAAACATGTTGCGAAATTTGTAGGTTTGGTTTCATCGAAAAATATTAAGTAGAACCAGAAAAAGTTATTAACAATTTAAAAAAATAAAATGTATAAAAAACAAAAAAAAAATTGTTTGACCCACCGTAAACAAACTATTACTTGGTATATTCACGCCGAAGAAAATTCTTTCTGCAACCTCGTTTCTTGGTTTATTCACGTCGAAGAAATTTATATTAATAACCTCAAGTTACTTGGTTTATTCACGCCGAAGAATATTGTTTCAGCATCCTCGTTTCTTGGTTTATTTACGTCGAAGAAATTCATATTAATAACCTCGAGTTACTTGGTATATTCACGCCGAAGAAAATTTTTTTAGCAACCTCGTTTCTTGGTTTATTCACGTCGAAGAAATTTATATTAATAACCTCAAGTTACTTGGTTTATTCACGCCGAAGAAAATTCTTTTAGCAACCTCATTTCTTGGTTTATTCACGTCGAAGAAATTTATAGTAATAACCTCAAGTTACTTGGTTTACTCACGCCGAAGAATAGTGTTTCAATGACCTAGACTTCTTTGTTTTTTTTGTTTTTCTTACATTGAAGAGTTTATTTTGATATCGAAGCCTCCTTGTATTTATTTAGTTTACGTCGGGAAATTTTTTGGATGACCTAAAATTGCTTCCATTTTTTATATACCGAAATTTTGTACTCAGATTATATTACGAAAGAAAATGGATAAACGTAATTTTGAGCCGTACCTAATTTACAATGATTGGCTAAGTGTAAATGAGTACGAAAGGCTCTTGAATGATCATGAGAAGCAGAAGTTTATAATGGTTCCACCTGTTAAACCTAATCCAGGGGAACCTTTTATATATAAGGGAGAGGTTGGTGATTGGAAAGCGGACCAACACAAATGGCGCAGCATGGGCCTTGCCCATGTCCCAAAAATGAACCCTAGGTTGACTATCCTTTATTTTGTTCCATACCAAGGGAAAGGGTTTAAAAGAAGGGCCATTACTGCATTTAATGGAAACAAAGTTCTTTATGGTGAAACTACAATTATTCATTACGTAGGATCACTGGAAGAAGTGGAGCACAGGCCTCATGGCAATTGCAAACTATGTTCCAGGAGACCTTATATACGTTCGGCTCCTTCCCTGCTGAAAAAATTAAAAGAAGAAATAAAAGCAACCCCAAAAAGTATTTATTATTCGACAAAATATAGTGTCCAAGTTGCGAATAGTGTGGCGCCAGTTTTACTGCCCAGGAATAAAAAACATGTTGAAAATACAATTAATTTTTCATGAAAGACAAAAAAATACTTTCAGACGACTTACAGCCCTATATTTACTAATCGACGAAATTCCATTTATACAATATTACATGCTTCATCCAAATTTTAATCTAATTTTGTTCAATGAGGAGTCTATTAAATTGTTTGACGATATTCCTCCTCACAAAAATTGTTGACTTTTTTATGACACCACCTTCACTTTAGGAGATTTTTATGTATCAGTGCTGAGTTATAATCACCCGATGTTCTTAAGTGTGAAAAAAACCCACCCCGTAATACCCTTCGGATATTTAATACATGAAGCCAAAAATACAGAGTCACACGAAACATTTTTCTTCCAATTAAAAAAGTCGTCGAAAACAGTCAACAACAATAATGTAATGGTGACGGATAGGGAACCTGGCATAACTAGAGCCATGGAGACAATTTTTAGTGGGAATATTCATGTATCATGTTGGAACCATTTGAGGAGGAACCCTAGGCAGTGGCTGACAGATCGCAATATTAAAAAAGAAGAGGTTGATGTATTAGTACACCACATATGGGACCTTTTGGATTCGGACTCTCAGGTCCAGTTTGACCAAAAGCTTGAACAAATGGAGGAATTGTGGTCACCAGAATTCACTAGTTATGTCCATAAAACTTTGGTGGCAGATATGAAGAGAAGTGCTAAGTGGGTTTTAGTCTCTCTAGGCATATACAATATACAAGGACTCTTCGGGCACCACCTATAATGCGGCTGAGTATTTCAACGAGGTGATAGCAGGAAAGAAGTTCAAGCCCAATTGTTGGTGCTTTGTTTATACAGCCTAGATATTCATTACAGAAGGGAAATTATGAGGGGGTTTTGTGATTTGGATGACTTTAATTTAACCCATGAGTTCAAAAGTGGAATGCATATGAATCCCGATGATGTGAAGTTCACTGAGTCCCAAATTCTCTTAGACAAAATTCCCTATGTTTTTGAGAGCAAAAAAGTAAATCTTATTCATAAGACGGATGCAGAGGCACCTTTTACGCATTATAGCCTGGCCAAAAGAATTGTATTGGAAGGAAAATTAATGTCAGAGGTTCAATCCTTTCTTATTACGGGGGAAAAGAAAAATGCGGTAGTCACACTCTTTCCCAAGGAGTCTTGTACATGCCCGGCTAAAAAGAACTGCCACCACATCAAAGCAGCTAAGTTGTCGATTGGAGTAGACACCAGTATGAATACCTTAGCTAAGCTGTCAAGGGTTGTCAAGAGAAAGAGGGGCTTTAGATCTGGCAGGAAAAGTGGACCCGGTAATCTTACCGCTTTGGAAGCTGCAGATGATTCCCCTATCGTTAAAAAAATTAGCGACGGACCTGAAGGTACAATGTTAATGGTTCCCACTGTAGGTGCATCAGGTGTTGTAAGAAAAAGGTTGGTTGCACCTTTCACCGGAACAGTGACTAGTTGTTTTCTTCCATCGAAAGATACTGAAAAGGGGATAGATGGAATTAAAGCTTCCTTTACGCCAAAGAAAAATCTTAAAAAACCTTTAGTGGAAAATCCTAGGGAACCTTCATGTTTTGTCATCAGTGATGAAGATGATGAGAAATCGGTTCAAAGTGCCCCCATCAAATTAACTATAAAAGAACGTATTTCCAAGAACCAATCTTTCTTAATTTTTGGGCGCCCCATATATCCCAGCTCTCTCAATTGCCTTCGGGTTTTAAATTTTAAAACTAGCACAGACCTGTATCTTGATGGCTCTGTTCTTGAGGTTTATCTCGCCATTTTATGCCACGAAAATGGCAGAAAATTAAATCGTTGTTACTTCATCCAGGGGAGGTGTTTATGACCAATGAACAATTATTTTCAATGTCCATTGATTCTTTCTTTAAATCTAAAATACCCCTTAAAGATATTGCTCTGTTTATGATAATTAATAATAGCCAATGTACTCTTATTATTGTTATAAGAAAGACAAAGCAAATTTTACACTTTAACAGCCTCCACAGTTTTTCCTGTCACTGCAATTTACCTATATCAATACTTTTGTCGATATATGCAACCTTATACAATCATATGGCTATACCAATCGATTTTAAGGAATGGACATTCCATTGCCCTTACAGCATACGGTAGCAAAACAACGGCTATGACTGTGGAGTTCATGTCTCTGCATGTATGCTGAATCTAATATTAACGGGCAACGAGCAAATTAACACAATTAATACAGTCGCCTATCGGGAAAGAATCAGAAGTACCATATTTTCATACATGGGCAATCCTATTCCCGAAATTCCCACCTCCATAAAAACCAAAAGAAATAGCGATAAAATTATTCATATTGACGTCTCTGAAGTTTACAAAAGTCATTACGAACTATCTAATCCAATACAACACATCATAAATATCATAAAACATTATTGGGATGAAAGTACCACATCAATTTGTGGTTACAGCTCAGAATGTTTCATGAATGGAGGAAGGATGGTTGCATGTGACACCTGTATGCATTGGTTTCATGTCCAATGCCTAGGACTGCAGGAACCAATTAAATTCGAAGATTTATTTACCTGTCCGGCTTAGAATAAGCAGGAAGTAATGTTTATTTAACGTGTTGTTTATATACAATATACAATTATAACGTCTTGTTTAGTTCAGTCTTAGTTCCATGTTGCCTACCTCGGTTATTTTACTCCCCCGTTAGGTAGCCATTTGCTGATCGAAGCCCAAGTCTGTGGAACCATTAGCGTAGGTTTTAACTATTATTTATTTGTACATAATATGTAGTTAGGCTTAGTTTTGGCTCCCCTGCATCGACCACGGTCATTTGTTTCTCCCGTTGGGCAGGCACCTTGGGCTGTAGAGCCATTAGCATAGGTTGTAATTTGTAAGACATAAAAACAACATTTATTTATAAGGGCCTAACATGCGTAATGGTATAGAAGTATTATAACAATTTGTTTTTTTTACATATTCTTAGAGAAATCCAGCATGCTTGTGCAATTACATTTACCCCTCGAAAACAGATGAATGGAGTTGCCTAAAGCTGAGGTGCAGAATTATTGGAAAGGGCGATTCACTAAGAAAATTAATTGAATTAGCAAACAACTGCTATGCGCTAAAACTTCCATTCCCGGGAAAAAAATAACTAGCGAGGTTCGTCACGAGGCTAATTTAATTGGCGTGTCTGCTAAGGAGAACGGGTTAAGACAAGCACTAAAAGGCTATGCTTGTAACTAGCTTTAACGCCTAAACAGTGGAGGGTTTTTAGTGGGTGTGAGTCCCACACACCGGGGGGCATACAATGTCCTCTGAGGGTGCACTATGTATTATATATCTATATTTTTGGGTGCACTATGTATTATATATCCGCCTATATATATATATATATATATATATATATATATATATATATATATATATATATATATATATATATTAAAAAAAATATAAATAAATAAATAAAAAAAATCTATCAGTTAGTTACTTATTATTTCTAACGATCTGCAAAACTATAATAGGCCAGTATTACAGGATAGTCTATACAATTTAGTATGGACTGACACCATGATAATGCTAGTATTATTTCTTGCCAACAAAATTTATCTGACACCAATTTATTTTTTTTATATAGTCAATAAGATTAAGATTAAATAAATGAGAGATTCAGTTTAAAATTTAAAATTTTATTAATATTAATTCAGAATTAATTGAATTTAAGTTAGAGTTTTGTAACTTAAGTCAAACTCCATTTTTTTTGTCATAGAAAGAAAGAATTTATATAAAAATAAGCCTAATGCTCTTCACGATTCAAAGACTATATTTGCTACCTGTAAAATATTAAATGAATTTTAATAAAAGTAAATGAAATTTTATGTTTGACTTATTATTTTATTTTAAGTAATTTTAATTACCTTAATTAATTGGCTCAGTGCCAAGGCGTCTCATTAGTAGCACCCTATTTTGGTGCTTCGTACAGGTACTTTTTAATTACACCCTATCTTGTCGCTTTTCGTATAGGGAGGTAGACACCCTAATATATATATACATATTATACACAGACTTACCTATTTCAGATCACAATATTGAAAAAGGTCTCTACAGTTCATTTGGAGCAAAAAAGTTCATTCAAGGTCACATTTTCAGAAAAATCATTCTAAATCATATGATCGAGTATTAATTAAATAAACTCAAGACACACAGTTTTAATTATTAATATACTTATATTGAAGAGAAACAAAGTATTAAGTCTACATCACACAGATATCGATGGAGGAGTCCATCAGAGGTTGACAACATAACAAAAAAATATATAACAAAAATAAAAAATAATCAGAGATACCAACATAACTGAATTGTTTTCAATACTCCCCCTCAATTCAGGCATTCATTCCAATATCTTTTAAAAACTTAAGAAATTTTTGGCTATTTAAACCTTTTGTACAAATATCAGCTATCTGCTGCTCTGAAGGGATATATGCAATATCTAAGTTATTATTTTGAAACTCATTCCTTACAAAATGATACTTAACATCTATATGTTTACTTCTTTTTGTTTCCCAGTTCTTTACCAACTGGATACTGGACTGATTATCTTCAAAAATTAATGGCTTTAAACCTAAATTAAAAACATTGATTAACAAAATTTTAAATGATTTTAATATGACAGATTGTAAACCATTAAAAGTACCTGTAGAACCTGGATTACAATTAACCTCAGATGTAAATTCTAATGATGATATGAATACATATCCTTATATAGAATTGTTGGGAAGTCTCATGTACTTAATGATGGGTACTAGACCCGACTTAAGTTTTACTGTATCATATTTTTCTCAATTTCAAAATTGTTTCACTAAAGTTCATTGGATTCACTTAAAAAAGGTATTGAGATATTTAAATGGTACTAAGGATTATTGTTTAATATATTCTGATAAAAATAAATATGTAAATATAGTTGAAGCTTATGGGGATGCTGATTTTGGCAATGATATTAATGACAGGAAAAGTTATTGAGGATTTATCATTAAACTGTATGGTAATAACATTTTTTGGAAAACAAAAAAACAGAATATTGTTACACGTAATACTTTGTTTCTCTTCAATATAAGTATATTAATAATTAAAACTGTGTGTCTTGAGTTTATTTAATTAATAGGTTATGGGCCCAGGATATGTTTCTACGTGATTCATAGTCTGTGTGTTCAGTGTTACTGTGTGTAATTTTATTAACTGATAAACTTTTGCTGTGTGCACGTGTTTTATAATGACCAGTGGTAGTACCTCTATTGATATGATGTCTTTAAATAAATTTGATGGAAAGAATTTCCATCAATGGAAGTTCCAAATAAAATGTGCGTTAAGTGCTAAAGGTATTTATGGTCATGTTGACGGAACAGTTCCGAAACCCGAACTTAGTGAATCAACCCTTACACAATGGAAAAAGGACGATGCAATGGCGTTGTTTATCTTGTCGCCGGCCATGCAATATGACCAATTAAGGATAATTGAAAGCTGTGAGAGTTCAAAAGAGGCTATGGACAAATTAGAGACTATTTTTAAACATAAATCGGAATTTAGTAAGATGACCCTTCTTGAAAAATTTCACAATTTTCAGATGAAGAAGGAAGATGATATAATTTCTTATGTGACTAACATTGAAAATCTAGCAAAGGAGCTTCGAGAAGCTGGTGAGATAATTAGTGAAAATGCTGTCATAACGAACATTTTAAGTACTCTTCCTTTAAAATACAGATCATTTCGACAGGCTTAGTTATCGATGGAAGAAAATCGAAGGACACTATCGAATCTTACATCTCGATTGTTAGACGAGAAATCGAGTTTATCGTTAACGGAAAATTTTGATAAAGCATTATCTGTTTCTGATAAACACGATAACAGTAAACAAAATTTTACAAAGTTTAATAATAAAAGAAAAATAATATGTTACATTTGTAGGAAATCGAATCATAAAGCGAATGAATGTAGACGTAATACTTTGTTTCTCTTCAATATAAGTATATTAATAATTAAAACTGTGTGTCTTGAGTTTATTTAATTAATATCGAGTAATGAATTTTATCTTCAAATTTATGGTTGCAATCCCCAAATAAAATTATTTCTCGAAAACAGTTCCGACGATTTTGATTAAAATCTTATAAGAAGTAGTCCATTTAAATATGAATTTATAGTTATGTCATTTTCCCGAGAAGCAAAGTTTTCTAGATAATTATAAAATTACAAGATAAAAAGAACTTTTTATATACTACGTTTTTAAATTTGCAGTTGAATAATGTTGGATTTAAGAAATTGATTGTAACCTTGTTGTAACCTCTCATAATTCCAATTATATCGTATTCTGTTTCTTGTGCTTGTAGCTTGCTGTCCGTGTTTCTTTTATCCGTTTTCATCCTTTTTATTTCTACAGGTTATGGGCCCAGGATTACTCTAATAAGTAATTTAAATGTTTTAGTTTGCCGGAAATTATAAGCGGTTGAAATAAAAGTGCGTGTGAAGTGTGTATCGTGAACTTTAAATTTTGTCGTGCACGTTTTCTGGAAGTCACTTAAGTACCTGCTTGGAAATGGCATTAGCTACTAATAACACACCTTATATCAAACCATTCGATGGAAAAGGTTTTTCTAATTGGGCATTTCGACTTAAGTTACACTTGGAACAAAATGATGTTCTGGAAGCAATTGAAAAGAGGAAGTCGACTACCTCCCAAGACGATCTCGAGAAGAAAGATTTAAAGGCAAAGGATATAATTGTACGATGGCTTGATGATAGTATTCGATCTGTAATTAGAGATAAGAAAACGGCGAAGGAAATTTATGTAGCACTGGAAAACACATACACTAGGAAAGGACTAGCTGCACAAGTGGAAATCAAACGAGAATTAGCTGCTATGAAGTTTTCGAAAGGAAGTTTATCACAATATCTCCAGGAATTTGAAAGGAAAGTGGCTGATTTAAAAAGCAGTGGTGCTAATGTGGATGAAGATGAAATCATTTCTCAGCTTTTGGCTTCGATGCCAAATTCCTATCAAATAGTCACCACAGCTATTGATATAGCATTTAACCAGTCGACTGCAAAGATAACTTTGGACTTCGTGAAAGGAAAATTAATGCAGGAAGAACTTCGACAAAACAGAAATAAAAAAAATAGTGAATCAAGTAATCAGTCGTCTGTGTCTTTTTATACTAGAAGTAGTTATAGAAATCAATATTCGGATCGAAAACAACCTCAATCAACCTACCAGCCTCAAGTAAGAAAAAATAATCATTTTAATAAACCCAATAATTTTGGGACATTTAAATATAATTGTCATGCCTGCAATCCAAAATTTGAAAAGAGGAAAACACATTGACATTAAAGAAATGTTTATAAAAGATCTTGTTGATAAATCTGAAATTCAAATTGAATATGTATCTAGCCAATATAATTTAGCTGACTTATTTACTAAATCATTATGTAAAGACAAATTTAATTTTCTCAGAGAAGAAATAAGCATTTTTTTAGTTAATTTTATTTGTTTTACAAGTTTTTTTTGTTTATTGATTTGAATTCTCTATTTTTTTTGTATATTTTTGAAATTTTGTTTAAATTAAAATTTAAATTGGGAAGAGAATTCAAATAAAGGAGAGGTGTTGGATTTAATAAATTGATTGTAACCTTGTTGTAACCTCTCATAATTCAAATTATATCGTATTCTGTTTCTTGTGCTTGTAGCTTGCTGTCCGTGTTTCTTTTATCCGTTTTCATCCTTTTTATTTCTACAAATAATATGTATTGTTGATAATATAATTGTCATTGTTATATATAATGTTAGTGAAAAAACAAATACATAGTTCCGAATTTATTTACTTCACATAATAATGACAACCATCTAGAGAGCTGATCTTAAACCTATAAAAGGACAAATCTTTGTACAACGGATCTCACCAACACCGAATCTAAACCGTGCCATTGATATGCCCCTGTGTAGGTACAGTAAGAGATGAAAAATGAAAGAAGTACAGATGCAGAAAAATTAAACCTATACCTAGGACACAAGTGTAAACATACCTGGGTGTCACACGTCAATTAATTTATTTTTTCCGTGGTAGGCTGTGAAAAAGTAACTTTAGAGCCTAAAAAACATAGCTAAAATCCATTTTTTCATTACGTGGACTTAAAAAATCTTTTTATTACTCCCAGCTGTAAAGAAAAAATCTTTTACGTCCTAGGAACTAAAAGATTTTTATTTTCCGGCGGGTAGTTGTCAAAACTTCCGTTAGTACAGCTGCAGTCTTTGTAGAAATGCTTCTAGAACGATTAAAATCAGCTAGATGTCAATGCGTTTTATTTATCTTTTCTTATAGTGTAACCTCTTTTTAAGGTTTCTGTTTTTAAGTCTTAAGTATGTACTAATATTTGTTATTATTATATATATTGATTAGTGATTAATATTTAATGTTTTTTCATTGTCTGCTACCTCGGAAAAAATAGCATATGCTACGCGACTGTGAAGTGTTTTTTCTTTACCTTGGCAATATTTACTGTCGAGCGAAGCGAGACAGTAAATGTAATTGCCGCGGTAAAGAAAAAACTCACGTCACAGCCTAGTAACATAACAGTATATTATGTTACTAGGCCTTGAAGTGAGTTTTTTCTTTACCGCGGCAATTACATTTGCTTACAATTAATTACAAGTAAATATTGCCAAGGTAAAGAAAAAACACTTCACAGTCGCGTAGCATATGCTATTTTTTCCGAGGTAGCAGACAATGAAAAAACATTAAATATTAATCACTAATCAATATATAATAATAACAAATATTAGTACATACTTAAGACTTAAAAAAAGAAACCTTAAAAAGAGGTTACACTATAAGAAAAGATAAATAAAACGCATTGACATCTAGCGGATTTTAATCGTACTAGAAGCATTTCTACAAAGACTGCAGCGGTACTAACGGAAGTTTTGACAACTACCCGCCGGACATAAAAAATCTTTTAGTTCCTAGGACATAAAAGATTTTTTCTTTACAGCTAGGAGTAATGAAAAGATTTTTCAAGTCCACGTAATGAAAAAATGGATTTTAGCTATGTCTTTTAGGCTCTAAAGTTACTATTTCACAGCCTACCACGAAAAAATAATATTTTTGTTTACTTTCGCTGTCATTCAATGTTTACCTCTTAATAAAAAATCACAAATTTTAAACCCGTCAAAATGAAGATTGTAAATACTATGGGATATGTCAAATCAAATAAAATAACTTGCAGATTTTTTCCGAACTAACTTTCCTAACAGCAAAATTTAAAACTAATTAAATTCTGCTGAAAGATGGCTAAAAGAATTAAAAAAATACATTGTCATCGTGTTCTGAGCTATTCTAAAAGTTTCAAATGTTTAGCTACTCGGGAAGTTAGTTAAAAATCGATTGCAAGATTTGTACTGGACAAACAAACAAGAAAGCAAGCTAATAAAAACGTAGTAAAAATAAATATAATTTTGTTGAAAATCATTATTTATTGTTAAATATGTTTCAAAATAAATCAAGTAAATATATTATAGGATTAAACAATGTATCGATATACATATGAGAAAATTTTGTTTGCTTTTTTACTATTGGCTTCTCTACAAAAAAAAAACTATAAAAGTGAGCAGCACTGAATCAGCTGTTAACAACACATTTGAAGTTAATTTTGTTAAGGAAAATTCAATATTAGGCAGGTAGGGTAGGTAGTCTATGGAAAACAAAAAAATCTGCAAGTGGCGTCGGAGCAAAAAGTTTATGATTCTATGTCTACTATATATTATGACTTTAATTAATTTTTTTAATAAACAAAACGCAATATTGAGTTTATTAAATATATTATTTTATCTCCCCCACTCCATCTGGCTCCGAAGACCGAGATAGAGGGGCAGGGGTGAATTTTGTAAGTTATAGGGGCGCATTCTCTAAAGTTACGGGAGGCGCCGGATTCTTCAGTTAAGCCACTGGTCTGTCACTCTGCACGGTCTCTATGACTTTTGAATAAAAAGCGACATTAATATGAAACTAAAGCTATATAAACTGTATAATAACCTAATCAACCGAATAGATACTAACTACTTCACGTTTATATCATGACCGACGCTGGGTGAACACCGAGCGTGGGGCTCATTGGCGGCCATTCTCGAGAATGCCAACTATACGGTTTATTCACCTGATAAAGCAACACTCCAATCCCAAGTCATCCATTTATTATATAGTTGTATAAGACCTTTGACGGGCCTAAGCCTTCAACGGGCAGCACCACCAAAAACAAATTGTAGGTAGTTAATAATTAAGAAACAAAACAAAAAGTGATAGTCGAAGTAAATGTTTAATTATCTTCTTTTCTAAAAAGTTTAACTAATAGGGATTGCGGTGACGCTGTTGATCCATTGAAGGAAGGCTGCGACGTTAGTAAAAACCTCGGGGGAGCGAGCCGAACAGTCTGGGTTTTGAACTCCATACGATACCAGACCGATCTCATAGAGAACTGACTGTACATTCACTGTAAGTGGACCACCGCTATCACCCTGCAACAACACATCCAATGAAAAATAATTTTATTTCTTATAATTTCTAAGTTTTGGACAAAATGATTTGCTTACATCATCTACTAGTACAGGTAAAATAGACCAAAAACGGCGTTTTGAAAAAGACAAAATTCGGCCATTCGTAATGACTTTTTAGAGGAGTGGGGGAATTTATAGAATTTTAAATGAAATTATTCATAATAAGGGTTCTTTTAATATGTATATTATCGATTTGAATCGAATTAGATAACTTTCAGGTCGATTAATTAAATTATTCCTTATCGAGATAGATACAGCATTTGTTTCATCATAACTGATCAAGTAATAATTAAATCGACCTGAAATTTGTACTTATTCAATTCATAGAAAAAAATTGGTAAGATGAAGTTATGAGAACAAAATGGATGTGCGTGTATATTCTTCTTATTGTATAAAGAAGTTCCGTTGGCATTGTGAACATGAAATTAAATAAAAGGGGGGGGGGGAGCAAAATGTTGATCCTTTTTGACTAAATAGCTTGGAAAATTAAACAATTTACAGGAGTGTTATACATTTTTCTAATCTACTCTTTACTACCTTTCATTTGGTACCCCACACAAAACAATTTTTTTTATTTTTCGCGTGGCATAAATTATTCGCCATATTGGATTTCCAGTTTAATATTTAAAGTTAATGCTATTTTTATTTTAGGTTAATTCAGTAAGCAGGCGAAGTAATTAGTAAAACTAATACAACTGGTTTCAAAACAGTATATGGCCCCGCCATTACCAATCATAGGCTCTATCAAAGAAACTTGAGCGCCCAATTAAAGCCACAGGGACGAAGTACTTAAGGAGAGTAGCAGGCAAAACCAAGAGGTCAGTTTAGAAACTCCATGATAAGACTCAGTTTATAGGTTCAATCCATCCTGGGCACAGTAGAAAACGCCCAGAGATGGTGGTTTGGCCACGTGCAAAGAATGGACAACCTAAGAATATGCAAAGCCCATTAAGCAAGATGTGAGAAAAGAAGACCCAGGGGAAGAAGAATAATAATAAGGTAAGGGATAAGGTACGTGTGGCGACCACCGCCTTTTTGTGCCTGTTTGACACGTGAGATTTTTTCTGTACATATTATTCCATGTGTGTATTTATGAATAAACTCGAAGTTGGAAGAGTTAGAGGCCGCTCTACTTCTAGTCCGTAGTATGCCCAGGGGAATTGGTAATGGCCCTTACTCCACCATGGAGACCCGTCTTGCGCACTTCGCGCTCCCCTCCACAGGTGTAGGGAGACAGCCCCTCTTCTCTCCCTGAGCCTATTAATACCGGTGTACCGGGCTATGGTGCTCATTATTTTCGCATTCATTTCTTTTCTGTTCACTTGACTCAACTCTTTCTTTTTCTCTATCTTAGACCTTTTCTTACCTTACACTTGCAACCTTCCTCCTTGCTGTACCCGCCGGGACTGCCTACTTGCTGTACCCGCCGGGACTGCCTACTTGATCTGTGAGGCGGCTGTTTATCAGCTGCACCCATCGATAGCTCGTGCTTGTCTGGTGACACAGCCTCTTCAGCCACTGTACCCGCCAGAAGTGCCTTCTTTTTCGCCAAATTTCACGCAAAATTTAGTCGGGCCCTCCTGATTCACATCGTAGCGAAAAACTCTAGTGCCCGTTACACGAGTGTGCTTTTACACGATGCCAGTTGACTAGTACGACAGTAGGCAGGAGAGTCAACTCACATGCTAGACAATATTTTAAACTGGGTTTAAAATGAGGACAGTAGACTTGAAACAGTTCTAATTTAGCACTCGGACGGCAAATGTTGGAAGCTTCATGTGTAAACACGGTGCAAGTGGGAGGCGTGCGCTGCACGCGCGGACATATGATAGTGTACTCTTACCAGTCAACTTGCAACGCGTAAACGCCGCTTTAGGCAAATGTACGATTATAGTATTTCTTTTTCAACCAATTTCTGAACAACGGCTGAGGTTTAACTTTAATAGTGACCCCTCCCCCCCTTCCTTAACATATTTATATAAGCAAATATAAAATAATAACTTACGGGACAAGGTCCAGAGTATACAGTCTTATCTGTGCAGATATTCTTATTGGTTATCCTAGTGCCAAGTTTGGACCAAGCACTGACACAGTCAGCCTGAGGCATCTTGTGAATATTTGTGAACTGTAGAATGCGATGTGGTGTCACAGTGTCGTCTGAAAAATTACATATTATTTAAATTAAAATATTGGTAGTTTTGTATAGCTGCAATTTATGCAGTCGTGAAATTGTTTCTTGTTATTTTTTAACAATGGAAAAAATAAAGTAAAAGACGAATCGGACATCGTAAACTATTACATACAGTGTGTCCCACGACAAAGCACAGAATAGGAAACATTTTTTCATAAAACGATAAAAACTATATTTTGTTATTTTTTTGCAGAGCAATGAATTTTTTTAAAATTAAAGAAATTACCTAGAGAACACTGTTGTTTTGGCGGTATCGAAAAATATTATTTAGAAATGTGCTTCAGAATCGCAAAAATATTAAATTTATGTTTATTTTCTTCAAGTTAAATAATATAGCATTTTTATTTATTTTTGTTTTAGCATTAAAACCATTAATTATTAAATGTTAATGTAAGTCCAGAGTTGGGTGTTCCTGATGAGTCGGACACGGCGAAACGATGCAGGACATGGCGTAATGCCGAGCCAACATCTATTGACGTAATGGCTGATGTTGGAACAGTTCCTATGAGCCGCGCTTGCGTGGCGCATCCCTTGGTGCCTCTCATTATCACAGATTGTGTATATATATATATATATATATATGTGTCCATTTTTGATGCAGTTTTTATATATGAGTGTGTGTGAGAGAGAGAGAGAGAGAGAGAGTATTTACTTACTATCAACTACACCTCCGAATCCTGATAAGGTAACTTGGTAGTTGTCAAAAGTGGCAGCATTAGCCCACGCTTTTTTTGGCAGATTTATTGTTTTAATCTGATCTGTGAAAAATAAAAACAACAATACATTAAACAAAAATAAAAAACAAAAAATACATAATATCTATATACGAGTATATACACAAATAAAGCTTTATCTGTACATTGATCACAATTGCAAAATGTTTGGGTACTTCTTTATTTTCATAAGTATGTCAGGGCGCGGCACTGACTGGTCCGAATTAAGAGGCGCTAAAATTGATGACTTTTGTTCAGATTTTCGTGTGTTTCGTGTTGAAGTATGAAAAGAAACATTATATAATGGCTCGGTCTGTCTGTCTGTGCTGTGCGTTGACATGTTTTAATTGATAAAGTACTACAGCTAGGAACATGAAATTTGTCACATCTTGGCATTTGTGACAACTCACTTTTTGGAGTTTTCACACTTAATACTTCCAAGATGGCGGCAAATATGGCGGGTGACTAAAAAGAACGTTTTTAGTCACCGTGACATGTTATACGTCAATTTAAAGGTCTTGAAGCGTAGAAAAAGAACATGCTGGTAAATTCTATTTCGTTCTTTTTCTCTCGTCGCCTTATCAGTTTGTTTACTTTATCGTTATCAGTTAGTTTTCGCGCATGCGCTACTGAGAGCAAAGCCTCAGTGCTGCTTTTCTGAAAGCGTTCCCTTGTGTTACTACTTCCGCAAGTTCGCGTCTTTATTACGAAGTTCTTGTTCTTTGCCGCTTATTATTTGTTTGTATAAATTTGAATCCGCTCTCTGACGTTTAACCTCTTTACGCTAATATTCCGCTACCAACTTCATAAGAAATCAACCCGCTGTACAGTCCATTTTATACACAATTGCGCTAACGCGCAAGTTGGAGAACGGGCCGGATAATATTTGATGTCTCCCGTTATATCCAAGATATGCAACTATTAATATTTTACACTTAATAATTTTAACTTAATCGTACTGAAACCGGCGATTATCGCCTCACGTATTTACGTGAACCGTGCCTTAATTGTTTTAAATACACATTGCTCTAGTTAGTTTCAGCTTTCTAGGAAGGTATTGGGATAGTGGGTTAAAAATATATTTAGAAATTAGCACCTCACAAACAAATGATCCTGTCCATTTTTAGGGTCCGTAGGCAAAACCAAGGACCCTTATATTTTCCTGCGTGTGTCTGTCCGTCCGTCCGGTCTCCTGCACTCACAGCTACACCTTTCATTTGATCACTTTGAAATTTGGCATGTATGTGTCTTGTACCTACCCACATATTTTAAAAATATAGCGACTTAAAAAAAATATAAAAAAACCGAAAATAAAATTGTTTGGTGTTAAAGCGCTTTCATCTTTAGGATCTATAGATACGTGGACAAGAGGTCCACTGTTAACAATATTTTCTACCTCCGGCATCAAAGTTAGCAAAACCTCATCTCGCAGAGCCTGTTCTTTTAATATAACTTCCAAAGCTGTTTTTACTGAGCGAATAAGACGCTCTCATGCTCCTCCCATGTACGGTGCTGCTGGGGGGATGAATTTCTATGTTGTACCTTCGAGAGCTAGTTCGCTTTTTAATTGTGACTGATTTAAATCACTAAGATCATTCTTCAGCACTTCCGCCGCCCCTCTATGATTAGTACCGTTGTTAGATAGAATTTCTGTTGGGAACCCTCTCCTAGATGCCATCCTTCGAATGGCCTCTGTAGTCAGGCTATGAGCAATTTCCACGTGTATCGCTCTTGAAGCCATGCAGGTGAATAGAACTCCGTACCTCTTTTTTTCATCCGTACGTTTTTCATGCATATATCTCACAAGTAGTTTTGTATAAGGGTGGTTTTTGTCTAAGATTATCTGTTTTTGTATTATTGTTTCATTTACTCGACTACTTACCCTCAAAACCTTGCCTTTGTCCAACAGAGGTGTCAGTGGGTAGAGCTGTCGTTCTGATCAGTCGTGTCCATTTTGAAAACCTAGTCGCATCTAGTAACGATGGTGTCAAATCAATAGGGTCATAACACACGCCAACGAATATTTTCTTCATTTCTTCATCTTCAACGGAAATTTTATTTTCTTTTTCAATAGGCCAATTTTCTCGGGGGTTCTTAAGAAATTTGGGCCTTGAAACCAAGGGTCATACCAATTGAAGTCACTGTGTATTGCCAGTCTTGTGGCTTGATCGGCAGTGTTCAAGACGGTTGGAATCCAGCTCCAGTTTTTAACCTCGGATGTTTCTAGAATTTCATTCACCCGATTAGCTACAAAACTTTTTAATCTTCTCGTACCTAGTCGAAGCCATTTAAGAACTGTTTGAGAATCGCTCCAAAAGTATTTAGGGCAATCCTCAATTTTTAATTGCTTCAGAGAGACATTAGCTAACCGACTTCCTAGAAGTGACGCCTGCAGCTCTAGTCTTGGAATTGTCAGACCTTTCATCAGTTTCGCCCTAGCTATGACAAAAGATGTTTTTATATAACTCTCTGGTTGGTATCTAAAATGGCATACTGCTGCGTACGCACTCTTACTTGCATCGCAGAATGTATGTAACTCAATTTTTCCTTTCACCTTATGATCAAAATTTTCAAAATAACTTCGTGGAATATGAAGCTTTGTAATGTTTGGGAGTTGAGATATCCATGATTTCCATGAGTTTATAATCTGTTTATCCTAATGGGTCGTAAATCGACATAACGACTTGCAAAAGTTCTCTTTATGTAGGGACCCTTTGCCCATTCAGCAGATCAGGTTTGATTTTTTCCGGTTTGAATCTAAATGCAAAAATGTCCAACTTCTGGTGCCACCTCATTCCTAATACACGCTCAAGTTCTTTATCAGAGTCCCCTACATCTTTGCTAGGCGATCTTAATTCTTTTGGGATCGCTGTCATTACTTCTTCTGAATTCGATAGCCAGTTACAAATGGTGAAACTGCCTCTCTTGTGAATTTTTATGATTTCACGAACTTGTTTAATTGCTTTATCCACCGTCGCAAGTGAGACAATGTAGTCATCCATATACATGTTTTCAGTAATAGCAGACACAGCCTCAGGGAATTCTGTCTTATTTTCTAGTGCGTTTTTATTTTTGATCTCTTGGACACAGTAAGGTGAACAAACAGTGCCAAACATCATAGAGCACATAACATACTCATCAGGGTCGCCTGTTCTTCTACGCCCTCTCCACAAGTACCTCTGTGCGTCCTGGTCTTCTTTTATAATTTGAATTTTTGGGAACATCTCTTTAATATCTGCGCAAACTGCAATCGTGTTTGTTCGAAACCTTAACAGCAGACCAATTATTGAGTTGAAAATATCAGGTCCAGTAAGAAGCATGTCGTTTAAACAGACCCCGTGCGACTTTTAAGAGGCGCCAAAACAAACCCGGATTTTATTTGGTTTCGCTGGGTGGAATACTCCCAGATGAGGTAAATACCATGCCTTATTACTTACAAGTCTAGCCTCCTCTTGTGACAATTTTCTTGCATATCCCTTACGCACATAATCTTCCATTTTCTCTTTGTACATTGCCGCTAATCTTTCATCTTTATCCATTTTTCTTTCTACGCATTTTAATCGCCTCAGAGCTGTTGATTTACTTTCAGGCAACTTCACTAATGCGTCTCGCCATAATAGACCTGTTTCCCACCGTCCCTTTTCTTTCCGAGACGTTTTTTCAAAAATATTTTTAGCTTGTTAATCTTCATGACAAAATCCCATTTCTGCAAATTTTGAGCCGAAAGTTTCAATTTTAAGACTTGTTTTTATAAGATCTGCTAAGGATCCTAGAGTTATATCTGAAGGGTTGCAGCATACTTAAAGTTTAAGTTAAAGTTGTAATTTCTTTTCTTTTCTACTTCTGTGGCTTTACCATGAATTACCCAACCTAGAACTGTATTTGCTGCCACGGGTCCGTTCCAAGGTCCATAAACAGACCGTGTCGTCAGGAGGAGTGAGGAGTTATCTTGCCCGATCAGTATTGTTGGCTTCGCGTTTGGTAGTTCGTGTAAGTTATCTGTAATCTTCAGTAAATGTCCGTAATTTTCAGATAGATTTTTGATGTCTACTGTCTGCACCGGTAAATTTAAATTCTTTATTGTCCGTACGTTGTTTATTTTATAAAAAAAATTCTTTAGTTTGCCAGCAATTTTAAAAGATACCTTTTGCGATTTTTCTGTCCGTGTCAGGTCGTTTGTCCACAATAGGCAAAACTCCTCTTCTGGGCCAACTAATCCTAGCTGCTCCGCAACATCCGCTTCTATCATCGTGACTGTCGAGCCGTCATCCAGCAGTGCATAAGTCTCAAATTTCTTTTTATTTGGGCCAATTATGGTAACCGGTATAACTTTAAGCATGATATGTGTCAGTTCTGGGTTATTCAGCGTATGACAAACTGTCTCCCAACACTGTTTATCAGCAAATGTTTTCTTCACATCATTATGCAAAAGACATGTGTGAGCATGTGGTGAGGCCTTTTACATCCATCAACTCCACAGTGGCCTTTCTTCTTGCATTCTGAGGTCCGATGAAATTTCTTGAGGCACTTGAAACAAGCACGGTTTGCTGTTACCAAGCTCCAGCGATCGTCTTAGTTTAAGTGCTTTGAATTTCGGACAGTCAGGTAATAGATGTCCAGTTTGTGTTTTGCACATCAAACCTATAGTTTATTTTTCTACCTTACTCATTGCGCAGACAGTCACCTTCCCCTTTCCTGTAGAGTGCTTCTCTGTATCTTCTTTTTTCACATCAACACTAGGTGGGTTGGTGACATAGCTTGTTGCTTGGCCAGGATAGCCTGTATAACTAGGCTTACTCAGAAAGATGTTCCCTTCAACTGGACCGAGGAGCAGGAAGCTGCCCGACAATACATAATTGAGCGTCTAGTATCAAGACCTTTGCTCACAGTGTTCGACCCAAAACTGCCCACTGAACTCCATACAGATGCCAGCAGCGCAGGGTATGGAGCTATCTTGTTCCAACGACATGATCAACAATTAAAAGTTGTGGCATATTATAGTCGACGAACAACAAAAGCGGAGGAGAAATATCATACATAGAGAAAGACGGCCTATTATATCACAAGGACACAAACTCCGATGGCGAAACCATCTTGCAGTGGTTTGTCCCTCGCCAGAGCCGTTTAGGTCATCTCAGAATTTTTCACGACGAACAGTGCCTTGTGGGAGTCGAGAAAACCTTAAAATCAATCGCGGAACACTTTTGGTTTCCGCGCATAAAAAACTTTGTAAAAAAAATTACGTCCGGCATTGCGTTGTCTGTGCAGTCAAGAAAACCAGAACCGGACCACTTCAAGGCTATATTGCCCCAATACAGAAAACAGGGGAACCGTTCGACACCTTACACGCTGACGTATTAGGCCATATTATGCCTTCTTCCCATGGGTTTAAATACATCTTGGTTCTGGTGGACGTTTTTACGAAATATCTTCTTCTTTTCCCACTCAAGTCGGTCACTGCCATGGAAACTAAGGATCAGCTCCAAAAGGTTATTTCTCTGTTTGGCACTCCACGCAGAATTATCATGGAACAAATTTCAAGAATACCTCTCTTCCTAAATATTTGGATATGTCGAACATCGATTACCATTAAATAACTCCTGATGTCCGTTAAGGGAATGGACAGGTCGAAAGATATATGCGAACCTGAAACTATTATTAAGCCAGGATGGTCGAACGGGTTGTGGAAGGTTCAGCTGGTTCTCAATACGACTTATCAAAAATCCATTCAAACTACTCCCATGAAGTTTCTATTGGGCGTCAAAAGATCTACGCCCCTGATTCAAGCGGTATTAAAGGATGTGTCCTCTGATTTGACCCCACTACGGAATAGAGCTCAGTATCGTTTGAGGTCTATGGAAGCATTGCAAGCAAGTAGTGATTCGTCAACCAAGATTAATAATTCTAGGCGTCGTGATTCTTTGCGCTAAGCAGAGGGCGACTTTGTCCTAATGCATCGAGACTGAGATGCAAAAGAGTAAAACCCAGTATGGATTTCTTGGACCAAACGAAGTAATAAATTGTCTTGACCGAGGTCGATACGAATTAAAGAAGGTTGGATCCGAGATATATACTAAGGCTGCAGCTGAGCAATTACGTCTGTGGCCTACAGATTGGTGTCTTGAATGTGATTTGGAGAAAATACTAGATTTCTTCGACCAAGAGGAACCCACTTATAATAATAAAACTATAGGTAAATAAATCATAATGGTTGATTTTTTTTTTATTATTACGATTGTAAAGATGTCCTAAATAATTATTAGAAGGCACATTAATAAGTGTAATCTACAAATATTTAATTATCCACGTTAACCTGAGTGGTTATTTACCCTATTAACCTGTGTGGTTATTTATCTACGTTAACCTGTATGGTTAGTTATCTTTGTTAACTGTGTGGTTATTTACCTAGTTAACCTGTGTGGTTATTTATTTTGTTAACCTGTGTGGTTAATTACCTTAGCCAATCTGTATGGTTATTTACATTTGTGATACTTTTACGGGAACTAAGAGCAACAATATTTGTCAGGCCGTTGCAGGGGGGAAAACTTATTCCCTCTGGTTAATGATATTATTGGTTAATACCCTGATTCTTTGTGTATGTTTAGTGGACGATAGCAACTTCGAGAACGAAGATTAGGTCATGTAACAACAGATATAGGACGTATCAGAGACGAGCGTGCTCTCATACCGCCATTCTTGCTTGGCTGGCAAAACATCAAAACAGGCAAAACAGTCCTATATCTGATCTTCTTGATCTATTATAGGTCCAGAGTTGGGTGGGCATCGTCGGGCCCCTGATGAGTCGGACGCGACGAAACGATGCAGGACATGGCGTAATGCCGAGCCAACATCTTAATGACGCAATGTCTGATGTTGGAACAGTTCCTATGGGTCACGCTTGCGTGGCACATCCCTTGGTGTCTCTCACAAATTGTGTATATATATATATATAAGTTATCTGCCTAAATTTAGTCTATCAGCATTATCTACGCGTCAGCAAATCAACGAATATAAAAGACCTGCAAAGCCACCGGGCGAGCAGTCTCTGTCTACAGTTATTGTTACGCGGCTCCTTCCTGAAGAAGTAAACTTGTAAGTAATTAATATTTAATTGTAATTGTGAAACATCAAGTTCAATTGTTAAAATAAAATATTGTTTTTTAAAAACTCAACTTTCCAACTTTGAAAGTTAATTTATATATATATATATATATATATATATATATATATATATATATATATATATATATATATATATATATATATATATATATATATATATATATATATATATATATATATATATATATATATATGGTCACTTAAGCTATGTTATTTCGAAAAAAAGTTTGATGTACACTGTGATTAGATTTTAATTTAAACCACCAGTATGATTTGATTGGTGTACACTAATTTCCATTATGTTAAGTTATAATGCTTAACTGCATAAATGTTAATCTATTAGCATTTTTGTTTCAGGGAAAATAAATGATAAGAGAGTGATAACCATTCCCTTCAAAAGTGCGAAAGGGTCCGTCACAGTTCTGTGACGGAAGCGGTGAGAGAAATTAAATTAAGAGCAATATATATTTGATTAATTTTTTATTCATTGTTACTTTTGCTCAATAAAGAGTATTTTGTTCTTTCTGAAATTATTTAAATCTTGTAGCATCCTGTCCCACTGCTAGTGACAACCTACCCCAGCAAGAGGCTGGTTGTCACAAAAAATTAAACATTTTGAAAAAAAACCATCTCCTTGACAAAAAATTAGAAAAATCAAAACTTCAAAACACTTAAAAACTTACTGGTCAGTTTGACATTGGAAGGAAGAATGAGGACGGAGATATCGTTTTCCAAGGTTCTTGGATTATATTGTGGATGTAGAATCATTCCTGATTTTCTCACTCTCATAGATACCACACCTGTGTTAGATCTTATATCGGTCACACCAAGTTGTACTACGGTCGAAACACCTCTAAACATAAGAAAACAATCAAGGTAAGAAATATACTCAGCAAGCGAAACTGGGAAAATGTTTAACACAGTAAGGCTGTATTGTTAGACAGAGTTTATTGGACCCAAAAACTTTCAATGATACAAGCATTTACGCGTTAAATTACGCGTTTTAATCCACAAATTTAGAATCCTACGAACATTTCTAGACCGAACCACCCTCCGCTCTGTATTTCTAAGTTTAGCTCAATCCATCGTCGATTACGGTATCATAGGGTGGGGATGTGCAAATCAAGCTCATCTGGAACCTCTCAAAATCGTACATAAACTACTTATTAAAATTTGCCTAAGAAGGAATGTAAGGTTCCCAAGTGATGTGCTTTATAGGGAATTTAATGTTTTGAATATAGACCAGAGTATAAAGTTATCACGGTTATCTTTCGTTTGGAAAAGGAAACACTTATTCCCTGCGTCTCTCGGACACAACTATCCTACTAGGAGAAATGTTGGTGAGATGTTGGCAGAGCCAAGTTTTACTAGATCAGGTGTGTTCAGTCACACGTATTATATCGGGCCTCGACTATACAATCAGCTCCCTCAATCCATCAAGTCTGCACCATCTTATCCTGCTTTCAGAAAAAGGTTGATACAGCACATTCAAATTTGATGAGACTACGTTATCTTATATTTCTGGTAATACATCAGTAAATTAAAATATAAATAGGAATTTATTGAGATTATCTATAAATAATTTAACTTGATTCATTTATTTTATTTTACTTTTTATTTATTTATTTCTATTTTTTTTTCTATTTTTTTTTATTTTATTTTATTTTTTTATTTTATTTATTTATTTATTTTTTTTTATTTATTTTTTTTGATTATTATTATTATTATTATTTATTATTTATTTTTTTTCTATTACTTCCTTTTTTAGAGCCAAAGTCACCCCCTTCCTCAAGCTTTGCTTACTTGGGGGTGCATCATAAGATTAACTTATATTTTGTATGTTATAGTTTTTTTTTTTTACATGATGGAAATAAAGGTTTATTTATTTATTTATTTATTTTTTTTATTTTTTATTTGGAGAGTAATGTGAGAATACTGACTCGTATGTGCAGTGAGCCGCAGTTAAAACGTGTTTTGTCGATATGAGAGAACCTCCACACGTGTAAGCGTCGTTATTGCTGTCGTAGATAGTCAGGAGAGCTTGGTAAGGAAACTGTCCTGGTTGAGCATTATAACCGCGGTACACTTCCTCATGCACATCTAGAACAAAACCAAACCGCAGTTAACTTCATATACACAACAATCGTGGCTTAATAAGTGAATAAAAAAAGGTGCTTAATAAGTAGGGTCTTACAAATAAACAGTCTTTTTACTTTGTCTTATAAAGAGAAAGTATTGTGATGGCGCGAAAAATCGATTTTGATATTTTGATGGATTTACACGTTTTGAGATCCCCCTGTGTTAAAAAAAATGAAGTTAAGTAAAATAGAAGTTGAAGTGATAAAGGAGTAGAAAGAAAAAAATATATTTTTTTAATTAAATATGAGAAACTTGCGTATATTAAAATAATGGATTTATTAATTTAAAACTAATAGTGCAATAAACAGAACCTGCTTTCAGCTAAATGACGAGAATCACTATGATTCAATTTAACTACTTTTTAACATCCAAACCAAATTTTAAAATAATTGAAGCGAGCGTAGCGAGCTTCCTACATTCAACGAAATATGCTCCGTGTCTGTCTGTCTGTCTGTCTGTCTGTCTGTCTGTGTGTAACGTTTACGTGTCCGACGATAACTTGAGTAAAAGTTGACCGATTTAGTTGAAATTTGGTATACATCTTTCTTTTACTAATACTCAGGCTAAGTTCGTTGGACAGCGTGATCCGTCCAAGAGTTCGCGCGCAACGCTCGCGTAAACGAGAGGTACAAAAATTAAATTGGAATTTCAGGACGGGAAAAGATTCTATCATCATCTATTCGATGAGACGAACATTTTTTTCATTTAACATTTTTTACTAAAACCAACAGCGACACCGCTATGACTTAATAAAGATCGCTAAAACTATTAAAGCGGACCTAAACGTTTATAATAGAGAAAACAACCTTTTTACCGATATCTTACGTTCTAACGTAACGATTTTAATAAAACTTCATATACACCATCTAATGCACAATTGAAACAGGTATGCAAAATTTCAACTTGATACAAGCAAAATTCTTTGCGTAGTGACGAGATACATTTATAATAATTGTTTAAAAGCTACCGCGGGTGGTGAAGATTGTCATAGTCGTATAGTGTATTGTATAGGTTTGTTTAGAAAGTAAAGCTTTATACCGAGTACCCCCACTCTTCCCTACACTACCCTCTTCCTATCTTCAACTATGACATTCATCATAAAATTTTTAAAATAAATTTCAATATTCAGTATTTCATTGCAATACGCTCGCTTCAATGATAGAGCCACGCGATGCCTAGTAATAATCATGATGATGTAATCTTCTAGACAGTCAGCTTGAGAATGATCCAAGGAGGGATCGAAATATTGCAAAAGTGAGACTTTTATTCCTTTGTTTGACCCAACTTCTAAAGAATTGAAAACTACAAGCAACACTTTCAACTAACTTATTTAAAAAAAATGGTTTTTAAAAATTGTCTGTTTATGCAGACGCCTGGAAGATAAACTACTGGGCATAGTTTGGCGAAATTTGGCATACACATTCAGAAAAATTATACACCGAGGCGAAATCGAGAAATGAATTTTAGCTCCAAAATTGGGGGCGCTACCCTTAAAAACTCTGAGAAAACGGGGAAACAATTATTTCTTGAAAACGGTTCCGACGATTTTGATTAAGAATTCTAAAATATAGTCCATTTCAAATGCAAATCTAGCTATATAAGCCGTTTTCCCGGGAAAAATCTAGTAAATCTATAAATCTAAAAGTGGATGGAGAGAGGCCGGGTTCGATTCCCCGCCGAGAACAAGTTTTTTTTTTATGATACATTTTGATAAAGTGGTCAATAATAATTCAATGGATCTACGAAAACTAATAAATGGAAAACACTGGGCTCTGGGCTAAGTAATTATGAACTTCCATATTAGAAAGTTTACCTGAGTTGTCTCGGACCGATATTGTTTAAAGTTAATTCAAGATCGCGTATTATTTATATAAATTGCTAAACTCGCCAAATGTACATGTATTATCAAATCAATTCGAATAAATCTAATATATAGTTAATAATAAAATAAATCTAAAAATCTAATAAATCGTTCCAACTCTGCGTAAATGCAAATTAGACCCAAAATCTTTTTTTTAAACTTAAAATATTTTAAGTAATAAATAACCAACTTAAATATAATAACCAACAGAAACATTAGCACAAAGCCCTAAACCCTGGATTAGCTTACCATATATTATGGGTAAGCTGTCAGAACAAGTAGGAAAAATTTTACAAAATAAAAACGAACTTAGTCAGTTACAAACCGTACACACAGCTGGGCACTATTCTCGGCACAGTCAAACAACCAATCAAAACTAAAGATAAGTAGTAGTCTAGTACTTTCTACTAGGACGGGTAGGACGAACCACTTGTTCGAACCTTGCAATTAGGCCATCACTTAGGCCCTTTTTACGCCCCGCGGTAGAGAGTTCCAGCCACTTCACACATCATACCTCTGTACATAGTACCGCCAAAGCGAGTATGATGTGATCAATAGTGAGCCATTTAAATCAGAGTGTCACGGCGAGGAATCGAACCCCGTCTCGTTCCACTCGAGATTCAGTGATGGCCGAGCAGACGTGGTTTAACCCACACGGCTACGCTAGCTCCCAAAAAAAAAACTAAAGATAAATAAGGAGTATACAAACTGATGTGCGTGAACTGTGAAGGTGTATAAGTAGGATAATCCGGTAGGAAAATAAGTACACGGTACACGCATTGCAGAGCACTATAAATCTTGGCAGAAAATATCGAATGATAAGACACCAAAAACATGTTAACGTATCTAGTTTTGCCAACCATTTCTAGAAACCGATCATAAATTTGATGTTGAAAATTATGAACTTCTACACTCGTGCCAAAAAAGTAGGAAATGGGATCTCTTAGAAATTTAAAGAGCTATCCAAGACACAAGTATAACATGTTTTAATGAAAAATCTAACCTTAACAACTCTGCACTTGTAAAAACCTATAAAAATTATTTTTTTAATTAATGTGGTAGTTGTAAGATATTTTACTCATAGTTACCTGAACCTCCTTACCTTTACTGGGGTTTCCGACTTGGATCTCAACTTCATATCCCTTACCTTGTTCCTTCAGTAATACTTCTAACCATACGGCTCTAGTATACCCCCACCTGGTATTGTTAGTTTGTAATAAATGTTTGTAAAATAGTCAGCTCAGTACAGAATTAACTCTAACTAAGTTAACACGCACACTGAAGATGAAATTACATCTCGAAACGCGTTTGTGAGTTTACAATAAAAAAATATTGTAGTGACAATATTGTCGTGTTACTTTCTACCAACCTCTCTAGTCATAATTAAAATATTTTACTTAACATATTTTTTTAAACAAATGAATCAAGTCTGCACAGTAATGTACCAACAATGAGTTATTAACAAGAAATGTAAAAAATAGACTGCCAATTGGTGTGGCAAATAGCTTCCTCGCATCCTATCCACGTACTTTATTGATTTCATGCTTTTACAAGCCATTATTGTCTAATTGGTTTTATTGTTTTCCCCGTTTTTTTTTTTTTTTAATCTGTCAAAATTGTTTTGAGTTTTTACACGAATTAAAGTATAAATTTAGCAAAAGTTAAAGAGCGCAGAAGGTTCATATTAATCTGGGGCTATCTGCAGGTAACTTTCGATAAACTATAAAAGTTTCATTCAAATCAAATAAGTACTTTTGAAGCTATAGGTATAAAAAAATGTATGTTTGTGCGCATGTGGAAGAGCAACAAATAATTGCTGAGCAACAAAACAAGATTTCAACGATATACATCATATTATAAAAGATTACCTTTGACATTTGTACCCCTGTACATTGAGGTACCAAAATTATATTTTTAAAAAAACAAACAATACAAAAGGACATTAATTAAACCTAAAAACAAAAAATATTCAAACCCTTTAACCTACAACAAAATTAAAAATTGGTACAAAAGTACGTGTACAATTTTTTTAAAAAATAAACCAATAAAATAGCTTTAATGTACATATCAAGGCCTTTCAAATGATATATGACACACGGCACACGGGAGAAAGTTTACTCTCATGTTCTCAGCAAATAGGATGAACTAATGAAATAAAATATAATCAATTTAAAGAGCATTAGTGTAAGATTCAAGCGCCTCAATCAGAAATAAAATCGGTCAACTATTATTGAAACTATGGCCATTCTAAGACAAAAAGGAAAAAAACAAATCCAAAAAAATACCAAAATTATCACCATCTAAGGTACAACCGATGATGATACGACAAAAAGTCATAGGACCAAAGTTGTAGATCTTTTAAAATCAGTTACCGCTGGTGCTATCCGTTTTCCAATACGACCTACCGTTTAGCCGTAAATCAATTCGGCCATTTTTATTTTTTTTTAAGGAGGGAAGGAGGGGGAAAAGTGAACTTTGTATAATTATTTTGGTTCACAATATGGACGTTGCGCGTCGAATGGCGCAAACCACAAGTCTCTAGCTCTTCTGGAAGTGGGTAAACATTCATATCAGTCAGTGAGTCTGTTAGCCATGCGGCTTTATAGTACATGGACATATTAATTTAGCACGATTTAAAGTGCGCAGACGGTTGAAATTAGGCAGGTGCTATCTGCAGGCTACTTTCGACAAACCATAAAAATTTCATAAAAATCAGATGATTACTTTTAACGGTATAGCTGTAAATAAATGTATGTTTGTGAGCATATGGAAGATAAACAAATAAGCGCAGAAGGTTGAAATTTATATGGGACCAACAATGGGCTAAGTATTACCTACTAACTAAATTTAATTAAAATCGGACAAGTAATTTTTAAGATATGGTGGTTTGCAAATATTGAGCGACAGACCGACAGACAGACACGGGACCAAAAATGTTCCCTGATGTCTGAAACGGATTTCTGTCTTGGAATTTTTGAAATCGGAGATATAAAATATTTTCGTTCTTCAGAACGTTTACATAGCTTCTGTTACCCTCGGTAAGCTCGGAAGCAAAATAAAAAATATATATTTACCTTCTCCATAAATCAGCTGGCAGAGTACTGTCAACACCAGCTGTAAATAATATAATCTCTATATTAGTAGCCACTTCAATTAAGCAGGCATAAAATTACCAATAAATTGACCAATAATCAGATACCTAAAATAAAATTTAACATTAATTTAGCTGAAATGAGAGGAGCGTAGCTAGAAGAAAAACGACGAGATAGATGAAAAGCGAGTTAATTTATAATGGAACCACGATCTCGCAGCTTTTCTCTGTCGATATTATTTATTTATTTTCCCTTATACAAGTATACAGGGTATTCGATGAGTTTGGGATCCCCTGAATATTCCTCAAGAAATATCCATTTTCATGGAAAACGATCCACGTAAAAATCTATTTTCTGGGTACAACCATGTGGTCTTAGAATAACCCTGTGAAGAGCAAATTGGCGGCCAGCTCAAATAAAATGCTCAATACATCGAAAACAAGCAGTTGTCTAAAAAAAAAAGTTGAGACCAAAAAATTGGCCTTTTACTTTCAATTTTCCCCCTAAACGGCCATTAGTATAAGACAAACAAATGTACTAAATTTCAACTCAATACCCCAAACAGTTCTTGAGTTATTTTTGTTTATAAATATACTAAATCAACATAGCGTAAATTAACATAGCGTAAATTAACATAGCGTAAATTAACATAGCGTAAATTAACATAGCGTAAATTAACATAGCGTAAATTAACATAGCGTAAATTAACATAGCGTAAATTAACATAGCAGTCATACGGTATGGTGTTGTATCATAGTCCTGGTTGTTTGGACTGTCTTGCATATCTTCTCATTACCACACCTATATATTTCTACTCTTTAGGAATAGACTTTTTTTAAGATGTTTTTAAAGCAGAGCTTAACCAAACCCTTCTCACCTATAAAAGTTTCAAATTCAAAGCCTCTTTTCCTTCTCTCAACCCATCTTACCCCCAAGAAGTTGATTTAAAAAAAATCTTATCTATTTGAGGATAGCCTTCTCTAAAATTACACTCCCCATCACTTAGTAGAATAGTTTGGGCTGAAATAAACCACCCACTTTTTTTATCCCCCCCCCCCCCCTCAAATGAGTTAACTAGAAAATATATTTGTGTATTGCGTATAAAGTTTACGTTAGAAGCTGAAGTTTATTTTCTAGTTATTATTTGTATTAAAACTTTATAGTTATCTAAAAAAAAGTTAGATCTAATCACCATGACGATATATAGGGATAAATAACTATTAATTCTACTTATTTTTGCAGTTTAAATACCTTTTAATTTAATGAAAAATAATTAGATTAATTATTTTTAAGGAATTTAAATAATGAAAAAAAAAAGTTAATCTTTAACTAAACTATTTAAAATAAGAACAAAATCCTGCCGCGGGGATCCAAGCCGACCGAATTTCCATTGGAAATTTGTAGTTCAATTTCGTGTACTTCCTTCACAACCACTACCATTGTGTGTGTTTAATAAACTTATTATCTCATTTATAACCGAAGATATTAAGCCGTTTCCGAACTTTTAGATCACCCTATATATAATATGCGTGTGTGCGTGTTATGATTGATGTTTGAGCAAGGATTGATTTTACCTATTATCAAAATATAATTAGGGTCCGTAGGCAAAACCAAGGACCCTTATATTTTCCTGCGTGTGTCTGTCCGTCCGTCCTCTCGCGTGCTCTCACGGCTACACCTTTCGTCCGATCACTTTGAAATTTGGCATGTATGTGTCTTTTACCTACCCACATATTTTAAAAATATAGCGACTTAAAAAAAATATTTTTCATAAAATTAGGGTAAAAAAACTTAAGGGTAAATTTTTTTTTTTTTTTTTTTTCGACACCGTGAGGGGTATCATATGAAAGGGTACGTCGAGCTGATTACAAAAATATATAATTCTTTGCATATAACTTTGATAGGGCGAGCGTAGGCAAGTTTGAAGTGGGTGTGAAACGTGTCCCCTCCTTCTATCTCGCTTATGTGAAGTGCAAAAAATCTGAAAAAAATTCCTGAACATTCTTCGACCAAAAGTAAAGATACCACTTTTTGGAAATTTCGAAAAAAATATTATTTTATTTTTTATTGACAAAATACTTTTTTTTATAATTATGGTCTTTTCGATGTATTTGTATGGTTGTAGTCCGGTTCAGTGGCAAAAAAATACTTTATCAGAGTGTGTTTTGAGAATATCAGACCCTTTGAATTGTTCAAAGTAAGCTTTTTAGCATTATAAAAAAACACTGTTAATTCACTTAACAGTTAAACACTATATAGTGTGGCCTACGGACCCTCGCTGTGTGCTGACTAGCACACACTTGATCTGTTTATTTAAAAATACTGGAGGGTATTATTCTTTACATTTATTTGTAGTAGACAATAAATTAGTAGTTGAGTATATTACCAGTAGGAAAGCTGTGAGTGACTTCATGATGGGGGGCTGCCAGGTGTAAACTTAAATTCAACAAAAACAAGTAAACGGCTTAATTTCTTATTACAACTTATATACCCTACATAGTACCAAGGTTAAACAATCATCTAACTTAATATTTTGATTACACTCTAGTTTTTTTTTAAAAAAAAAAACTTCAATTATAGAAATAAATATGTAAAACTATATAAAGTGGCGCTGAAATTCAACTAATATGTCCTTACATTGCTTATCACATTTAATTATAAGCTTATCAGCTTATAATGATTAGGCTAAAAACTCCAATTAGAGTTAACAATTAAATCCTAATTAGGTGGAAGAAATCAAGTAATACAAAAACACCAAATTATTTACAAGGTTAATTGCAGCCGGAAAAAATAATATTATAAATATAACATTTTATTTATAAATGACATAAAAAGAATTAATGATATTTGTTATGTAATAGTAACTACCGAAATTGTGATCGATTCAATTAAATGGTATCTCCGTGTAAAAAATGTTTTCCATATTAAAAGCGGCATTCGGTCTTCTATAAAGTAATGATTAGTGACAGAACAACTATTTAGTTCAGAGGTGGTTAGACCACTTAAACAACTTTCACTAACAATATCAAACTTGATACAAGGTGCGTAGGCTTCCGCGGGTAGACTCGTAATAAACACCGGAAAACCAAGCTGTTTATAACTTGATACAACATTACATTATCTGTCCTGCTAAGCGAAAATGTCGTATCTACATTTTTTTGCAGAAAATAAGGTTATGTCATTTTTTTTGCAGAAAATGAGGTTGTCATTTTTTTTTTTTGTTGCAGAAAATGAGGTTATGTCAATTTTTTTTTGCAGAAAATGAGGTTATGTCATTTTTTGCAGAAAATGATGATATGTCATTTTTGCAGAAAATGAGGTTATGTCATTTTTAGGGGGTGGTTTTTTGCTGTTTTTGATGGCCCCAAAGCCGTATCTCCATCCTAAATAAGAGAAACAAGAAATTTCGTAGATACGACACTTGTGAAAAAGAGGTAATATTTTAAGCGAAATTGCCACAAATAAATATTAAGAAGCGAAAACGCTTTATCTGACAGTAGATAGGACATTATTGCTTCGTACAATACAGTTCGACTTTTTCCCTTCTGATTAGGTAGATAAGGCATTTTTGCTTCTGACAATCCCCGTTGTAACCGATAGTTTTTTTTATGTTTTATGCAGTATCTACCCAAGGCTCAAAGGGTGGATGTCTCATCAAAAAAAACCAACAACAATAAACAACAAAATTCATTTGTCAGAGAACTGGAGCACTAAACATAATAGCGAATAGCGAAGAGACCTCACAATGCCAAATTAGTGATTTCACAATAACCACATAAAAATAGCCGAAACTGCGACCGTTGATGAGGTTGTTGCAGTTGCATGAGGTTGTTGCAGAGTTGTTAATGAGATTCAGCTGATCATCAAAAAGTCATAATGTTACCACGTGCTGATGCATTTATGTCTGTAATATTTCTTCAAAGACTAAGTGTTTACAATGAAAGTTTTGTTCCAGTTAAGAATTAAACCAAAGATACCACTTATGCTGTAATTTGGAATGAGGCAATTTGTCGTAGATTCAAGAAGATTATTTCAACCTATCACAAATGCATTCTCTTTAAAAGAGATGCCAGAAGAATAAAAATATGGCCAGAAAATAGCTCCGCACAAAATAAAATCAGTGCATTTTTTACTACGTTTTTATTAGCTTACAATCTTGTTTGTCCGGTACAAACCTGGCAATCGATTTCTAACTAACTTCCCGAATAGCTAGACATTTGAAACTTTTAGCATAGCTCAGAACACGACGACAATGCATTATTTTAATACTTTTAGCCATCTTTCAGCAGAATTTAATTAGTTTTCAGCTAATTTTGCTGTGCGGAAAGTTAGTTCGGAAAAAATCCGCAAGTTATTTTATTTGTTTTGCCATATCCAATATTTACGCAATCTTCATTTTGACGGGTCTCAAATTTGTGATAGATAAACATTGAATGACAGCAAAACAGGAAATATCGATTATATTATTTATATTATTTCATATATATCGATGGCACGGTTTAGATTTGGTGTTGGGGAGATCCGTTGTACAAAGATTTATCTTTTTATAGGTTTAAGATCAGCTCTCTGGATGGTTGTCATTTATGTGAATTAAATAAATTCGGAACTATTTTTTTTCCACTAACATTATATATTATATAACAATAACAATTATATTATCAACATTACATACGATTCAACAGAAAATTTAAAAACGTAGTATATAAAAAGTTCTTTTTATCTTGAAATTATCAGCTTTCTGTTCTACGCTGTTAATAACATACCAGACATTTGCTTGGAGGAAATTATGATTAATTATTTTGCAATATGGCATACATTTATGTCTATGCCGATTCTTTTCACCATTTGTTGGAAAAAACATTAAGAGATAGAAAACAAATATATGGCTTTGAAGATTTTTCAAAAGCAGTTAAAATCATCTTCCAATTATCTCAATCTCATCTCAATCTTCATCTAAATTATTTCCAGGATACCTATTTTACTTTTTATTCTGGAAATTGAGGCTTTTGCCATAAAAGTTACACCAGGGGCTTATCTCTATTTGATTTAGTAAACCATTAATATTATTAATAACTAGAAATACTTATATTGAAATGTAATACATATTTATATTGAATTAACACAAAACAAAAAATAATAAATTATTTTCATTCATTAAATAAGTTAAAACCATTTTGACTAATATTTTCAATAATTAGATATTAATGTATTAGCTAAAATAATGGTTTTAATAATGGCTTACTTACTTTTAATTGGGAAAAATTAATGTCTGTTAATATTTTTATTAATTGATAATTAATCCATTAATACGTCACTAATTTAATTAAACTCATAAATCCTACTTTCATTACTTAGTAATTAAATTAAAAATTAAACAAAAAGTACTTTAAATACAAGGTATATATTTTATATTTATTTTGTGATATGATTCATATGGCGTAATGCTGTTAAATTATACAGTTGACTGGCGATATATGTAAAAAAATGAAGTTGGTTGTTCTACGTCTTATGGGCTACAGAAAACGCTATATAACCATGGGTCAATCTTAACCGTTTTCCCGCCTGGTCAAATTTTATGATTTTTTTAAGATCGCATACGTTTGCTCATAAAAACACTTATTACTCTAAAAGTATAAAATCTAGAACAACGTTTTTGTATCGTTGTAAAGCTGACAAAATTCCCGTAAATTCGTCGACAAAAATTCGTTGTAAAGCTGACAAAATGTAAATTAAATTTCCATGCACTCAAATTACATGAAAAAATACTCTGCCAATTAATGCGGCACATAGCTTCCTCGCAAAGAATAGACCGAATTAAGAAAAATAGCTCGATAAAAATAATCAAAAAGTTGGAACGGCGTGGCACTGTTCCAGTAAATATTTAATAAATTTGAAGAAATTTAAACATTTGTTGGAGAAATAAAGCCTCCAACAAGCACCAAAAGTTAGCGCACGTATAATTAATTTAATAAACAAATATAAAACTGCAACCAAATCGTAGAAACCGCTGTATAAAAAGTTTTTTTTTATTTTACCCCCCTCAAAACTAAAAATAACACAAAATAGAATATATAACAAAAACTAATCTACTATGCAAGAGCTTTTTAACGATATACATCAATTATAAAAGATTAACTTAAACATTTGTACCCCTGTACTCTGAGGTACCAAAATTATATTTTTAAAAAACAAACAATACAAAAGGGCATTCATTTAACTAATAAATACATATAAATAAAAAACATAATATCAAAAAAATAATTTAACCCCTTTAACCTACAACAAAATTATAAATCGGTACTAAAGTACATGTACAATATTTTTAAAAAAATCAACAGATAAAATAGCTTTAATGTACATATCAAGGCCTTTAAAATGATATACTACACAATATTAAAAACCAAGAAAAGTGGTCACGTGACACGGCACATGGGAAAAAGTTTACTCTCATATTCTCAGCAAATAGGATGAACTAATGAAATAAAATATACTCAATTTAAAGGGCATTAGTGTGAGATTCAATCGCCGCGATCAGAAATAAAATCGGCCAACTATTATAGAAATTATGGCCAATCAAGTCGCCCATTATTATTTTTTTAAGGGGGGAAGAAGGGGGAAAAGTGAACTTTTTATGGCTATTTTTGTTCACAATATGGACGTTGTGCGTCGAATGGCGCAAACCGCAAGTCTCTAGCTCTTCTGGAAGTGGGTAAACATTAATGTCAGTCAGTGAGTCAGTTAGCCATGCGGCTTTATAGTATAAGACATATTAATTTACCACGATTTAAAGTGCGCAGAAAGTTGAAATTAGGTGTTATCTGCAGGCTACTTTTGACAAACCATAAACATTTCATACAAATCAGATGATTACTTTTAAAGATATGGCAGTAAATAAATGTATGTTTGTGAGCATATGGAAGTAACAAATAAGCACAGAAATTTTGAAATTTATATGGGACCAACAATGGGCTAATTATGACCTACTAACTTAATTTAATTAAAATCGGACACGTAGTTTTTAAGATCTGGTGGTTCGCAAAAATTGAACGACAGACCGACAGACAGACACAGGACCAAAAATGTTCCCTGATGTCTGAAACGGATTTCTGTCTTGAAATTTTTGAAATCGGAGATATAAAATATTTTTGTTCTTCAGAACGATCACATAGCTTCCGTTACCTTCGGTAAGCTCGGAAGCAAAAAATTTATACAAATTTTATTTTAAAGAAAAATAGTAAAAAATCAAATGTTTTATGGTTCCATAACTTGGTAAAGAACCGAGGTCAAATCTGACCTCTGATGTGATGTTCTTGCGATCTGTCTTGTGATGTTCTTGTGATCTGTCTTGTGATGTTCTTGTGATCGACAGATCACAAGAACATCACAAGACACAAGAACATCACAAGACATTGTGATGTTCTTCCAAATACAATTTATTGCTTCTACTAGGTTTTGAAAAAAAATGTTCATCTCAATAGGTTCAGCTGAGCTGGAGGCTATCATCTACGCTGATTTGAAAAAAATCAGAAAAGTAGTTCTATATTCAGATGCATTAGGACCTTTGATGAGTTTGGACAAGTTGTTTTCTCAAAACCCTTATGTAATTAAAATTCGAGACACTATTTTTGATGTTGGTTTACAGCCCCTGTTTTGTTGGCTCCCAAGCCATATCGGCATAACTGGAAATGAAAAAGTAGACGGAGAAGCGAAAAAAGCAATTTTGAATGGACTATTTGTAAATGGACACATATTATCAAAAGATTTAAATAATTTATCAAAAAGGCAATCAAAGATATTTGGCAATCAACATGGAACAACTGTACTGAAAACAAACTAAGAGCTATAAAACACTGCATAGGGTCTTGGAAATCAGCAGACAGGTAGAACAGACGGGAAGAGACAGCACTATGCAGACTAAGACTTGGCCACACTCGGCTAACCCACAGTCACCTCTTCACTCGGGACAAAGAGCCACCAAAATGCAGACTCTGCAATGAAACAGTTACTGTGAAACACATACTTAACTAACTAACTTGATAGAGCAACAGCGAGTTTTAACGTTGTCGTTATTGGCTAGGACCGACCTACTAGTTTTGCTTACATTAAAGACAGCAGTTCTTCTTTTTGCGCATGCTGTGTCTGGGTGTGACAGGAGTATATAATCAGGATAAATTCAAATGTATTACCACCCTCAAGATTCAAGAACAATCCAGACCTGAGGGCTACAGTAACAGTGTTTAATCTGCCCTCAGCCACTAAAGAAAACATTCTATCTTCCGGAGAAACGTTTTTATTTAATCTGTATGGTTACGAAAAGAGTGCAAGTCTGAATGAAGTTAGATATTACAGATATAATAATATAATATCTAAACAACACATCAATAAAACATTTTACCTGCATCACTCCCTCCAACCAGCGCAGCCGCTGCCCAACACTCTTTTCGAGTATAGTTACAAGCCCAACACTGGATAGGCAACAAATTTAGCTCGATTTAGCTCTAAAGGCGGGATTACAAGCTACGATAAATCGATTTTAACAATTTATTGTTATAAATAAATCAAAAGAGTGAGTACTGATTACATGCAACGATTGTTTGTCAAATATTTATTGTCGACCGCGGTACAACTCAGTTAGCCGCTGTTGCGATGAAGGAAGTTCTGTTGTGGTCTATATATGTCATTTGTTTAGCGATTGAAGTTAAAAAGTCTCCAAGACCAAGAAGAAACTGGAGTCACCAGCGGTAGCTGAAGAAAAGGGCGTTTTCTCATATCAAGTTATTGAACTAGTTGCAAAATGAACCCAATGACTGGCGGAATTATTAGAGGATGGATGAAGAGACTTATGTTGAGTTTTTAAGTTTAGTGTCTCCATTTATTGTGAAAAATGATAATGTTACGAGAAAAGCGATATCTCCTCATGAATGAATCTCAGCTACCTTACGATTCCTTGCCACCGAAAGAAGCTTTAAGGACATTGAATTTTCAACTGCCATTTCTAAACCAGCTCTCTGCAAAATAAACTTGGAAACCTGTGAGGTACCTACAAAGTATTAAAAAAAATGCATAGTTATGTTAATTAACAGTTTGTTTATTTACTTTTAAGCTATATACAATACAAACTATAACTAAATGAGTAGTATGAATTGGTCGGTTCTGGACATAGGATATAGATTCGATAATATATTGATTTTGTATTGCATGTTTAGTCTAACCACCTGCCGTCTACTTGTACGAGGCTGTGGAACCACCTCCGATCACCCCCCACCCTTCCGATATGTTTTCGATACCCTCACCTGGTCGCTCACCTGTACACCTGTACACGTGCCACAGCCTCGTACAAGTAGACGGCAGGTGGTTAGACTAAACATGCAATACAAAATCAATATATTATCGAATCGATATCCTATGTCCAGAACCGACCAATTCATACTACTTAAATGTAATAATCATAGAATATGTTGAACACACGAATATGTCCTGCTACTACGAACAATTTGAAAAGTAGGTAGAAGCATTGTTTTCCATTGATTGGTCTGGATTTATGTTAATTGAACTTGACATGTTGTGTGAGTAAGTGAATTGTTGAGAATTGGGTTGTTGAGTATCGGGTTGTTGATAATTGGCATGTTGAGTATTGGGTTCTTGAGAATTGGATTGTTCAAGTGTGTTTGTTTGAGAGTTTGGGAGTATCGTGTTAAGCAGTTGAACGTTATTGGTGAGACGAGAACTGTGTTGTTAAGGTGAGAGAATTGAATTGAAACCTGAGGGTAAGAGAATTGATGGTAGTGTATGGGTTGCTGAGGGTATAGTTGAGGGTTAAATTGTTGATAGTCATTATTATCGAATGAACGGTGTGGATGAACGTTCATTACTTTAAAATCTTTGGTGAGTGCTTCAAGGTCCCCTTCATAAATCTCGTCGTTATGAGTGTTCGAGCGAATACGACCTGGTACATAGAAGGGAACATAGTTTATAGGCTATATACTTTCTGAAGGCGTCGAATTCATCATCATGACGAATAGCTTTTAGCTGCTGTCCCGCTAGTTGTATTACCTTATCTGTCGGAGTCAGGTTCTTTTACCTCTTTGGCCGCAGTACAATTGGTGATGGTGTCACACTTGGTGATGAATTGATCCATCATCTCCTGGTGTTAAGCGAGCCAATGATGGAGGATGGGTTACCTCTCATTGATGGAATTGTTCTAGATCCGTATATTCAAAATCTTTCTGAAACAAAATAAAACATATATTTTCAGTTTCCACAAAACGTATGTGGCGACCACCACCTTGCTGTTCCTAATTGACCCGCGATTCTCTTTTTGTATTAATTATTTGTATTTTATAAGTTTGTATTTTATGCAAATAAATTAAGGTTGTAGCGAGCGTCTGTTTCTCCCGCCTGGAACATCGAGAGCCCGGGGGTATTGGGATGGTCTGACTAGATCCCCCACTCCGGAGGAGCCCTATCTTGCGCACTTCGCTCCCCTCGAGGGGGCTAGGGTGGCAGACCCCTTTTCTTCCCCCTGGGTTATAAGTACGGGTGCACCTCTCGCTGTTCCTCTCCTTACCTCTCGCTGTACCCTCCGTGGGCTGGGAACACCCCACGTGTCTACGGCATTCCTTACCTCTCGCTGTACCCTCCATGGGCTAGGAATACCCCCACGGTGTCTACGGCATTCCTGCCTCAATTCCTATAACCCAATCTGAACAATCAATATAGTTCGAGCCCTTCTGATAACACTAGTCTAACTCCTAGTGCCCGACACGTACAAGAACGGAAGGCAATAACAGACGAATATAACAGAAAATGGTATTGGGTAGATTTACAACTTGAGTAGAAAAAAAAATTGTACGTGTGTCTGTCTGTCGAAAGATAATTGATTTAATTTAATTAATTGTTATGTAATTTAATGCAAATTAATTTAATAAAATATATGGTTGTATTTTTCAGATTCCTAAAACAGCAAATGAGTGGTTGAAAAATCTCTTCAGATTTTGAAGAGAAATGGCAGTTTCCTCATTTTTTGGTTGCGATAGATAACAAACATGTTAGGATTGTTCCCCCAAAAGATAGCGGTTCCTATTACTACAACTACAAAAAGACACACAGTATAGTCTTGATGGCTATAGCAAACGCTCACTGCGAATATATACATATATTGCGATGTAGGAACGAAAGATAGAATATCTGATGGAGTTGTGATAAATAACACTCTTTTCTACGAAAGACTCGAAAAATAACCAATTGGATATTCCTAAACCTGAATCAGTTAGCTTCGATCTTGATCTGGAATGTGTTTTTTTTGGCGATGATGCCTTTACATTGCGACCTGACCTCATTAAGCCTTACAATCGGGATTAACTTAATAACGAGAGAAGATTATGCAACTATCGCATATCCATGGCACGGCACGTGGTTGAGAACACTTTTGGAATTTTAACATCACGATTTCGTATTTTTAACTCTGCAATTAATTTAAATGTTTAAACCATTGAATCAGTAGTTCTTGCATGCTGTCCTTTACATATTTTTTTGCACAAAAAAAAAAAAAAAAAAATATCTTCACCCCTCTTGAATTTTTTTGATAAAGAAAATATTAAGATAATAAATAATGGTATGCTTTATACCAGTTAGCATCATGTGGTGAGTTCAGAGTTGCTGCAAATATATTTTGAACTAATAAAAGTGTGTATACGTTGTGGTTTCAGCAATAATACATGAATACCAAATCCACCAAAAAATCATCTCAATCATGTTTAATGGAGATGATTCAACAGGGAAGTAATTCTACGCCTACCAACTTTACTTCTTAACCAAATATGTGTTACCCGATTTTCCGAAAACAATTCAAAAATTTAGTGGTCGGGAAAGTTCAGTCGATGCGGAGGAATGACTGGCCACTATAAATGAGATGGCCGACCGAAATAGGTGGAATGAGACTATGCCGATAGACGCGCCTTTATGATTTCTCAAACTTCTCTGCTCATTACGGTATAAAAATATCCCAATCCAGCCCTTACCATCTAAAGTCCAATAGGATGACCAAACGTGCTATTCAAACTGTTAAATGTCTCCTCACAAAAGCTTATCAAGAGCATCATGAACCCCTCTCAGCTGTAATTAACTACAGCATCACACAAAAACTAGGACTTCCTGCTTCATGTGACCTTCTGATGGTTAGGAGACTGCGATCTACATTACTAGTTGGAATATCTGCTCTCAAACCTAAGTTTGATATTGATTGTGCTTGTGAACTTATGTTAGAACGAGTCTCTTCAAAAAGCTTATTATAATTCTTCTGTTAAAATGCTTAAGCCTTTAGTTTCAAACCAGGCTGTTTTGCTTCAAACTGGTTAGAGGAAATGGAAACTAGCACGAGTACAGCACCATTCAGGCCCCAATGATTACAGTATAAATGGAGGAGTAGAATAAAGACGCAACAGGCATCATTTAAAACATTTTACTCTCTCTGATAATAATCAACCATCTACACCAAATCATTCTACTAGTGACAAGCAGACAACTCAGGTAAAACCAGTAGTACAAAGTCAAGCTAACTATCCAGAGCACCCTAACGCCCATGAGTTACCTGCAAACCTGAATCTCAGGACGTCGGATCAGATCAGAGTATGTCAGATTTACCCCTATGGTGCAATCCCCAGCTATTACCATATGATGCATCATCAAGCCTCCTGTTAAATAACACCTATAACTCTTTTTTTTATAGTAATTCTTTTATTTTTTGTTTATTTTTAAAGTGGGAAATGTGATGTATGTGTGCTGTGATATTGAATGAATGGGTCTCAAAACACTTCTCAACTCATTTTAGATTTCCGAAGATTGAGATTAAAAAGTTTGACGGAGAACCTAAAAATTGGCTCTTTTAAGGGGTCTTTTTAAAGAAAGTCGACAAAGATGTTATTTTGTCGAATGAAGAAAGAATGAAGAGTCTTAGTATTTAAGACAGAGCACTATAGCAGGATCGAGAGCAAGAGCTGTAGTGGGTAGCTTTCCACAAACAAAAGAAAATTATCCGAAGACGGTCCCTGAAGGAGAGTTTGGGCTGGAAGATGTGTTGATAGACATGGGCTACATCATTTGTCGATTAAGATCATGGGTGGAGCAGAGTAAGGAATCAGAGACGATGACCCAAGCTTAATGAGGTCGAAGTTTGGGCCTTGTTCCTACAGCATGAAAGTATTATACATCCCCCAAGTTGGACATCAATTCAACGAAATCGTGGCAGACGCATGGAAGAACTGAATCTTCAATTCAAATTGTTTTGAATCAAACAGTCAGAATTAATGGAACTTTTTTTTTTTTTTTTTTTTCTTTTTTTTTTAAATTAATCGTTTAACTGTAACAAAATTTTTGTAAACTGAGGATTTCTCCTTAACTTGGTCTATTGGGTACGGCATATTTTCGTTTAAAAATTAAAGTTTAAATATGTTGAACAATTCGCTATATTTCAACCCCTTTGGGTAATTTTCAAGCTAAAACAACAATTAAAATTTAATTAATAATTACATCTTACAAAAAGCCTTACTAGTAATATCAAATTATTTAACAATCTTAAAATCTGTTACAAATTTTTCCAAAATTTCCCTACATTATGATAATTTACTTTTTTTAAATCTATATAATTATTAAAAATCATACCTTTTTACAAATTTTCCATTTAATCCAAGTATTACATCATTTAATCACAGTTCTAGTTAACAATTTTTTAACATATTTCTACTTAATTCAGAATTATTACAGCTAAAATTCTCGTAAGAATCTTTGTCTAAAAAGTTAATATAATCAAACTGATGTATTATATAATGAACTTTTTGTAAGATGTAATTATTAATTAAATTGCAATTTTTGTTTTAGCTTGAAAATGACCCAAAGGGGTTGAAATATAGCGAATTGTTTAAACTTGCTAGCTGAAACATGTTTAAACTTTAATTTTTAAACGAAAATATACCGTACTCAATAGACCAAGTTAAGGAGAAATCCTCAGTTTACAAATATATATAGAGGGTAATTTACTACTAAAGTAACAAAATTATTGAATTTTAAGCTTTTTCTCCCCTTTTTTATACAGTTTTTAATTAATAAATTATTTTTATATAATTATAATAATAATCAAAATATCACTAAACTATCATCTTGTTCGTAAATCAAACTACTTCAGACTGCCAGTAGTTTCCGCTATTTTCAACTCTTTGTAGAAGGTAAAATATTGTTTATAGAAAAAAGGTCAAATTTAGTCTTATATACAGGGTGACCCAGTTTTAATAGGACAAAAAGAAATCCTGATTCTATCGTCAAAGATGAACAGAAAAAAGGTATATATGCCTTATGCAATTCTCAATAGTATTCGAGATATTTCGATACATCGATTCATTTTATACATTGTTGTTTTCTCAAATAAAATGCGTAATAACTCAAAAACAAAAAAGTATTAGAGTTGCGGTTTTCACCATTAGAAAGAGCATTCAATTTTCATTAAAATGACTTAAAATATAACCCAGGTATTGCATTTAAAAAGGAACTTACTCTCATTTATAATGGAAAATTAGAGTAGTTTAAAAAATTGAGTGATATTGAAAACCACCATAACTTTGTTAATACTATAGTAACCATTGAAGTCTGAAGAGCTTAAAAACTGACCCATTTCATTACCTTTAAAATGATATAACCTAACCTAAACTTTCACTGAAATATGCTTAAAAAATGTCAATAAGGTAGCTAAAATTTGCAGTACAAACAAAACATTACTTTGTATTAAATTAACTTAGCATTTTATTTATTTTAAGAAGTGTTTTGTTTTATATAAAATTGTAGCTACCTTATTGAAGTTTTTTAAGCATACTTCAGTGAAATTTTAAGCAATGTTTAGGTTATTTCATTTTAAAGGTAATGAAATGGGTCAGTTTTTAAGCTCTTCAGTCTTCAATGGTGACTATGGTATTAACAAAAATTATGGGGGTATCAATATAACTCAATTTTTTTAAACTACTCAAATTTTACTTTGTAAATGTAATACGTGGGTTATATTGTAAGTAATTTTAATGAAAATTGAATGCTCTTTCTTATGGTGAAAACCGCAACTCTATAACTTTTCTTGTTTTTTAGTTATTACGCATTTTATTTGAGGAAACAACAATGTATCGGAAAAATCGATATATTGACTACTATTGACAATTGCATAAGGCATATATACATTTTTTCTGTTTATCTTGGACCATAGAATCAGGATTTATTTTTTGTCCCATTAAAACTGGGTCACCATGATATCTTCTTATATATATTTTTGCCGTAGAATCCAAATTTGGAGTCAAAAGTAAACCTTGAAGGCATAATTTAACTCTAATTTTTAAGTTTAATAGTGGAAGCTACTAGCTGTTTGTTCATTGAACACATTTATTCATATTATTTTTTTTAACATAGTAAGTTATTACATAATTGTTTAATAATTATTACTAATTATTAAATAATTGGATTCATTAAAATAAATAGAATATAATTAGACCAACTACAGAGAGTAATTAGACCAATTATAGTTTAAGTGTCCATTGTGGTTTTATTGTGTTATAGTGTTTGTGAGTTATGTGTTTATATCTTAAATCGAAGACGAAATTAAATAAGAGTGATGCCATTATTGTTCTCGATTTCGTTTGGGACTAAAATAACTTTTATTTGACTTATCTTTTACGTTTTACCACTTTAATATATTTTGCTTCCGAGCTTACCGAAGGTAAGGGAAGCATTGTGTTCACTTTTGAGAACGAAAAAAGTTTTATGTCTCCGATTTTAAAAATTCCAAGACAGAAATCTGTTTCAGACATCTGGGAACATTTTTGGTTCCGTGTCTGTCTTTCTGTCTGTCTGTCTGTCGGTCTGTGTGTCCGCGAATCGTGAAACGTGCGACGATAACTTGAGTAAATGTCGACCGATTTTAATGAAATTTAGTAGACATGTTCATTTTACCAAAGCCCAGGACGAGTTCGTTAGACAACGTTATCCGTTCAAGCGTTCACGCGCTACGCTCGCGTAAACATGCACTTCAAATTTAAAATTGGAATTTCAGGTCGGGAAAAAACTCAAACTTCATCTATTCAATAAGACAAACATTTTTTACTAATACAATTTTTTAGTAAAACCAACAGCGGCACCTCTATGAAGTGTTAAACATCGCTAAAAACTATTAATAGTTATTACACAATAAACAATATAACAATTAATTAATATAACAATAAAGTACATTATAGGATGCGAGGAAGCTATGTGCCACACTAATTGGCAGTCTATTTTCTATTTCTATTCCGACTGTAATAATATGTTGTTTTTTTTTATAATTAAATACTATTCATAAAATACGTATTTTTATAAATACTTTATTTAGCACATCCATTTTTATTTTATTAAAAACTAATCAAATTCGTTATATAAGTCACGTTATATAACACGTTATAAGTATTACAAAGTTTTAATGAAATTTGAAAAATCCAAAATAAATGAACGAGTTAAGCTCTGTTATCGTTATCACTAATAACAAAATCGCAGCATAGTTCGGTATTCGGCTACAAACAGCACTGACATCACACTTACCAACAAATTTTAAAAATTTCCAGTTTGATATTCGTCACATTTGGATATTGTCAACAAATGCATTGAAAATATCAGTTATTGAAGATCAATTATGAAAATATCAGTTAGTGAAGATCAAATATACCTAATAATATTTTTTCACTATTTATTACTAATCTTGAGTTAATTTGACATATATATTGATTATTACAAATTTAGTTAAATTATTGATCAATACTGCACATAGGTCAGGACTCCCAAAAACGTACGACTTACTCCGTGAGTTCACAGAAAAAGAAAATAACACATCTCTTAAATAGAGTGGGGTAAAAAGGTTAGATGTTGAAGGGTAGAAGAGAGCGAATTTAAGTAGTAGGGGGTACCTAAAGATTACAGATACCGTGCATTGTACATTGATCAAGAGCCAGGGCTCAAGCTCGTATTTACAAGGGTTTAACTTATCTGTTAATATTTTATTTGTGTATTTGCCTTAATTAAATGAAAATCGCATCCAGTATTTATAATTCATAATAAATACATTTCAGTAGTAATTGAATTAAGCGTGCTTACGATCAAGATTTTCATTGATATTGTACATAGAATATATTTTTAAGAAGTCGAGTAAGCTAATACATGATCCGAAAAGCTATAATGAGAAATGTAGCTTAAGGATTTATTTCGATTCCGGAAAATTGTTAAGCTGTGGATTGGTTCAAAGCTGTAAGAGTGCTTTTCTGTGGTGACAGTTTAATTTATTATTTTTGTGAATTTACAGCGAACAAAAGCGCGAAGTTTAAATTAAAAAATATAATATATTAGATTAATTGACAAATATATTAAAAATTAAAACACCTAAAAGGCAATGTAAATAGGTAGATAAATACAGTGAATTCCCATGTTAAAAAAATGCAGAGTTAGCGAAGCTTTTTGCAAAAATTGCCACAGTTATCTAAATATTAGTCACGGAGGATATCTGATAATGATAGTACAGACCTCCAGCACCCTATTAGCAGAAAACATAAATCCTCAGTGCATCTAGTCAGTACAAATGTTTCCAATGTTTTGATCATACATTATAGCCCTGAGGAAATGTCTATAACTGCAGCAGAATTGTGTTTCGCTAACCACTCGGTAAAATATCAACAATCATTTCTTTCATCTGATTGTTTTAATAATCTATTACCTAAAGCTATAAGTGATTCTAAAATAGCTACTAAATACTCTTCTGCGAGGACAAAAACGACCAGTAACTCGTGTTCTTGCTTCATGTTTAATTAAAATGACATGTGACGATCTTAAATTAAGTTTCTTTTTATAGTATAAGCACGCACGCCAGTAATCATAAAGACCACAAAAATGTATCCTCTGGTTATACAATATTTTTCTTTGACCTCTGGAATAAATAATAAATTGTTAAAGTCAAAAGTGACTGGGGAATCATCTGATATAGTTTCTAATTATTGTATAATGGTTGCCACAGATGTCGTCCTTTTTTGGCAGTTTTAACCTCACGGGTAAAACTGAACGGGTTTATACGGTCGGTGTGTGTCCGGGTTTATACGGTCGGTGTGTGGCCGGGTTTATACGGTCGGTGTGTGGCCGGGTTTATACGGTCGGTGTGTGGCCGGGTTTATACGGTCGGTGTGTGGCCGGGTTTATACGGTCGGTGTGTGGCCGGGATTATACGGTCGGTGTGTGGCCGGGTTTATACGGTCGGTGTGTGGCCGGGTTTATACGGTCGGTGTGTGGCCGGGTTTATACGGTCGGTGTGTGGCCGGGTTTATACGGTCGGTGTGTGGCCGGGTTTATACGGTCGGTGGACGAAATTTGCTATGTGTTCGCAAAAGACGACATCACGGAATCTGAAAGGAATGAATTGGGGGTAAGTGAAAGGTGTAGGGAATCAAATGAAAATTATTATCATATCATATTAAGGGTAGAACTATAGAACAGAGGCCCCTGCCTGATATCGCGTCGTTTGTATCAATTGTTGAAGCGATGTATCGATATATTTTATTCACTAATGACCTATCTGCGGTGTTATACAAAACAAAGGCATACAAAATATTTATTCTCCTCTCCACCATGCATGGTGATGCAACGGTAAACATGTCATCGACAAAAAAAAACCCGAAATGGTACTAAACTATCACAGTACAAAGGGGTCATTAAATCAGATGTGTAACACAATGTGTTGTAACAGAAAAACAAACAGATAACCGTTGTGTCATTTTTATTTTATATAACATTGGATGTATCAACGCCTACGTTATTTATTTTATCTACGATTGATAAGAAATATAAACATTATATCTCTGTTTAGATGCGTAGAAAGTGATTATTTACGTACTTGTATTCATTGCGCATGCGCGTCTCATAGTTCTGAAGAATTCCTCTTCTTTACCACGCTAGCGCGGTAAAGAAGAGGAATTCTTCAGCTTTACGCACGATTAGCGAGTTTGTTTACATTTAACAAGACTAATTTGCTGTTTGTTTAGTAATAGTCCAGTCAAATGGTGCTTGAAAAGAGCTCAAAGTGGAAAGTTCTGGTGTAATTGTTGTTAGTGGCTTGCTTTATGTTTTTTGGGGTGCTGAACACGAATCTGAAGTTGTCCAACAAAATTTCCCTCGGCAAATATGAGAAATCATCGAAAAACTACAAAATAAAATGTTTTTTATTGGTTTTCAGCTTATAACTTGCAAAGCAATCTACTCACGCAAAAACTGGTCTAGTAGTAAAATAAAAAGGAGAACATAATCTACAATTTATGTCTGTAACATTTATTTGTACGTCGTATGGTTTTCACGCAAATGGGAGTTGAAATATTGGGAAGAAGTGGAGGGTGGAGGGTACAGGCTGAAGGGTAACTGGTTGGTGGCCAGACTGCGCTGGAAGTTAATTTTATGTTTTTGGGTGTGCTGAACACGAATCTAAAGTTGTCCAACAAAAATTTTACACGCAAATATGAGAAATCATCATAACACCACTTTTTACTTTTATTTTTTTAGTGGATTTCGCCTTATACAAAGCAAGCTATTTACGCAAAAAGTGGAAGAGTAGTAAAATAAAGAGAAGAAAATAACCTACAAATTATTTCTTTACCACATTTTTGTAAGTCGAATGGTTTCTATGCAAAAGAGGGGTTGAAATAACCGGGAAATCAGTAATATTTGAAAAACAACTAGTAACACCATTAATATTTATTCTTTATTTCATGTAGGTAAACACTAGGTTATTTCAACTCCTCTTTTGCATAGAAACCATTCGAGTTACAAAAGAATGGTAAAGAAATAATTTGTAGGTTATTTTCTCCTCTTTATTTTACTACTCTTCCACTTTTTGCGTAAATAGCTTGCTTTGTAAGTTATAAGGCGAAATCCACTAAAAAAATAAAAGTAAAAAGTGGTGTTGTGATGATTTCTCATATTTGCTTGTAAAATTTTTGTTGGACAACTTTAGATTCGTGTTCAGCACACCCAAAAACATAAAATTAACTGCCAGCGCAGTCTGGCCACCAACCGGTTACCCTTCAGCCTGTACCCTCCACCCGCCTCCTCTTCCCAATATTTCGACTCCCATTTGCGTGAAAACCATACAACGTACATATAAATGTTACAGACATAAATTGTAGATTATTTTCTCCTTTTTATTTTACTACTAGACCACTTTTTGCGTGAGTAAATGCAAGTTATAAGCTGAAAACCAATAAAAAACATTTTATTTTGTAGTTTTTCGATGATTTCTCATATTTGCCGAGGGAAATTTTGTTGGACAACTTCAGATTCGTGTTCAGCACCCCAAAAAACATAAAGTAAGTCACTAACAACAATTACACCAGAACTTTCCACTTCAAACTACCATTTGACTGGACTATAAAAGTAACTTTTATATCGAGTTTTTCGTGAAAATCAATGAGTGATTTAAATGATTATGATAAATATGAGGAGAGTAATACGCCTCTCGAAATAATTCGGCACAAAATACAACTAATGAATAAATGTTATCTTTATCAAAAGATAAATACGAACTTGTATGCAGGAAGTTTATTTTTTCTGTATTTATTATTCAAATCTAACAATCGTAGATAAAGTACGGTACGCAACTCGTGCGAAAACGGCATTTTGCATTGTTCGTGTGGTTTTACCACCCTCGCTATCGCTCGGGTGCAAACTCCACACTCGCATGCAAAATGCTACTTTCCGCACTCGACGCGTAATGTACTATTAACAATTTTTATAAAGGAACCACCTGTAACATGGTTCCTTTATAAAAATTGTTAAAATAAATAACGTAGGCGTTGATACATCCAATGTTCAGAAGATAATAAAAATGCCCATGAGCAGAATGAAACGTCTGATGATGCTGCACGAGGAGCTATCAACACCTTGGCAGCTGAAGAGATTAGAAAAACCGTCATTACAAATACCTTAAAAGAATGAAATACAAGGAATTGTTATATAAGGTAAATATATAATTGAAATATAAGGAATTGTTGGGATCAGAAGGTTCTTATTAATCAACAAATGCTTAACCAACTCGATCAGGACAAAACAACAATACCAGAAAATACTGTACCCGATGCTGAAGCAAAAAAGAAGATACACAACAACTATATGTGAAATATGCAAATCCCATATTTGCAAGGAATATCAGATTCCCTATTGCCAGTCGTGTTATGTAAAACTCTACGAATCTCTCTAAAACTTTCTTTTCTTTTTCCTTTTTTCAATTTTAAATTTTTAGAAAAAATATTTTAAACTTTATACTATTACTTGTTGTAGTTCAATTTAGTTTTGAGTTAGGTTAAATGTGTTTTTTTATTGTTTTGTTTGTGTTTAGGCTACGCCTATTCTTTGCATGTTTCTTATTGCTAATCTTTGTACGTATGATTTCTAATTATTGTAACTTATTTATTGCTTTATAACTTATTCTTACTGTACCACCAAAACCACTCGTAACACCAGTTCAACACTACACATCACAACAATATTCAACTCAAGAAACAAGTTAGCATGAGCATGAGCCACCCGGCGTAAAATGAAAACAATAACAAAGGGAAGGTTGCAACCAGGTTCGTTAGGTTCCTTCCAAAATCCAGCATGCTCTCCATCCTCGGCCCACCGGGTGTAACCTCCACCACACCACTTCAACCTGGGCTCAGACCCCTAGCGGCTTCCAAGCGCTCGGTTTCAGCGCTGATTTGAGTACGGTAGACCAGCAAAAACCTACCCAAGGTGGTTACTTTTAGCGAACATGCCGGCGTAAGTACAATTATTTTAATTTTAAGTTTCTTTTATATTATTTGGCCAACGTTAGCGACCGGAGCCCGATTAACGTACAGCTTAACGTCAAGCTTAAGACGCTTATTAATAAACGGGATAGATTCAGCTTAACTGAGTGGTGGTTCTTCGTCTCGTAAGTCGCTGAACTGTGCAGCTGCTAAGCACCGACTTTAGAACTGTGGCCCCTGACGTCTCTATTCCTCCAGACCAGGCGACAGGCAGTGTCAACGCACATTTAAATTAATATGAAATCGTGTGTTGTTTAATTAATTTATCTTATATATAGGCCCCTGTTCCTGACTGGCAGAAGTCCCGTCCTGTATTGTCTAATTAATTGTCCGTGTTCCAGCCAGGCCAGGTAAGTCCCTTTTCCCTACTAACTAACCCCTTCCAATTTTGCATACTAACCTAAACCTGCTTGTGTATTGTCTCGTCCTTACGCCTTGTTATTTATTACGCTATATTATTTATTAACGCCTTGTAATTACTAATTCTTATTTATTTATTTATATTGTTAAAGATTTATTGTTATGCATACAGATTTTTATTGTCATAATTATTATATTTATATAAATTAATCTTAGTTATTTGCTATTAACCATTGCCTGCTTGCTTCATTTTCAATTATATTTCTTTTACATTGCATTTTTATTATTTTGTTTTTAATTTACTGCACGCCTTATTTTCTCCCGGCTTTAGCTTGCTACAGGGATTCTCTCCTCTGGAGTGTTAGGTTCCCTTCGGTACCCATATACGAGTTCGCCTCCTATGGGTCGAAACATGGTCCTTTGGGCCGGATCTGAAAATAGGGCCTTTTAGCTTTTTTTTTTTTTTTTTTTTTTTTTTTTTTTTTTTTTTTTTTTTTTTTTTTTTTTTTTTTCAATACACGTTTGGTGTATACTGTTCCCTGGTAACCCACCTTGGTTCGATTCACCTTCCAACTCAACACCTTACTTTAATTGTTGGTTTCTTTAGGTGGAGTAGTGTGGCTGTTAGCAGTATATTCGGAGTACTCTCGTCGGCACATATTTATGAATTTAAATTTTATCTTTGGTCTTCTTGGCTGTGTGAACTTTGAATTTAGTTTCTCACATTCCTTGCTTTTGTGGTATTATATTTAGCATCCTTATTTAGTTACCACTTATCCTGTTATTTAGGTTGATTTTTGGTATTTGTTAATTGTTAGGTTGTTACTGAGTTTAGAGCTTTTATTGGTTATTATTTACTTATTTTATTGTTTTCTTGTTTTATTTCATTATGATGGGAGATCCAGTAAACCCTGGCTGCCTCCATCCGGAAGAAGCTCAAGGGCACTTTAGAGGACATCCGGGAAATCAGAGATCAGGGGAAGGCTGCCATCTCTGACCCTACTCAGGTCCCGATGTTCAAAGGTATGATGACTACACTAACTAGTTTGTATAGTATAGTACATACAGCTCCCTATACAACGAGCTATGTAAATTATCAGAGGATGACAGGTCTGATTTCGCCATTGCATCAGACCACCTTCAGTGGAGTGCCGCAAAAAGATATATGGATGAGGCTAATTCATACAACTTTATGGTTAACGAAGCAGCCTCAGCCAAGGCCAGTACCAGCGCTCTATCGCTCACTAACACCACGGTATGTGGTTCGTCTAGAGCTAGGGCCAAATTACCTACCATCCCTTTAATTAAATTTGATGGGTCCAAGTGGACCCGCTTTAGGGACTTATTCGAGAGTTTGGTTATTGGGGATGACGAGCTGAAGGACATAGACAAATTTCATTACCTAGTCGCATGTTTAGAGGATCCCGCTGCATCTGCCATTGCCAAGCTTCCTATCACTGAGGCCAATTTCAATATAGCTTGGCAATCTATTAAAAATATTTACGACAATAAACGTTTACTGGCTGGCCATTATTTGGATAGTCTATTAGAATTAAAACCTCTTGTCAAAAAACCGTCTCCTGACATGTTGAGTGGTAGGCTCAGCTTCCTCTCGGAGACTTTGGCCGCTACCTTCCTCCCAAACTAAGATGGTCTGAGTACAAGACCAAATTAGAAAAACTTATAGGCGATGGAACAGGTGAGCTACCAGAACACCCTATGGACTGTTTGATGTTAGTGGATAAATGGATTAAGAGAGCTGCCTCTTACAACATGCAAAGTAATAGAAATAAAAGCTACAGTGAAAAATTGCCATGGTTTGACTTTGAGTGTTATAGGACCAGGAAGGCCGTCTTTAAATATCTAAACCTGTACAGGAAAACTGGCTCTGATATAACTCGACATGAGTACACTAACCGCAACAAAAGGTATAAAATATTATGTGAGGAAAAAGAGCACGAGTTCAATACCATTGGCAATCACAATAATATCCAACTCCAGGGACAGCAAACAGTTCTGGGATGCTGTTAAAATTATAAAAAGAAAGAGTTCACAATTAGGTAACAATATAGACATGTCCTTATGGGTTGATCATTTTGATAAGCTTCTTAACTCACACAATTATTACAAGAAACATTGATACTTTTAAAAAAAAAAATAAACAGGTCAAGTGTGTGCTAGTCAGCACACAGCGAGGGTCCGTACGCCACACTATATAAACAGTGTTTTTTTTTTAAAAAATGCTAAAAAGCTTACTTTGAACTATTCTAAGGGTCTGATTTCTCAAAACACACTCTGATTTTTTTTTTTTTTTTTGCCACTGAACCGGACTACAACCATATAAATACATCGAAAAGACCATAATTATAAAAAAAACGTATTTTGTCAATAAAAAATAAAATAATTTTTTTTTCGAAATTTCCAAAAAGTGCTATCATTACTTTTGGTCGAAGAATGTTCAGGAATATTTTCAGATTTTTCGCACTTCACATAAGCGAGATAGAGGGGGGGGGGGGGTACAGTGGCATGAACAGTGAAGAATGCGAAACTCGTGTATTAAAAAGAATTGACAGTTCCATTGGCACTTGAGAATGACAACTACTTTATTGCAACAGCACATCACGAGAATATGACACCCACACTAATATCACACGCCCAGTGTAGGATTTGACACTATATTGTCAAAGTAATTATTGATGTTTCATAAAATAAAATAACTTTAGCTGAGTCTTTTCAACTGGCGACGTGGATGCCTCAATCTAGAAGGAGAAGCAGAGGGGAAGACTATGAAGAACCCGAACAAAACCTAAGAATGTCGAACACTAAAAATAATGAGTATTTAAGACATGCAGTTAGTGGCTTTATCTTTCGACCTTTTCATCCACAAAAAGAGACGTGGAAATATTACATTCAACAATTCGAACTAGAACTGTCAATACATGATCTGTTGGAAGGCAATGAAGCAGAATTTGAAATTATTAGGAACAAAATTTTCCTGTCAAGAATAGGTGCAGAACCATTAAAATATTATTAAATATCTTCATCTTTCGACCTTTTCATCCACAAACAGAGACGTGGAAATATTACATTCAACAATTCGAACTAGAACTGTCAATACATGGTCTATTGGAAGGCAATGAAGCAGAATTTGAAATTATTAGGAACAAAATTTTCCTGTCAAGAATAGGTGCAGAACCATTAAAATAATATTAAATATCTTCATCTTTCGACCTTTTCATCCACAAACAGAGACGTGGAAATATTACATTCAACAATTCGAACTAGAACTGTCAATACATGGTCTATTGGAAGGCAATGAAGCAGAATTTGAAATTATTAGGAACAAAATTTTCCTGTCAAGAATAGGTGCAGAACCATTAAAATAATATTAAATATCTTCATCTTTCGACCTTTTCATCCACAAACAGAGACGTGGAAATATTACATTCAACAATTCGAACTGGAACTGTTAATACATGGTCTATTGGAAGGCAATGAAGCAGAATTTGAAATTATTAGGAACAAAATTTTCCTGTCAAGAATAGGTGCAGAACCATTAAAATAATATTAAATATCTTCATCTTTCGACCTTTTCATCCACAAACAGAGACGTGGAAATATTACATTCAACAATTCGAACTAGAACTGTCAATACATGGTCTATTGGAAGGCAATGAAGCAGAATTTGAAATTATTAGGAACAAAATTTTCCTGTCAAGAATAGGTGCAGAACCATTAAAATATTATTAAATATTACTATGATATTGCTGTTAGCTAGACTGATTAGCTATCAAGGTTATATATGGGTTAAAGTATTGTATTGCGTATTGTTGTATTGGTTTCTTCGAAATGTGTATGTCTCTTTTATATCCGTGTTCATCGAAGTATATTATATTGATTTTATAAAAGTGTAGTCTTTTATTGACTTATTCATTTACGCCCTTTATTAGGTTATGGGCCCAGGACGTATATGAACAGTTTTGTGTAAGGTATTAGTTGACTACGCTATAAGGTTTTTGTGTTTTGCGTTGTTCGATATTTGTATGTGTGTTTTTACAATGTCGGTCACAGAAAGATTAAACATAGTCCCATTTAATGGGAAGGACTTTAAAAATTGGTCGTTCCGCGTAAAAAGTGCCCTAAAACAAGAGGGAATCGAAAGTGTGATCGAGGTTTCGACATTCAGTAGTAAAGAGACGAATAATAAAGCCGAGGCCAAGGCTCAGGCCGTAATTATTATGACGGTAGCAGATAGCCATTTAAAGTATGTAAGAAACCAAAAATCATCGTATGATATGTTCAAGAATTTGGAGGAAACTTTTAAGGCAAAAGGTACAAGAAGCCAGTTGTACTTGAGAAGGTGGTAGAACTACAGTGTACGGTGCCCCCACTAGATATCGCAAATTAATGACGCCATATTTCGATATATACAAATAACGCATGATTTGCGTAATTTTACAGGTTTTTTAAAAAATGTGTTTGTTTTGTACTTGAATTCATTTTGTTAACCTTAATTTTTTTTCCGTAGAATTTTTTTTGCCGTAGAATTTTTTATCGCCTCATTTTCTGAAGGAAACAACCCTCCTGCATATAGACCAGGTAGAGGTCCAATTAAACGTTTTATTTTCTTGTACCTAAAGTTGGCCTTAAGTACATACAATTGTTAACAAGCCATCTGTGTCTCATTGACTACTTAGGATTAAGTACCTCTACCCAATATTTAATTTCTCGTGGGCCCACAAAAGGCCTTCTCTTGTGGTGTTTGGTGGCGTACTTACCTTCCTTTTTATCCTTTCCACCATCATTTTGGTTTCTCCATTTTCCAGATGTCCGTTCGTTAGTTATTAAAGTTTTGTCCCTTTGTTTTATTTTCCTGACTTACCCTCTTAGTTTTACAATCGACAAATGGCGCCTCTAAAAATACCGTTCAACAGATCTGGTTGTTACGGTTAAACTGAACCATAACCCTACAAATAGCACCGCTGAGTTGGGCAAAACCATTTCGAAACAACAGTCAGGTTACTGGCTACAAAATAACAAAGTTGTGTGCTTAGTGACTGACAATGCGGCGAAAATGGTCAAGACTCCAGAAATCGCACAAATTAAACACTTACCTTGTTTTGCTCACACTCTTCAGCTTGGAATTACTGATGCTGTAAGTGATTTATCTGAATGTTTGCCAATATTATTATATGCAAAAGAAATAGTGCGCCATTTTAAATCTAGCAAATTGGCAACGGAAATGCTGAGAAATGAACAAAAAAAGTGTCCCAACCAGAATTACAATTAATACAAGTAGTTCCTAGTCGTTGGAGCAGCACTTTCTTCATACTAAAACAGATTCTGGATATAGGAGATTCTCTTTTGAGTGCAGTTGCAAAAACTGATAGAACATATTTTAAAAAGGATGAATTAGATTTAGCGACACAAGAAGTTTCAGGTGAGAACTATATCACTGGATTTTTAAATACATCAATAATTGTTTATTGTCTTACGGATAAAATGAATAAAATAAAACAGGCTACACAAATCGGGGGAATACTTACACAAAATATAAAAAAAGGGTTAGATAACAGAGGCTGGTTATAACTAGCCGTCATGAAGAGTAAATATCGTTTGCTATTAGATGTGACAAAAGAACTTAAGTTGCACTGTCAGAATTTTACGTTTCGGTAAACTATGTGCCAATAAAAAACAGGCACACCCTTCACATTAGAATTCTTAATTATTATTATACATCTCATGGTCTATGGGTAATTATTGTTTTTTTTTATTAATACAACATTTAAACATTATAATGGTATTTATTTATGTACCACCTCACCTTAAAAGTACCTTTGAGAGGGAGGAAACGGAGTAGTAATCCCTCAAAGAGGAAAAAGTGCTAAAAGCAAGTGGTGAAAGCAGCACTTCAGCCAGATGTTTCATCGTGTGATGCACCGTTGTAAGAAGTGCTGGGGAAAAATGGGTGAGAAGCACTAGAAAAAATTATTTGATTCTTTTTATGGCATGAGGCCCCATGAGAAACAAACCTCTACTTCTTTTCACAAGTTCAGGTAAATTTTATTTATGATTCTTTGATATTTTTTAAGCTTACTATTTTCTTTATAAAAAAGGATGAATCCAAAAACAAGGTACGCCCATCCAATGACAGCCAGTTTAGAAATCTATCTTCCATAGTAACATTTTATTTCCCCCCACTTCTTCTTATATTTTTGTTGTATGTAATTTACCTTGATCTACTCAGCTTGTCTATACTTCTTATGATTTGCATTTAAGAGGCTGAATAGCTAAACAGAAATTAATGAGATTTTGGTGCTGGTGAAGCAGGAAACTCTGTGACCAGATAAACAGAGTTAGTTAGTTTTATTTTCGCATGTATTATTTGTTAGGTTTAATCTACACTTTCATGCTCCCTGTCTCTGATTTTTGTAAAACATGTGACAGTTTAGATATTAAAACATAGTTCAACAAACTCAATAATGAATATGACAGGAGCTTCTAAATGAATTAGAAAAATAATAACATCTGAGAAAAGCTAAATTATCTCGAAATGGCCATTAAAAGAACCCCAAAGAAACTGACATTGATACAACAGTAATATCATTTGATCTAATAAAAAGGTAGGGTTAGCGAGATGCTGACAAATAAAACACAGTTTAAGGTTTATGCTAACGTTTCGCTAAATTTATTAGCATCATCAGAGCAAATAGACAAAGTATAACATAAAAATTATATAGATGTTGACTCTAAGACATGTTACAATAGAATTTTCTATTATAACATGTCTTAGAGTCAACATCTATATAAATTTTATGTTATACTTTGTCTATTTGCTCTGATGAAGCTAATAAATTCTATTATACATGTTGTTATAATACATGCTATTATACATGTTGTTATAATACATTCTATTATAACATGTCTTAGGAGTCAATATCTATATAATTTTTATGTTATACTTTGTCTATTTGCTCTGATGATGCTAATAAATTTAGCGAAACGTTAGCATAAACCTCAAACTGTGTTTTATTTGACAGCATCTCGCTAACCCTACCTTCTTATTACTCTTGATCTGTCACGAACTACCTTAATTATTTGGTCTAATGAAAACTTTGCCAACTTTGTTTTGGGGTCCACTATTTAAAGACAGGTGATGTGTTATGAACGTTTGGCAAGAGGGTATAGCCTCAAGAGGTTGGATCTTGCCTTATGCATTATTTTAAAAATTTTATTTCAACTTGAGAAGGTTATAATGGTCTCAGATGCTTGCGGAGGGCAGAACCGCAATATAAAAGAAAGTCTACTCCGTCGATATATTAGACATCACTTTTTAGTCAGTGGCAGTGGCACAAACACGAGAAGGGCTGAAGGGGCTGAAGCCCCCCCTCCCGAAATTGTTTTGGTGTGACAGAAAAGACAGGCATTTTTTAATACGTCAAAAAGACAGAAAGTTTTGCGAAGCAGAATTGATGAACTGGTACTCGGAACGCAAAGAAAGAAGTTAAAACAGCTGTGCCCTACAAAAATGAAAAGCATGAAGCGATTATTATTATGGTACAATTAATTCATGCCGTGACAGCTGCTCTAGAAGATATTCGCTCGTAGGACGATAGAGAATCTTCTTCGGGAGGATATTCTCTTTTACGCGCCATTTAGCAACACGAGTTTATAGTAGCTTTGCTTTCTGCTGAAAAATTTCTCAGCTATACATTGCCACTAAGCAGAGCGCTTCTATCATCTGATTCTGACGTCTGTTCTACTATCCAGAGTGCAAAAGAGTTCTGCTATTTCAACAATTAGATTAAACTTAGATGAGCATTTTATTTTTTTGCGATATTTTAAAAAATGTATGGAAACAGCAGAGAAAATTGAGACATAAATAACACTTCCAAAAATTGTAAAAGGCCGTCAGCAACATCGAGCCAAAGTACCAGCTTAAACTGCAGAAGAATATTTCAGGAGATCAATTTTTAATCATTGGATTGACTGTTTTATAAGTAACATGAAAGAAAGACTTAGTAAACACAAGACAATCTTGACTTGCTTTTTGAGTCTTTTACCTACAGGTAAAAGTCCCACAGAAGAGCAGTGTCGGCACTTTAAATTAGCAGATTTTTATGAAGAAGATCTAGTTCTGGACAATTTAAACCACAAACAATTATTAGTAGAATTCAACACCTGGTATGAAAAGTTTATAAAATCAAATAACACTAGTTCTAGTTCTTCAACCATTCCTAAAAACGCAATACAGGCTCTAAGTATGTGCAGACATTTATTTTATCCAATTATTAATACTTTACTAAAATTTGTTTTTGCACCATTCCGGTAATAACTTTTTCTGTTGAACGGTCTTTCTCCACCTTAAAACGATTAAAAACATACATCAGACATTCTATGGGATCAACCTGATTGAACAGCTTGGGCAGTTTAAATATTAAAAAAGAAATTAATATTGTGAATTTAATTTGTAAAATTAATAAGTGATGACGTCATTGACGTTTTAGTTCTAAAAGGTCCTAGAAATATAGACTTCGTTTTCCAGAATCTGCAGTAGCAAAATAACACGTTGTAAATACATGTTCGATTCGTTTAATTATTTTGCTTTACATTTTATTACTTTTTTATTTATTTGTTTTCAAAATAATTTACTTGCAACACCAATTAAGTAGATTTATTTTTAAAGTTGATTATTACATCAATAGTATCTTATTTATTTCAATTTGTGTTATTACTACATTTTAATTGTATTAAATTGCATAATAATTTAGTATCGACATTATCTTGGCTTTCTTTAGTCCTTTCAATCCAATGCAACCATATTTTATCGGAGTATCTATCATATTGCACTGCTCTAATCGCAAATCAGACAATAAGAATAAATGAAAAGCTAGAAAAGAATTTAAAACATCATATTGGACGACAGTGAACGTAGAGAAGAAACCTCTCAACTTTTTAAAAACAGATTTCAACATCATACTAAAGACATCATTAACTACAACACCAACACAGCTACATCAGAACACGCATGCCACACTAAATACACAATAGATACAGATAAATATAATATTTTACTCAAAGAAAAACGCCTTACTCTTGAAATGTTAGACATAAAATCAAATAAGAACACAATAAACATGAAACAGGACACAAATAAATTAAGTAATATAAAAGCTAATATTCTATCTTATATAAATAACAATAAATTAATTCATTAATTTATCTCCAATAGGGACGAAAAGTAACTTTTCAGGGCTAGTTTATAGGTAATAATGTTGGTCTTTTCATCCCGTTCTTAAAAACGGGGAAATAATGTAAAAACAGGGAAATAATGTAAAAACGGGATTATAATCCACGTTCGCCAACCTAATTATTTAGTAAATACTAGAGAATGAATGGCAAATATAGCGAATTGATTGAAATCAGGTTGGCAACACTGCTTTAAAACTCCCAGCTGTATTGCGAGTCATTCTACGATGCTTTGTTTACTTTTGTTTAGCTTTCGTTGAACTTTTTTGTATTACTTTAAATGTGATTATTAATTGTTTTAAATAATTTATATTGTTTTATTTTTGTATTTAATTCGTTGAATAAAGAAATACAAATGTTTTCTTTATTGATTAAATCTTATACAGCGCTTTTTCTGGAGATAAAATTTTGTAAGTACCTCGAGAATAATGCATTATTATTCTCTTGTTATAATTATCTCCCTCGGCTTCGCCTTGATTCCTTCGGCTTTGCCTCAGGAATCAACTCAGTCACGCGGGAAATAATACCTTACATTATTCCCTAGGTGCATAAATAACTATTTTAACATCAATAGTATATTTTTCTCCGTTCTTTATTTTTAAACCTTTAATAGTTTTTGCGTAATCCTTTTGATTTTTTCCACTGCTACCTGACCTTTCAATACAAGTAAACTTTCAATATGTAGATCACTAAAGAAGCTCAGGTTCCCTGGGCGAAATACATTTTTACTTTAGTTATTAACTGGGTTTTAAACGGTAATTCAAAATTTTCTCTTTTACACTTACGGGCAGCTCTCCGTGCCTCTTTCTTTATTATGTGACATTGCTTGTCAAACCACGGTTTGCTATATTTTTTAACCGGTTTATTTGTCGAGTTATGTCTGTATTGAGTGCTAAGTTTCATACCTACAGTCTGTGCAGTGTTCTTTATCTTGTCTACAAGGAAGCTATTAATTTCATTAACAGAAGAATCTGCTATGCTGATTTTGGCATTAGATAAGCTTAGAGCCAATTGCTGTTGATAAGTTAAAGATTTTTCTTGGTTCCATATAAATTTATTGCTAGTTAACGTATAGGGAATTGTCTTGCTTATATGTAAGTGAGTTTTAGCATGGTAATTTAAACGTAATTCTATAGATTTTGTTTTGCAAGTAATGAAAGCATTTATATGCTTGATTATTCAATAGGTAATGTTAACATTTTGTCTTGCAATTTTATTGCTTGTACAGTTGTTTTCCGTACGTTAATATTTATAACTTTGTTATTATTTGTAGTCATAAATATGTCTCGAGAAGGAGGCGAAATATAGTCGCTAGATGAAGTACTCCCCCCCCCCCTCTTTCACTAGCCCAAATCACTGCTACTCATAATAATAATATGTTTAATATATTTCACCCCCGCAAGAAAAGTGACACAAATCAAAAAATTTCGAATTTCTGATTATTCCATTTTTTGAAAGCTTTTAGGCGTGTAGTGCAACAAGAAAAACGTCCCATCTCTAATTGCTATAATATCCGCTAGAATTAACTAAATGTCACTATCGCACCAGCAGAATGCGCTGCTTCCTTGCAAGAAGAACGTCACATCTTATAGTTACATGCTGACCTTCGGAGGAGAAGTTACTACAATACGTCGTGAAAAGTGTCACATCTTGAGTTGTGTCAGTGTTCCCGCGTGTTATTGAGTTTTGTTTGGTATCTTCAGAGTCATATTTTGTTTTGTGTCACTGTACTTGATAAAGGTGAGTGCATTATTTGTTATAATAACCGTTATATTTTCAGTTGTGACAGTATTCCTTCACCAACCAGCACCAATATAAGATTTGACCTGTAATACTACTGTCAGTTTCAGGGAATAAAAATTTAAAATTAAGGCCAGGTTTAGACGATGAGATTTCCTCGAATAACGTAGAATTGTATTAATTTATTTACACAGAGCTCATACGGTAAAATCCCGCGTTCGATCAATTTTGTTCCCGTATCTTGTTACTACGGAAAAGGAAAGGGATTTATGATTCGATAAATCTCAAATGAATTTTCCCGTAAACAAGATGCAGTAGCGCTTACGTTTATATTCTGTTGTTCACATGCATGCGTGAACAAATCTAAAAGAATAGTCTCGTGTGAAATGCTGCCTCATATTCGATAAAACCGTATACTTGAAAAATCGAATCGAATACTTGAAAAATTGAACCTAAACAAAAATATGTACTGGTCAATATACATTATTATACTAGGCATCGCGTTGTTCTATTATTCAATCGAGCGTATAGGAATAAATATTGCATTTTTAAGAAAATAGTTAATCATGATGAATGTCACAGTTAAAGATGATTAGTGGAATAGATGCTAGTAAGGGGAGTAGGGTTCTGTGCCTTGCTAACTTTCCTACTAACACTACCTCCTAGTACACTACTCTATAACTAAACTAAACTCAAATAACTATTATTATACCACTACACGCAAAACTTAAAGTAAAATTTTACATTACAATTTTGATTGTACTACTTTAAACGATGAATATAAACAAAATACTCTCTTCTTGGTTCAAAATGTAGCCTACATTATAGCTTCATTAACTCCACTATTATTGTATGTTATAAATTTAAAAACAAACTATAATAGCTATGCATTGTTAATTCGTATTAATTAAAAGCACATATTCTGTAGTACCATTTTATGTTTGTTATATAATTACATACTGTTCATATAATTAAAATAATAACGAAATTCTTACAGAAAAAAATAAAAAAATTTTTTTTTCGATTTTTACTATATTGCTATGTATGTATATCTCTAATTATTTAATCTCTTTATTTATTGACTTACTTTTGAGTTTTATAGCTAATAAAAGTATATAATTTATGTAAATATTAAACAATTCAGATAATATTGCATTATAAATGTGATATTTTGCAATTTCCTAAATCAAATCGCTATTTTTTATATTTTTTTAAATACCGATTTTCAAATGAAAAGCGGCACCATTTACAATTTTCCGATTGACCTGAAACATTTCAAAAATATTTTTTTCATGGATTTGCACAAAGTTAGGGGCTTGGGAGCACAATATTTTAAAAATCCGTTTATAGATTTAAAGGATTCATAAATTTTTATCACTTCATTGCGGCGTCGTTATTTTTACTAATTGTATTGTGTTGGAGACCAACAGTTGTTCTTTATTTTACTTTATTATTTATGTTTTTATTATTTTGTAAAAAATGGCAATTTTAGCAACAAACGGACATATCACTTCTACATTTTAAACTCATTTCTTCGTTAACGTAAATAACGTAAGATTCGCAGGAAACCACGATACAACCTCGTCCTTTTCTTCGAACGTGTTCGGCAAAGGCGCATCACTTTCACTGGAATTCGAACACATATGATCCTACGCAAGATTTTCCTTACGTAATTACGTAGCAAGATAAGGAATCCGTATCCTGCGATATACGCATTCGCCCTCCGAAATCTGCAGAAGACGGTTCTCATCGCTTTGTAAAAAGCGACCGACACGTGCACGTGTCACCCTTCAATTATTAATGTTTAAATAATTTAACTTCACTAGTTTAGCATCAGGGCCCTCAGCATCACTTAATTTTACTTCGCATCTTCTCATCTCTTCGAGTCGAACAGTAGAAGACGTGGGACTAGCAGCTTGCAGCCTAGGTCGCAGCGTCAGCGTGGACAAGTCACCACGGCTAAGTCCATTTTATATATATAAAATTTCATGTATTTAATTTAACTTCAGTGTGAATGTGTGTGTGAATGATTGTTTTGGTGTGAAACAATTTTGTGTATAAATTTAACTTTTAACTTAACTGGTGTGAATGCATGTGTGAAAGAAGCTTCAGTTATCTTAAATTCCTTTTTTTTTCGATCTATTGTCTGTATTCGGTTTCGGAACGAATGCAGACAATATATCTGGTTTAACTTTATTTTTTCATTTTTTAAACTTTCATTTGTAAAACAACTGCTGGTAACTTATTCCGCGTGGCGTGTGCCACACGTAAATTTATTTGATTGCAATTATATGCTTGTTCGTTACGCTATCAATTCTTGTTCGTAGTATTTCATTTTCCTTTTTTAAAGGTGGTCCTTGGGTTATTTTTTTTGGTAATTTTGGAAACCAGATTATTTAGAAAATCATATAAGGTTTGTACCCTATGAGTCTAACATATTGAGAAAAAATAAAATTTGTCTCAAAAATCTTACTATCCTAAAATTCCAATCTTAAACTTGATGCTTACGTTTACGCGAGTGTTGTGCGCGAATGCTGCAATGCATAACGCTTACAAACGTGCCTGAGGATTAGGTGAAGGAATACGTAAACCAAATTTTAAGTACTAGCTATATTTTGTCGATTAGGCATTAATTTTCGTTACTTGGTTTTCCAGACTTTCGGAAAAATGGCCTTTTTATCACGTGGAAAGAAGCTGGTTCGTTTGGCACTCGAGGAAGAATCTACCAAGAATAATAATAACAATACTGGAGAGTTTCCATTTTTATTTTTTATTCCGTTGACAGCAAGCGAAGATAAAACCCCGGACAATGATGGTGGCTGTGGATCTTTCAATTCCACCTTGGTGAACGATGCTCCTGAATCAGAGATAAAGGCCAAAGAGGCTGCAGCTCCAGAAGATCACGAAATTAATACTGAATTACAACAACTCTACTCTAGCCAAATTGATAACATCTGTAGCACAAAAATTACTCTCAAGAGGAGCGCTCAACCCTCTATCTTTAAATCTATTCCGGCTAGCCAACTAGATGACACTTCTTCATTGCCAGATGTTAGTGCTTTGTCATCAGATGACGTGGATGGTGATCCTGATTTCTACATAATATCGACAGTCAGTGAAAGCTCGCCCTCCGAGTCAAAGATCAACCTTTACAATGTTTGTGAACTAACGTCACCAGCGGAAGCCCCTATTGTACATCCTAAAAAAAGGATTCGAAATATATCTGGATGGATTAAAGAAAAAGCCAAGAACCTACGAAACCGGGGTAAAGCTTATGTCTCGACATCCAAGTCAAAGAAAAACATTAAAGACAAGAAAATGCTTTCTCCTTGTACATCCAAGTGTAGGCTGCAGTGCCACAGTAAATTTACTGAAGAAGAGAGACGTAAAATATTTGAATGCTATTGGGAACTAGGAAATATAGAAAGGCAGCGGTGCTTCGTCGCAGGAAACGTTGACACGATTTGCCCAAAATACAGGTATGTTAACTCTGAGAAACACCGCCCAATGAACCACGCATTTTATCTTCATAAGGGAGAATCTTAACTGAGGGTCTGTAAATTATTTTTTCGGAATACATTAGGTATTAACGATAGACCAATCAGAACTGTTTTAAGCAAAAAAATAAATGGCATGACAGTGGAAGACAGACGAGGAAAGCATGGTAAACACCAAAAGGTACAAGAGAGTATTAAGGACTCTGTTAGAGAGCACATAAACTCCCTCCCTAGGACAGAGAGCCACTATCTTCGATCAAATACCTCTCGAGAGTACATTACTGGGGACAAAAGTCTCGCCGACCTCCACCGAGATTACGAAAAAATCCAGACAGCTAAAGGAGAGTCTGCTGCCAACCTAATGATGTACTCTAGAATTTTCAACAGTGAGTTTAATATATCGTTTTTTTCACCAAAAAAGGATTTGTGTAACTTATGTGAGTCTTTTAAAAATGCTCCTGATGACCAAGAGCTCAAAGTGAAATATGAGGAGCATCAACGAGGAATTAAGTCGACTGTCCAAAGAAGCAGACAAATAAAATTATACCGTTTTTTCATTTCCAGTATTTTTTATGTTTCTTGATAAATATGTTAAATTATTTTATATTTTATAAAAGCTATAATTACGTGCTCTACAATTATGCTGTAAATTTTTGAGTTTATTAAATTTTTACACCTTATTTGATCACTGATGAAGCTCAGGCTCCTTGAGCGAAAGCTCTGACAATAAAAACGTAAACCTAACCTACCGGACTTTTATTCCAACAAATCTCCTTCTCTCTTATATATATTCTACAAGTCCACAAAATACCCCTTCTATTTGTTTTCTAAAAAAAATATTGGCCCTAACTTCGTCGTAGCAACGTTTGACCCTCAAGCCGTTATGCCATCACCAACAGGGGATGTGTCGATTTTTTATTACAAATCGAAAATAAACTCGTAAAATTTTACGAGTAAATGGTTAATTGAACCTACAAAAATAGAAATTTATCATTTTATCTTACAAATTATATTTGAACAACACAAAATAATTGATTTTATAAATAAATATTATATTTCTTTTGTGCATTATATCAACTGGAAATTTTAATAATACCCAAAACAAAGTTCCCTTTTACAACTGAAGTATCTCACAAGATCCTTGGCACAATAGTGATAATTTTACCAGAGTTGACTGAAGTGTCTTGTAAGATACCTCTCAGTAATTAATTAATAATTAATTAATTAATTAATTAATTAATATTTTCATAGACAATACGTCAATAGTGTTAGGGAAAATCCAACAAAAGCCAATTTTTCTTTTTTTTTTGGTCTCAGTCAATAAAGGGTTAAATTCAGCAAGATCATAATTTTCTGCTATGAAAAATCAAAACCATTTATCTTTGGATTCAAGTATTCTTACGACCAAATACAATTCACGGATGTAAACGTCAGGGGTAGAAAGTGCCGGCATAGTGATAACAGTGAGTTATCACTGAAACAAGCATACTGCAGTCGATTCCCAATTGCAGACAGTAAAAACAAAAGACTGCATGTCCTTAATTGCGTGTAATAGCATTCCAAGAGTTTATGCTCCTTTTTTCTCTTCATTGTAAGAAGAAATAATTATGTATTTTATTTGAAGTTTATTTTAATTTTTTATTTTATTTTTCAAATTAATATTATTTGCTTTATTGCTTCCGAGCTTACCGAAGGTAACGGAAGCATTGTGTTCACTTTTGAGAACGAAAAACTTTTATGTCGATTTTAAAAATTCCAAGACAGAAATCCGTTTCAGACATCAGGGAACATTTTTGGTCTCGTGTCTGTCTGTCTGACGGTCTGTGTGTCCGCGAATTATGAAACATGTGACGATAACTTGAGTAATTGTCGACCGATTTTGATGAAATTTGGTAGACATGTTCATTTTACCAATGCCCAGGACGAGTTCGTTGGAGAACGTTATCCGTCCAAGCGTTCACGAGCAACGCTCGCGTAAACGTGAACTTTAAATTTAAAATTGGAATTTTAGGTCCAGAAAAAAATCTAACTTCATCTATTCCAGTGATTCTCAACCTGGGGGGCGCGCCCCCCTGGGGGGGCGTAGACAAATTACAAGGGAGGCGTGAGTGTATTAAAAAAGTTTTAATTTATTCATTTTTGTGGTATAAATTTTAAAAAATTATCGTACTTTTTTGTACTTAGTACTCGGACACACAATAACTGTAATAACTCTATAATAATCTGGCAACACTGTAAGAGTGTGAGAATGGTTAATCCTCGGAGTACGTAAGGGGTAGAGGGAACAATCCGATTTAATCAGCTGATAACAGTTGATACATAAAAGTTTTACCAAACTGCCGCTTGTAAGTGCTAGTATCCTTCTACCCCTTCTACTCTGGTGTCATCCAGAGATATGAGTACCGGTGTCGCCAGACGCGTGATTCTTGTCGCCTGTATTGTTTGTGTTAAACGTATTAATAAGCGAGAGTGACAATTTGTGTGTTATTGTAGTAGGACTGAAAATGGCTAAATCACTACAAAAGAAAAGACTACATTCTGATGACTATATTAAATACGGATTTACCTTCATTGAGAAAAACGGTAGTCATTTACCACAATGTGTTATTTGCCATGTTGTTCTTAGTAATGATGCAATGCGACCAGGGCGTTTGGAACGACATTTGACAACAAATCATTCTACTCTGAAAGACAAGCCTACTGACTTTTTTATTGCCAAGAAAGATGGCCTTAAACGCATAAAACTTGATTTCTCTGGAAGTTTTCGAATAGAAAATGAGAAAGCTGTTGAAGCATCTTACAAAATTGCATTGTTGATAGCAAAAGACAAGAAACCCCATACAATTGGTGGGTCTCTAATAAAACCTTGTTTACTTACTGCTTGTAGTACTATACTCAGTGAAGACAGCTGTAATAAAGTTGCAAAAATTTCTCTGTCAAACGACATAGTAAAACGCAGAATTAACGAAATGGCTCTGGATTTAAAAAATCAAGTAGTGCAAAAACTAAAGAGCTCCCTGTTCTTTTCTTTGCAGTGTGATGAAACAACCGATGTTTCAAAACATGCACAGTTATTGTTTTACTGCAGATTTATTGAAGGAAAACAATTCTTTGAGGAAATATTGTTTTCAAAATCTCTCGAAACCACAACTAAAGCGGTTGATATATTTTCTGCTCTTCATACTTTTTTAGCTGCTAATGACCTTCCTTGGGAGAAAGTTGTTGGAATATGTACAGATGGAGCCCAAGCCATGACAGGATGCCGATCGGGATTTATAGAATTGGCCAAAAAAAATAATCCTAAAATAATCGGTTCTCACTGTATCATACAGAGACAAGCTTTAGCATGTCAGACTTTACCTGAATCACTCAACTTAGCTTTAATCATAGCAATTAAAATAGTTAACCATGTCAAATCCAGCGCTTTGAACACTAGACTCTTTGAGGCGTTGTGTCGTGAATTGAATAGTGACCAAGAAACTCTTCTCTTTCACACAGAGGTTCGTTGGTTGTCCAAAGGAAATATGCTTGCTAGATTATTTAACTTAAAATCAGAAGTTGAAATATTTTTGATGAGTTCAAGACAAGAAGATCTGCACAGAAAGTTTACAGATGATAAATTTATCTTTTACTTGGCATATTTATCAGACTTTTTCGAAACACTCAACTTTCTGAGCCTGAAGCTACAAGGACAGAAAAACATTTTGAAGAATTTTGATGCAGTTAAGGGTTTCACAGAAAAGATTGCCCTTTGGCAACGCCGCCTTCAGAGTTCAGAGCCAAACTTTTCATCTTTTCCAAGATTAAACGACCTCCTCGACGATAAAAAAAATCTTCCTTTACACATAATAAATAAATTAAGAAAAAAAATAATTAACCTTATATCAGAGCATTTGGTAGCACTGAAAAATGAAATTAGAAACTATTTTCCAGATGTTAGTTCAGAGAACTGGGAGTTTAAGTTGACAAGAGATCCCTTTAACATCAACGTGGATATACTTCCTGATCATATTCAGGAACAGACAATCGACCTAAAATGTGATTCTCAAGCAAAAGCGGAATTCGCAAACATGGATGTTGAAGATTTTTGGTTAAGTTATTTTCCTGTTTACCCACAAGTTGCTTTGGAAGCTGCGAAGTTGTTAGTACAGTTTTCATCCACATACCTCTGTGAATCTGGATTTTCTGCGTTAGCATACATAAAATCAAAATATCGAGCAAGACTGGATGTCGAAAGTGACCTGAGGTGTGCTTTGTCACAGTTACTACCAAATATAAAAAAACTTGTCAAGGATAAACAGTGCCAGTCCTCTCATTAATGTTGCGGAATTGGCTGATTTTACAGTTCAAAATATCTGTATGTTTCAATATCTTATATTTAAAGTTATGTATATTCATAGTAATATTAAATGTGTGTAAAATTATCTGAAGTTTAATTTAATAACCAGCTTTAGCTTACCTAACCTGCTTAAGTTTCATATTTTGATTGTACTATATGTACTGACCAATAATGGTAGGGGAGGGGGGGGGGGGGGGGAGGCGTGAGCTCCCATCAATGTTCAAAGGGGGGCCCAGAGCCTGAAAGGTTGAGAACCCCTGCCATAGAGAATTAAAAAAAAAAAACATTATTTTTATTCATTGCTCTTCTCTAATTATTAATTCAAACAACTTAACTTAAAATAATGTGAGCAAATTCAACTGGAAAAACGACACAACTCAAAATGGGGTAGTTTTTTGGGAGGTGGGACTGATTTTTTTATCAGTATTCTATTTCTGCATAAAACGTAAACAAATTAACATCATATAGATGCAAAATATTTAATTTTTAAGCAGCAAAACGCTTAACAATCCCACTTAATACAAAGGTTAAAAAAGCCCATTTTTCATTTGCTTGTCCTGTAAAATTAGCTATTTTCTAGTTGTCACTTTTCTTGCGGGGGTGCGATATAATATAATAAGATATTTTAATATAAGTTGTGGCGCGTCTGTGTAGCTTAATAATCAGATATGGATACAATTTACAAAACTGTGGAAGAAATACTTGAGGTTATGAGAGAAATGGATGAAGAAGATACACTTATAGAAAATAATTCCAACTCTGCCAGTATTGATTGTGTTATACTGCCGTCTGATGATGTAGATAACTTGAAAGATAAAGAGGATATAAATGATGATGAAATAGGAGACATGGAGAGTGATGGTCAAAATAATAAAAAAAAGTGGACCGAAGGACTCTAAATTTGATTTAGATCCTTATGATGTACCCAAGACCCAAGAGGAGAAAGAATAAGCATGGAAAAGTTTCGCTGAATACAAAACTGTTCTCCATTAGAAATTTTTGAATTGCTATTGGTTGATAAATTATAAGTAAATATAAATAAACAGAGAATGTTTACGCGGTAAAATAAATAGTTAAAAGTGTGTAGTATATCGTGTGTTTATATTGGCCGCGTAAAATGTCGAAAACGTTTTCAACCCCCAGAGCTATCTGGGCACCGGCACCAGTAGGATCAGGACTACTGGCGTGTCCGGAAGCCAGATTCCCTCTCCGCCGCTTGACTATCTCAGCTGTAGTAACCTAATGTATATACGTCTGTAATACATTGTTAATCATTGATTCATTTTAATAATTCAAAAATTAATGATGACATAAAGAAAGACATATTGAAATATCTAATATTAATTTTTCAAAATTTGACATTTTTCACGACAAACTATCAGTTGATGAAATGATTGTTAAACATTTTAGAAAAAAATCCCTCTATAACAATTTATTAGTAGAAAACCAATAAGATTTGGTTATAAATAATGGGCCCTTTGCTCATATAACGGTTACTGTTTTCAGTTTAGCATGGAATATGGAAAAGAAACTAAAAATGACAATGAAGCTTTTCTGGGCAAACTAGCGTTTGCTGATGGTCATAGACGATCCTTCTTCATATGAAATCTATTTTGACAACTTTTTCACCAGCTATGAACTTTTATCTGAAATTCCCAATATTGGTTTTCGTACACAAGGACAATTAGGGAAAACCGGAAGAAAATGCCCTTTAAAAGAAACAAAAAATTGAGAGGTTCAATGGATAATAGGCTGGATTGTGCAAATAATATCCTTATTGCCAAATGGATAGACAACAGTGCAGTCACCATCGCTGCTAACTACGTCAGCATCAAACCACTCCATAATACTACAAGAGTTTGCCGAAACCCTGAAAAAAAAGTATCTATCGATCAACCGAATGTTATAAAAAACTATAACATCAACATGGGAGGAGTAAATCTTCATGATTCATTGAAATAATTAGAGGGAAAAATTGATACTGGTTCCTTTTCACTCGAATAATTGACATGAGTGTAGTTGACAGTCATATTTCATACAATATTGCTAATTCTAACAAAAAAATCTATTTGCTTTCTTTTGTGAGTGAAATAGCAACAAATTATTTAAAAGTAGCTAGTGTAAAGTGTACACCAGGACGTCCACTTGCTAGAAGCCAGGCACCTAAATTACCAGGATCACTTAGATATGAAGGAAAGAATCATTTTATCACAACCAGGAATCATCAAAGGAAATTTCAAGGATGGGGATGCACATCATAACCAAAATCTTTTTGTAGAAAATGTAATGTTCCATTATGATTTTTTTTTTTTTTTTTTTTTCTGTAAGGCTGGGGACTGGGGCTAAGGTTGGGAGAGTGACTGAGTGAGTGTGAGTGAGTGTTTGAGTGAGAGTATGAGGAATGTGCGAGAGTGAGTGGGAGACGAAGATGGCCGGCCGGGCAGACTGCTTTGTCAGCTTTTTCTCTCGGGCCCCGGCCGTGGGAATGCAACCGCGGCCCGGGCCGGGAGAGAGGGAGCGGAGGCAGTCAGTCGAGCTTGTGGCATGGTAGAGTAAGGAGTGGACAGTGCTCGGTACTCAAAGATGTGGATTACGTGTTGGTGTGTCTGGAACGTGTTGAGCGGTGAGTCCCAACCATAGCCCCTGGGCCCAGTAGTTTCCTTTTTTTTAATCTAAACAAAGACTGTTTTTGTATTAGCTCTTTCTGTTAAAAATCTTAATGTGTAAATTAACTTTATTAATTTTTTTAACTTAATTTTATTTTCCTTTTTTTTTGTTTCCAATGGAGTTGAGTATAAAGTTATGCTGTTAAGCCTCTATTTTTCTTTTTGTATGAATGTATTATCCAGTAAAACTTAGAGTGCCTTAAGCACTGTTTTGTGGACGCAATGTTCGTTTATATATTAGTTCAATGATTTATGTTTTGTTTCCTTGTATTTTTATATCCTACGACGGTGGAACCAAGAACTTAATTCTATCTTATTTTTGTTTTGGAGTATAATTTTCTATCATAGGGACCCGTAGTTTCGGGGGCCTTATTTCTTTTTCTTTGTCTTTGTTATACTTATACGTAGATGATTCTTTTCTTTATTTGAATGTCTTATATGTACGATTAGTTGCTATTATAGTGAATTATATTCTTAAAGTGATTAAGTGGTTATTTCTTTTACTGGATCCCTGACCCTTACATTTCATTTTCCACACTATATCAAAACAGACTCCAACAACATGAAAGTGATGTTAGAAATAAAAAGAAAAAAAAAAAAAAAAAAAAAAAAAAAAAAAAAAACAGCTCTTGCGTGTCATGCAGAAGAACTGAAACATAATATAAACTTAACAGAAACATCGATTTTAAAAAAAGAAAATAATATTTATAAATGAAAACTTTTAGAAGCTTCAATAATATCTTTCCATCCGATTTTTTTTTTTTTTTTTTTTTTTTTTAATTTTATTGTATATTGCAACTACAATTTGATTGTTATAAGCAATAATAATAACATTGTTTATACATGTGGCATGACATTAACTGGTATAAGACAGCTGTCCAGTGACAGTGCTTATTGGCTGTGATAATAATTAATTCATTTACATTTTATTTTTATTTTTTTTATTTTTATTTTTTTTTTCGATTATGGTGTCAATAAGTCACGAGGCCATTGCCGCTTCAAGCACCTGGGAGGGTTATCAGGAATGGTTTCGGATGATAGATTTTGGATGAGGATTTTTGTGGAAGGAAACTGACTGGTCAAAGGATCTGTAGCGGGAAATGGCTAGGTCTCGGACGAATGGGACGTTGAGGTCGTTGTGTAAGGTTTGATTGGAGACATAGTAGGGTGCATCTACTATGGTTCAGCCCCATAATTCGATGCCATATATGTCTATGCAGGTTTGAGTATTGTGTTGTATATGAGTACTTTGTTATGTGTGTTGAGTTTGGATTTTTTGTTGAGGAGTCTCTGTAAAAGTTTATACCGTGTGTAGATGCGTTTGTGTATTGTTGATGTGTGGTGTGCCCATGTGAGTCTACGATCAAGGTATATTCCAAGGTAGCGGGCGGTATTGGAGTGTGGGATAAGGATTTGATTGAGAAAAAGAGGTTCGCAGTTTCCATGTCTTAAGGAAAAGGTCACATGGACACTTTTACTTTCGTTTATTTTTATGCGCCATTTCATTTTCATCATTTTATTTAGCCAAAGTTCGAGAAGTTGTAGGTGCTCTTGGACGAAATCAGAAGCTGTTCGAGAATTTTTATGGCTGGAGAGGATGCATTTATCATCTGCAAAGGAAGCAAGGATGGTGGACGGGTGTTGAGGAATATCGTGGGTGAAAATATTGTATAAGAAAGGAGCGAGGATGCTACCTTGGGGTACCCCTGCAGTTATAGGGTAGATTGGAGATGTTGAAAGGTTGTAGGAAACGTGGTAAAAACGGTTTGTTAAATATGATTTAAGGATAAGGAAGTATGTGAATGGAAGGATACCCTTGAGTTTCCAGAGTAAGCCAGCATGCCAAACCCTGTCAAAAGCTTGAGCTTCATCCAGGAAGACAGCTGAGCAGTACTTTTTCCTCTCAAGGGTGGATGAGATGATATCTACAACTCTGTGGCATTGCTGAATGGTTGAATGAAAGGATCTGAAACCTAATTGGTGATTTGGGATTATGTTTAAGGATTCTATTATGGGGTAGATACGCCGAAGGAGTAATTTCTCCAGAATCCATCCGAACACTATAAATTATAAAACCGACGAAAGACCTAAACAAATTTTATTCAGGAGTATTTGATAACAAACATACCTTAGAAAAGTATAAAAAGTTAACATAGAATTTCATCAAAAATATTATAGCTTTAAAGCGTTATAAGTCTGTTTCCTGTGTCTAGTCATGGGTATTGAATTGTTATAGATTATGAGTTTTTTTAATATGGTTAGTTATTGTTTAAACAATTATAATATGGTTAAATATCACAAAACATTTTTAAAGTCTGAAAGTAAAAAAAAGTTGTAAATTAATTTGTATTAAATGTTATATAAATAAACTCATAGGCAAAAATTATTATAAATTAACCTGGACATTTTATATTAATTTTCGAACAGTTAATACAAAATAAATAACATATGGTTTTAATTTTTTTTTTTTTTTTTTTTTTTTTTTTAAATGTTTCACAAAATAACATTATGGCTCCGGTAAACACAAAGAATTTTTTGTTACTTATGCCAATAAAGAACTAGTTTAAAAAAAAAAAATATGTTAAATGTTTGTAGTAGTGGATAGTTATTTATTTATTATTAATATTATGGCAATTTTTTTTAAAAAAGAAGGTTTACTCAAAACGATTTATTACTGACTCTACTTAACTCATGAGTTGAAATAGGGCTCAAATTGTTCAGAATTAAAATTAGGAATGAAGCCTGTACTGTACTTAGAGTTTTGATATCTTGCTTAGAACCAATAAAATGTTAATTTTAATGATTTTTCTAACCTCAAAGGGCGGTAGAGCCTTAAAGACTGTTCATTCATTAAACCTTTACTTATAAATTTTTTATAGTACATTTTTGAAAACAAATCTATTAAGTCTAGGGTTGTTATATGTCAACTCAACACAGGGTAGTTTTTATACATGAAATTATAATCAGTGCAATATAAGTAAAACAATTATTACAATTTTGATTCAGCCCAGTTTAGTAATAATAACATTCTTAAATTAAAAATGTTAACCAGTGAAGTTCGTTAAAACAAATACAACATAAAAAATACAAACACTTGTAAAAATATAAATACAACCATTTTTAATGTCTGAAACTGAACTTGATATTATTTAGTATAATAAGCAAACTAAAGGAGAATGCCTAGAGCAAGAGTTATCTATGTCAGAGGCTTGTTTATATTTTTGTTATTAACTTTTTCTCCCTAGCCCTAATGCTTGTTTATTCAGTGTCTAGAGCCCTTGCTGAGTGGATGTGTTCTGGGTTATTGCATTTATTACTGTTTTCCTTTTAGGCCTAATAATAAAACTGTTATTATTTTTTAGTGTTTTATTAAAAGCCAGTGAATGAGTATAGTTATTAATAGTTTTCTTAAAGTAAATTAAAATTAGTCATAAAAATCCAAATATAATTTTTAAATTTATGTTTTAAGTTATAGGTTGATTTTTAAGAGGTGATTACTATTAGAACTAAGTTTGTTTGAGTGTTTGTTTAAAATGGAAACTAAAGATTTTTTTGAGAATTTAGTGCTTAATCCATTACAGAAGACAAATCACTGTGTTAGGGACAAGAAAAGACTGAGAAATGTCACTGCATGGATGCAGGAATTGTTTCCACTAATAGGCAGTGGCTCAAAGATTTGTGATACATGTAGGATAGAAATTACTAGGTTAAGAAATACACAGTCCACATGTGATAAAAATATAGAAGAAGATTCTTCTGACTCAGAGAAAGACCCAGACTTTACTCACAAATTTAGAAGTTGTTCAAGCACTTAATACCACTTAATATCACTTCAAGAGTTCGGCGAATCTCTCATTGATAAAAGAAAAATAAAATCCAAGCAGTATGCTACATCAAAAGTAAAAACAAATTCCTCGTCTGCTGAAAGTTCTTCATCAGAAATTGATAATGATATTGACGAATCAGTTCTTCAAAATCTTAAAAGTAACTTTCTGAGTTGTACGAGTAGGAATAAAAAGCTAATGCTTCTGACTTGTTTGCCTGAAAATTGGAGTGTTAAAAAGATCATGCGCGAATTTAATACACCCAACTACATGGTTCGGCAAGCAAAAAGTATACTTATAGAAAATGGTATTTTGGAAGGACCTAATTCAAAACCAGGGAAAAGCTTAAGAACAGAAACTGTTAAAATTGTACATTCATTTTATGAAAACGACGAAATTAGCAAAGCAATGCCAGGTATTAAAGATTGTGTCACGGTTATAGAACCAAATGGAAATAAATTTAAGATTTCAAAAAGACTAATATTATGTAACCTGAGAGAAGCTTAAAACATTTTAAAGATACGTTTCCTGACATAAAAATAAGTTTCTCTAAATTCGCTGAGTTGAGACCTAAGTACTGTATTTTAGCTGGCCAGAGTTGCACACACTCTGTTTGTGTATGCACAACTCACAAAAACGTTAAACTAATGATTGATAATACTAAAATAAATTCCTTTACAGATGGTAAAATTAAAAATTACAAGGACTACCTAGCAAAAGTGCTTTGTAACCCTTCTTCAATTGATTGCAACAAAAACGTGGCTGCAAGTGGACAGATCATCGCTGACATATGACCTGCGAGAGGAATAGGTGCTAGCCATATCTTTCCTTAGTGAAGACAGGTTCGTATTTTAAGCACACGTTTCTGTTTGATGCACCCTTAAGAGGTTGTAAGCCAAAAACAGAAAAGTGCCAAAACTTCGCCGTTTTTTGGCTCCCAACAATTTAGTTAAAGTGGATTCACAATTCGTTTGATTATATTAGCTTGAATGGAGAGTTGGTGGACTATTCTGATACTTCAGAAGAAGAGGTCAAAGATGACTTAGTTGAAATCAACCTTGAGCATAGAAACTGTTGTAAGGAATTGTTGTCCAAATATTGCAGACGTCCGAGCACATGTATAATTCTAAAAAAGAAATCTGCTTTTAATAGTATCTCTCAAAAATTACAATTACAAAATTAAGGAACCACCAAGTAACCTCAAAAGGTGATCAAAATGGCAGATTGCAATGCGCAAACAGAAGAGAAATTCTGGACAGGAAGACATCTCGCGAAAGAACAGACTTGTTCCGGCGAGAACCATGGGAGAGCCATGTAGAGAAAAGTTTGGACAGAAGAAATTTCAGTCTTTTATTATTTGAGCTAAGATGCAACATATAACTTTACAAAATGTGAATTGAAAAAAACTGTAAAATACCAATACCGCACACTTTCCTCGAAAACAGTCTAAAACCGCTCAGTTAGGTCCATTAACGCACGAACAAAGCCGACACTGGATCCTTTCTAATCCGAAAAAAGGAGTCATTAACGAACACTTTACATTACATAATTTATTGTTTATTCACATAAATAAATAATAGTCTTATGAATGATGAAGCAGATAAACTAGCAGCTGATAATGTAGTACGTTAAATCAGTCAGTCTTTAAATGTATTTGAATCTAATTATTGTAATTGTATATTTGGGTTATTATTATTATTATTATTGCCATTTATTGAAAATAAACATATAACATACATATATATATATATAAAGATTCATTTTACACATTTTCAAATCGGCATAACGCCGTGGCACCCTAAATTGGGTTTTTTGGAGTTGCCTTTTTTCTATTTTGCTTTATTTATTTCTTTTGTTTTTCTTCTTTTTTCCCCCACTTCATAAAACATTACACATTAATAAATATATAACATTAACAAAATCCTACCAACAATGACTAATTTGCCTATTTTTTCCCCCTTTACATTTAACCATGAATACTGTATACGAATGGTTAATAAATAAATAAATAAATAAAATAATTAACAAATAAATAATTAACAAATAAAATAATTAACAAATTTAAATAATTAACAATAAAACAATTAAACATTATATCTTACTTGCTATTTATCACAATAACTGTGTTTCCTTTTTTTATTTAACCATGTATACGATTGGCTATTAAATAAGTAAAATAATTAACAAATAAATAATTAACAAATAAATAATTAACAAACAAATGATTAACAAATAAATAATTAACAAATAAATAATTACCAAATAAATAATTAACAAATAAAATAATTAACAGTTAAACAATTAAACCTTACATGCCTCTTACTCGCTATTCTCTGTTTATTTATTCATTTATTTTTTTCTATCACAATAATTGTTAAGCCATACTTGTGAGTAGACGGTTTTCATTCTTTTCCACTCGTTCCGGTCTTGGGCTACTCTTTGCCAAGTTACTCCCCCGCAAGATTTTTTCATCTCTTCGTCCCATTCTAGCTGTGGCCTACCTCTTCTTCTCTTGAGTTCTCTAGGGTACCAGTGTATCAAGCTTTTCGTCCACCTTTGGTCACTGCTTCTGGCCACGTGCCCTGCCCATCTCCACTTTCTCTCTGTTACCGTCTGTCCTATATCTTCTAATCCTGTTTGTTTTCTTACCCACTCGTTCCTCTTCCTATCTTTCAGCGATACCTTCATCATGCTCCTCTCCATTCTCCTCTGTGTCACTCTCAGCTTATATTTGGGTACGTGAGAACTTTAAATATAGATATTTAAGGGCCATAAAATCTGGTATATTAGTGTGGCGGGGTGTTGAAAAAGGGTGTTGGTGATACCACCCATACAGACTGTGACAAACAAAATTTATTAAACACAACAGGCATACACTAACACAACTCTGATGATCCAGAAAGCCTAATAATGCAAGAAATAAAATGAATGCCAACATGATGTGATGCTCTTGCCTCATAATGTCTTTTCAAAAGATAGATGAAGGGAGATCAGAGTTCGATGTTATATTTTGGACCCACTTGACTTTTTCGTTCTCTGTACTTAAAGATTGGGCCTCATTTTGAACAATAGCACACCATTTCTTAGATAGATATATATTTTTGTTGTTTCAGGTGAAAAACAAATAAAATTTAGATGGAACAGTTTCTTTATGGGTTCCAATTAAATGTAGATAGAAGCAGAAAAGGACTTACAAAAACTTCCAGTTAATCGGTGAATAGTGAGTGATGTATTGTTCTGTCTTATGAAGCTTGAATGTACTCTGCTTCACTTTGAACTCACAGCAAGCAAATTGCACACGTCGAGTCGACAAAATAGGGTTTTGGCAAATTGCACATTCCTACACTGCGGTGAACATTGAGTCTCTCCTTAGCCTTAACAGGATAAAAACCAAATTGTAAAAGTTGCTGCCTTTACAAGTACATATTATGAACTATCTGGCCCAGAACTTGAGTTCTGCCATGAGTTGACATTGGACATCAACATTGTATTCAATTAAACTTGTGTTTTGTTTATTTATTTTTTATTATTATTATATTAAAAATCAGATTTGTCTCAAGAATGAAATATTTCCCTTATAAAATAATAATAGGGTATGTGCCCACTGCCCAGCACGCTTCCACTACGCAAGGGCATACAAATATTGCTTGCATAGTGAGTCTGCAAGACAGTAAGACATTTACATGTCTTGGCTATGGCAAATTACCTCGAAAAGCGTTACCAAAAACTAGCGTTACACGAGTAGAGAAGGTATAGGAACAAGGAGTTAGGAAGATATAGGAGGTGTTCAATCGAGTCGGCCTGCTCTTGGTGTAGATAAGGTCTCCCTTTACCGAGCTTGGTAGGCCTACCCACCCCTCCCCTCTCGATCGGCTACCTGCCCCACGTCTCACTCTCTTCGCTTCTCGCTACCGTTCCAGTAGTCGCTCGCTCGTAACAGCGTCGTCGTCCCCCCCCCCCCACTACAACTTCTGTTCTACTTCCCCGATTTGCATCGGACAATCTCCATAACCCTTGGAATTTTATTCCTAATAAACTTACATACATAATAGTTATTTATGCACCTAGGGAGTAAAGTAAGCCATTATTCCCTGAGCGAAAAAATGGTTCTTGAGGCAAAGCTGAAGGAACCATGGTCCCTAAATCCCTAGGCGAAAATAACTCTAATGAGCTCCCAAGGCGCAGCCGAGGGAGATAATTATCGCGAGGGGAATAATGGTACTTTACTCATTACATACAATATTTTATCTCCAGTAGGAAGAAAATACACATTTTCGTCCATTGCACAGTTTTTATTTATTATTTTAATAGATAACAATAATTATTAGCACTTTTAATAGATAAGAGATTCAATATTAAAAAGAAATAAGAATTGGAATTAAACTCAAATAGAAGGTTATTTGGATGCAGGTTATAAACAAAGATAAACATGGTCGAAAAAGCAGTGCCGCCAACCTGATTTCAGCAACTTCATCACATTAGCCATTCATTTTCTACTATTTATAAAATAATTAAGTTGCAATCTTTACTTTTTCGCCCTACTGGAGATAATTTTAAAATAATTATCATTTTTTATTTTTGATAAACTATAATTTTTTTGCATTTATTACAAAAATATGGGTGAAGAAGCTAAAAGATTACTTCTTAATAAACTGGGAAAGAAGAAAAGTACTTTCTTTCTTCGTGCACTATATATGTTCGCTTTAATTCCTTATTTAAAACGCATGAATCTGCACACTCGAATTTTTTGACATTTTCATGTCTTAGGTACATTTACTGTCTCGCTCCGCTCGACAGTAAATGTACCTATAATTGCCGCGGTAAAGAAAAAACTCACTTCACACCCTAGTAACATAATATACTATTCTTCTTCTCCAGTTTATTAAGAAGTACTCGGAGGCTCTCTCTACAACCTTCTAGACTAGACGATACCATTCCACTACGAACTACTGCCTTCAACTGCCTATCTTCCTGGTAGCAGTTGATATATCTGTTGTTTTGTTTTATTGCTTGACAACGCTGTCATTATTATTTTTCCTTAAGTGTGTCAATTGCTAAAATATAAAATTTTCATAAAACTGTTAATTTAGTTCCGTATTAAGTTCTATCAGTAGTGTAATGCTTTTTGGTGTCGTTTTTTGGTAACGCTTTTCGAGTTTATGTGCCATAGTCAAGACATGAAAATGTCAAATTAATTATAGGCACCAGCTATGAATAAATTCAATCTAGAAACTACTATTCCAAAGTTCGACCTGTTCCGATTTCGATAGTTGGAAGTTTCGATTAGAAGTTTTTCTAGATGAAAAAGAACTAGCTGTTTTTCTTGAAACGGATCTCCAAGATATCTTTGAAGAGCTTGTAGCCTAAACAAGCCCGATGACAAAGGTTGAAGTCTTTTGGAGAATCTTAAAAAGAATGAAAAGAAATGTAAGTCCATAATTATTCAGCGCATAGCTAACACTAATCTAGAAGATAGTAAGGAAAAAAAAACTCCGAAAGACATGGTGTTGACAATTCAATCAATTTTTCAGCGAAAAAGCGTAGCGAGTAAAATATATTTAAGGAGGCAACTGCTTCAAATCAAATACGGTGAGCAGGATGACATTCAAAAACATTTTCTCGATTTTGATCAATTGGTTCGCGACCTTAAGTCTATAGGTGAAAATATTCAAGATGAAGATGTTATCTATCGTTTACTAATTACATTGCCAAAATCATTTGATGCTGTTTGTTCGGAAACAGAAACAATAGATCTTAACAAACTTAGACTTGACTTTAAAGAGTCTAGGCTGTTAGGCAGGTTCTGGTTCAGAGAATGTTTTTGTGGGCAAGAGAAAAGTTACGAAAAAGGTACCTAGGTGTCGCACTCTTCTCTGGGAGAATATGTCAACACCCTTAGGGGTCGATTGAGAGAGGTAATGGGCAAAGCTAGTTAAGTCATTCGTGGAGCTTATGAGACCAGAGCCCGTAGGTATAACAGTGGTAAGAGGATAGCAAATTTTGAGGTTGGAGATCTTGTATTTGTGGCTGATCCAGCTGTGAAGCCAGGGGACTCCAAGAAATTTCACAGGCCATGGCAGGGTCCGTGCCAAGTGGTGGCTCGCCTATCTGACTTAACCTACGAGGTACGACAACCAAGGGGTTGTTCGAGGAAGGTACAAGTCAACCACATGGAGCCATGAAAGGCCCTCAGCAGGGAACCGCTCGGCCGGTGGCCAAAGGGGAAGAGAATCGGCCGGATCTAGAGGATAGCCCGTCGGAACCCGATAGCGACAGTGATAGGGAAGCCTCCGAATGAGGGGAGATGGAATATACTGTGTCCGAGGAAAGGGAAGTGCTTGACCCCGATCACACTCCATAAGCGCAAGAACCATCCCAACCTGGTGGAGACACCGGAGCCTGTAGGAGATTATACCTTTATTCCTGACTTCCCCGTACGAGTGCACCCTAGGGAAACTTATAACCTCCGCCCTCGGCGAGAACACTCCCAAGACGATAGCCCTTCAGGGACAGCTCGGCTCATTCACGCTCATGTTAATCCATTTTCACATTACAGGGACACTACCGGCGGAGGCCGGAGAGACTACTGGAAGACTGATATTCCTGCCCAAGGAGGAGGTGGTGCTCACTGGGGAGAAATGGACTATTATCGCTGATGTCCCTGTGGTCGAGCAACATTAGCACACCGCAACATTAGCACGCCGCATTTCGGGCTCCCAGAAGATGGACCGCATGTATACCCAAGACCATCAAGCAGTGGGATACGAATTGGCTGGATTAACCAACTTAACGGAGGAGCTCTTGGCGCGCAGTACTGCGCTCAGCGAAAGTTGCCTCGTACCCGGCAGCGGAAAGGGCTTGTGAACGCTGGGGGTACCCTACTTAAGGTATTCTTTGGCACTCCCAATGCGGGAGATTTGGATCGTATTAACTGTCAACTGATATAAGTGGGGGGGGGGGGACACTGCGGAGCTAAGCCACATCAAAGAGGAACACTTGTCCGTGAGCCGTACGATTACCAGCGGGCAGAGGAAAGAATTCGTCGCCTGAATGACGGCTGGTGCCTAAACGGCCTAAACACGGATCACCGCGGAACTTAACCGGCGATTAAGGTATCAATCCTATAACCTTACATTCCATTCTAACCTATCCTCTACCCTAAGATCCCTCGAACTAGGAGTTTTAACGGCATCCCAGGGGTTGATAAGATTGCAGGAGGCATTAGATGTTACGGCAATAGGGAGGCTCAGCTTGGCTCTGATTCCCCCAAGTGAGCTGAGGGATATTCTCCGGGGAGTGGTTGACCACCTTCCCTCAGGTCTCGAGCTCCCAACCACCCTAGGGCTTGTAGAGATGTATCAGTATTACGGATTCGCTGAGGCGGAAGCCACCGCGACGGATTCACATATCCAGTTGTGGATTACCATACCCCTTAGACTATTAGAACGAGTGTTTCAATTATATAAATTAATATATTTGCCCTTGTATCATAGTAACAGCAACACCACCCTTTGGCTTAGACGAGAGACAGACTACTTGCTGGTGAGCAAGGACCGACAACGATACGGACTTGAAAGGACAGAGGCAGGCCTGACGAGCGTTGTTGCTCCTCGTCTGCCCACCAAATATTCAGGTACTCTCAAGACAAAGGACTAGGGGTTATGACAGTAAATGACAACGAACCAATGAAATGGTGAAAATTAGAACATAATATTAAATGAAATGTAGTAACACTCTCAAAATCAAGGCAAGATTTTAGTTTATTTTGAAGTTAAATGTAATAGTGTAACTTGTAAAATCTTAGTTTAAAATAAGCATAGCAATTTTGTATAACAAATAACTGATATGTAATAGTATACATAAGATTTGTTATTAATGTTTTAGGCATGAAGATGACCAGGTGTGGTCGAAATATAGTCATATGAGATAAATACAATGTATTTAATACACCCTGAAACGACCAAACCACAAATTAAGTAAAATTGAATAGGGACATCAAAAAGAAAAAGCGTTATTAACCGTGACGTTGATGGGAACATATCTAAATACAAGGCTAGGTTAGTGGCGAAAGGTTTCTCACAAGAGGAAGGCTTTTTAGCCTCGTTTCGAATAATAGATCAACCTTTTTAAATAGATATATATATATATTTTTTGTTTCAGGTGAATAAAAAATAAAATTCAGATGGAACAGTTTTTTATGGGTCCCATTGAAATGTAGATAGAAGCAGAAAAGGACTTACAAAAATTTCCGGTTAATCGGTAAATAGTGAGTAATGTCTTGCTCTGCCTTATGAAGCTTGAATTAACTCTGCTTCACTTTGAACTCACAGCAAGCAAACTGCACACGTCGAGTCGACAAACAAGTATTTTGGAAAATTGCACATTCCTACACTGCGGTGAACATTGAGTCTCTCCTTAGCCTTAACAGGAGAAAAACCAAATTTTAAAAGTTGCTGCATTCACCAGTACTTATTATGAACTATCTGGCTTCGACCCTGAGATCTGCCATGCAAGGTTAAATTACTCTCCAGATGTCCATGGACCTGATTGTCTAAACCAAACATGAAAGGAACCTAAAAGAGCCGCCTTTGACAACCCTATATTCTTTAACAATAAATCTGCCTTTTAGCTGTGAGACCTGTTCCTACTTTGGCAGCAAGCTGACTAGTGGCAGAAGCAGACATATTCACACACATTTAACTTGCACTTGTTATGCTTGGGGTTGTTAACTTCTCATGGCACAGTGCTAATTCAACTTAACAGTTAGAACCTTCCTGGGCTGAACAGTCAGATATAGATAAAGTAAAATTAACCAAACCTTAGGGAAAATCCTCCCCAAAAAAATGGTCGAGCAATTAAGTAAAACAACTTTTTTATTTAGTCAGCAATGACATGTAGAAATTTGTTGCTATAAATTTCACTAACAAAGCTAACAAAGTTCCACAACAGACAGAAAGAACAAACTCAAAAATCCTTCAAAGATGTAACTATGACTTAAAAAGTTAGGACAAGTACAGGTATCGAGACCTTGCTGAGGGCTGATAGAAACTAGGACTTTACATATGGAAGAAGTGTTAAGCCATCCCCAAGCCATTGATTTGTTAATTCCAATATTCAAAGGAAATTAAATGCAGAAACGCAGCACTGGAAAAATCTGCTCAAAAGACTTATAGCGATCATTCAATTTTCGGCCCAACAACGCCTTCCACTCAGAGGAAAAAATGAAACACTTTACACACAAAACGTGAACATTTTTTAAAAATGAACATATTAAAAGAACAATACGCGGGGATAATAAACATCGCCATTATTTAGGCAAATATATACAGAATGAAATCATTGAAATCTTACACTCAACAAAATCTTAGCACTGCTGAAATCTGCTAAATACCATAGCATAATTTTAGACTGTACTCCTGATATTTCAAGGGTGGAACAAATGACAATAATAGTTCGGTTTGTTAGGATAGACTCAACTGAGCCTGATATGCCTGAAAATAAAATTACTATCAGTGAGCATTTCCTAGGTTTTGTTCCCGTGGTAGATACATCTGGTCTAGGACTCACGGAAGTCGTATTAAAAATGTTGGAGGATATGGGCACACCTATTGAGGATATGAGAGGGCAGGGTTATGATAATGGCTCCTACATGAAGGGGAAACATATAGGTATACAAAAACGCATTTTAGATGTCAACCCCAAAGCGTTTTACGTTGGTAAAATCTAGCAAGTTTGGGACGCCATACTTGTCTGGAACGGTGCGAGTGTCGAGCAAATAGTCTGTAGTCTCCACAGGGACGCAGAGTACCATCTTTTTTGTAGACGACATGGAGTGGACTGGCCCAAGGACTGTTAGAGGGGCGGCATATTCCCTCGTCGCACATGCGGTTAAACTCTGCTTTAGCTGCGATGAATTTGTCTGGGGGTAGACGACGGGCGCGACAGGTCACCGCCCGTCCATGCGTCTCAATGTAGTGCTTCACATCAGTAACTACGTTGTCCTTCATCCTCGATGGCTTAGTGATGTCGGGGAAATCTTTGAGGAGGTGTGAGTACATTCCATCGCCAGGGAAGGTTGAAAAAGCTTCGGCCTGGATCGTACATGCTCGCCCCGGAACTTTCATGCCAGAGGACTGTTGGACTCCTGTTGTGAAGGTCTACTACCAGATTGTAGGTTGTGAGGAATTTAGTTCCCAGAATAGGTTGAGTGACGTCGGCCTCAATGAATGGCCATGGCCAGGGCAACTGTTTACGAACCACAAACTACGTACAACGGCATATAACCCACAGAGCAATGGGTGCATTGAACGATGGCACCGTTCATTCAAGGCGGCCCTCATGTCACATCTAGATGAGCCCCGCTGGACACGTACGACGTATGCTGCCTACCGCTCTACTAGGCCTGCGCGCAGCGATCCCTCTCGACAGTGGACTCAGCACGGCAGAATCTCTATTCCCTGCAGTAGCCACTCTCTAAACCGGCTTCTCGGTTTGCTATTTCATTTTTGTTTGATAAAAAAGAGTCATTATTTGGACAACCTCTGCGCCTTCCGGGTGACTACTTTTCGCCTTCATCCTTCCAGACAACAAATACGGACCTGTCTTCACTGAAGAAAGATATGGCTACCTCAATTTCTTGTCGCAGGTCATACGTCAGTGATGATCAGTCCACTTGCAGCCACATTTTCTTACATGCCGATGTTCTACGAAGGTCTCTTCAACCACCCTACACAGGCCCTCATGAAGTCATAGACCGGGATGAAAAAAACATGAGGATACAGCTGCCTCAAAGAAAAGTGTTTGTGACTCTCGATAGAGTGAAGCCGGCTTATCTTCTCAGAGAATCAGTGACACCGACACAACTAGAGACTTCCACGGAAATCCAAGAAGATTACCCGACCGATAAAAATTCTCGGGACCTTCGATTATGTTCCAGGGAACCACCGCCGGCACCCGCAGCAAAGGTTCCTTCCACGAATATCCAATTACGTTCCAGGGAAACATGGCCTGCTCTACCGTCAAAAGAAAAATCCGGGAATCTCCTACCTCAAGGTACCGGATATCGCTCTCGGAAGGGCCGCCTAATCAAGCCGGTGGTTCGTTTCTCGCCCTTAGTCGAGTTCTTCTACCCTCAGGCATAGCATGGGGCCCTCAACATCCTGGCACGCGCCCACGCCTGTCTCAGGCAACTCCGAGAATTACGCCAGCCTACTGGATTGGCATATAAACGACCCCCGGGACCCTGAACGGCTGTTATCACAAATTTGGGAATATTCCACCTTCCCTTTCACAGAGCTGGTGACTCCGATCGTGGACCCACCATACGTGCCGGCATTCATCGGACCACCACCGCCACACATCCCGACCTATACGCCCGGACCCATTCGGACAAATCACCTGGTCCGTCGGAAGAGAAACACTTCAAGCGCTCGTTCACAACGGTCACAAACCCCATTAAAATGGGTTTGCGCTGGTTAGGAGGCCAAATCCAGCGCCATCGTCACCATAAATGAAGGCATCCACCGAGGGACCCAGACCATCGGCGGACACCTCAACAACGACAAGGTCTAACTCCTACATCTTTACGTCTCAATTGGGAGGAGGTATGTGGCGACTTCCACCAGTGTTATTAATTAATACCCGAGGCAATGTACTTTATTATTTTGTATTTTACTTTTAATAAGTATATGAAGGATGTAGGAGTGTTGCCGCGCCGGCCGGAATTTCCCTGGCCCAGGGTAGTTGGGCCCTCTGCCCAGCGTCCCCACTCCGGAGGCGCTCCGACATGCGCACTGCGCTCCCCTCCAGGAGTGTGGGGTGGCAGCCCCACACCCCCCTTGGCTATAAATAACGATGTACCGGCCGGAGAGCTCATTCTTTTCACACCTCTCACACTTAACACTTGCCTTCTCTCTTAAACACCCCTCACACCCTTCCTTCCTACTCGCCTTATACTGATCATGGCCCAGTCGGTGTCCCGCTGCATCAGCTTCCCCACCGGGTTTCAACAGTCTCTCTGTGAATTAGTCCTCCCTTTCAATCACACCTCCATACCTTACAACTATCCTTTGATTGATTTGTTAGTGAACAGGCACAAATAGTCCGGGCCCTTCTGATAGACCTTGTCAATTCCATCAGAGCCCGACAGATCTATGGGAAATCTTCCTATTTTATACTTTTGCCCTCATATAGGGGGCGAAATATTGGAGGTATAAAATATGTGTGATGTAAAATATTCTATTTTTGCCATAGATTCCAAATCTACTATCAAAAAAACCGAAACAAATTTGAAATTTTTTATATCAGGTGGCCTAGGGGCAAAAAAGGGTGGTTGTCCCTATGGCCGTTCATTAAGTTCAGGAGGGTTTGCAGCACCCCAATAGAGGACATTTTGCTTATTATCATGCTATCATACCAGAGATACTGCGATGATTTAGTGAGAATTTCCGTAAAAGACTAAGAACATGCTTTAATTTTAACAAAATTAAAGCTATAACATTTTATTAAATTTTATAACAAATTTCCACATTTTTTTGTACTAACCATTTCTTAAAATAATGATTTCTTATTATTTTTATTTATATTTTTTAAGCACCTAAAAAACGGGGTTTTGACTGCCCCACTCTGTTCACATACGTCAGTTACTAGGTAAGCCGGTGTTACATTATCTTAGTTATTGTAGGTGACCATCCGGCCATTAGGATTATTCTGGCCTTACCTGAGGTTAGTGTGTTGACCGTTATGTGCTGGGACAATGATAAATTAGAATTTAACAAAATTTTTAGTTTAAAGTGTGTAGTTTTAATTGTAAATAGATTAGATTATGTAGTTTATAAAGTGCATCGGTCGAGGAATAAAGGTAAGATAAGGCCAGGCAGAGGAGAATCGAGGTCGCAAGTCAGCGATTCACACGGACACCGGCCGAGAGGAGGAGGCATGGAGAGAGAGTCAGTCTGGTCTGAGTCTCGGACTTGAGTGGACAACTGTGTGATAGTAACTGAGCTTATGACAGTGCCTTACGATACGTACGCGAGTGAGTGAAACTTGGATTACGATGTTGGAGGTATTGATGATCGCCGTTAGCCTCTGTAAGTAAATTGTGATTATTATTGTCCGAACAGCCTATGCATAGACGGAAGCCGTATCTTTCAGTGCGAAAGCAAGACATTAATCCTCGGCCGTGACCTCTAGGCTAATTAATAAATGTGACTTTTATTTAGGGTTAGTACTAATTACTGCGGTAATCTAATAATTGTAATGATCGGTATATTAATAGCTACTAGCATTTAGATTAGGAATTAAGGTGGTAACGAATGTGACTATTTGGTAGTATTAATTACTACGGAATAATAATTGTAATGATTTATATAATATGTAATAGCTACTAGCGTATTAATTACTGCTGAATAATAATTGTAATGATCTATATATGTAAGAGCTACTAGTGTTATTAATTACTACTGAATAATATTGGAAATGAACTATATATGTAATCGCTACTAGTTTTAAGATTTGGAATTAAGGGTGGTAATAAATGTGACTTTTGGGGGTAGTGTTAATTGCTACTGGAAGATAATAGTTGTAATGATCCATAATATATATAATAGTTACTAGAGTATTAAATTTGTAAGCTAGGGTTGTAACCATTTGTAAGTAACTATAGTGGATTATATGGAATAAGAGATATATTTAGCAGATTGGCATCCATGATTAAATAAAATAAAAGGATTGATTTATTTTATCGATACCCATGATTTAACAATATAAGGGATTTATTTTATTATATTGATATCTATGATGAAATGGAATAGGGGATTCATTTATTATATCGATATCCATGATTTAACAATATAAGGGATTTATTTTATTATACTGATATCTATGATTAAATGGAATAGGGGATTTATTTATTAGGAGTTATATCCATGACTAAATGGAATAAGGGATTTATGTTACAATATTAATATTCATGATTTATATGCGTAAGAAATTTATGTTATAAAATTTATATCCATGATATATATATGTGTAAGAAACTTATGTTATAATATAGTGTTTAACTTTGTGTGGTAGTATTTATAGCTCAAGTGGTGAGCGGGGATGGTGAGCCCGAATACCCCTTCCCTTCTTACCCTCCCATCCTAGTTGCCTAGATCCGTAGTAGCAGAATTGGAGACAGCGAGCGAGCTGCCCGGTACAGTTATTTATTATTATTATTATTATTTTTATTTTATTTTTTTTTCACTTTTTGACAGTACATCAGTTATTGCGTAAGCCGGTGTTACATCATTCTAATCATAGGTATAGGGATCATCCGGTCATTAGGATTATCCTGGCCTTACCTGTGGTTATAAGCTTCAATAAATTTTGCATCTTGGGCAAGAGAGGGGTAGAGGTCAAATGAAGCCGTGATTGTATTTGCCCTTAATATCAGTTCCATATAACATTTCATCAAAGCAACATCATTTCGCTTATTATATCCTTGTTATTTGTATTAAGTGATCGTTATTTTGTTAGTTTAAAATTAACGTTGCTACACCATGAATAATTTTGAATATGGTGTAAGTAACAAAGGTGGTCAAACTATTATTTATAAAGGATTTGAGTCTGTTCGTCATCGTGAAACTACTTAAGAGGTTTATTCATTGGCGTTGTGTGGAGTTCAGAACTTTACGCTGTCGATTGCTGCTCCATACCAGAGACAACAAGATTATCCGTGAGCCTTCTGACCACTGTCATGAAAATAGGGTATTTAAATCTGACGCTCATAAACTTGTAAATAAAATGAAAATTGACATGTCGCATCCAGGGACAACAGCTCGTTCAGTTATAGCTGACAATTTAGTGACAGTTTCAGATGGCATAAAAGTGTGTCTGCCAAAGAAATCTTTTTTGTCACGGCGATTAAATGGATCTAAAGCTAAGACACTCGGGAACGTTCCAGCAAATCCAATCAACAAAAATTTTGAAATTCCAGACTTTCATTCAGAGTGGATTATTCATGATTCCGGCGTAGATGACCCAGAACGCATAATACTCCTTCTAGAAGTGTTCACTCGTGGTTAATGATTTTTGGCTAGCAGGTGGCGCATTTAAAGTTGTTCCGGAAATATATTATGTCCAATATGAATCAGGCTTCGCTTTGCCTTGTTTACTGGCTCTTCTACCAGAGAAAAAAGAAAGAATTTACGTAAAGATGTTACGTATGTTGCTGGAAAAAAAATCCTCAAGCACGGTCGCGAAAAATGTTGAAGGATTTTAAAAACTGCTGCAATGAGAGCTTTCCGTACCGTATTTGAAGATATCGAGGTGGGAGGATGTTTTTTTCATTTATCACAATCTATTTTGCGCAAAGTAAATGAATGTGAATTAAAATCATTATACGAATCTAATAAGTCGTTTGCAATACACATTAAAATGTTGTAATCACTCACTTTGACACCAGAAGAAGAGATTGTGGAAGCATTTTTAGAAGTTGCTGATCTGTTCTCTGATTTAAACGAAGATTATGAACAACTCGACCAAATTCTCCTTTATTTCGAACGTACATATGTTCGGGGTAGACAATTCAGAAGCGGGAGATACAAACAACTGCTATTTAGTATTTCTATTTGGAACCATAGGCAATCGGCAACCAACTGTATAGCAAGGACTACAAATTGTATCGAAGGATGGCACTACGGACTTCAGCCACGCTTTCAGTGTTCTCATCCAACTGTATGGAAATTTTTGAACAAGATAGTCAAAGAATTATCCCTACAACATATACATTTATTTGCAGTAGACTGGTCAACGAAACCCCGAACGTCTCAGGTACATTTTTTTTTTTAAAAAAACTTATATCAAATATTGTACAGAATTATGACTCAAAGTAGTAGTAATAGTAGTAGTTACCTAGTACTTCCTACTAGACGGGTAGGACGAACCACTTGTTCGAACCTCGCAATCAGGCCTACAGTGGACCCATTTTACTTGCCCCGTGGTGGAGAGTTCCACCACGGGAACTCCAGCAACTTCATACATCATACATTTGTACATTGTACCGCCGAAGCGAGTATGATGTGGTCATTAGTAAGCTATATGAGCGTGCGTCAAAGTGTGGGGGAAGAGAACCCCTCAGGGGGTGCCCTCGCCTTACTCCGACCTCGAACCATAGATACATATCACATCTCATGACACGGATCGAACCCACTAGACAGCGTGGGGGAAGAGAACCCCTCAGGGGGTGTCCCTCGCCCTTCTCCGTCCGCGATTCATAGATACAATTCAGAATATCACGGCCCGGGATCTAACCCACGACCTCGAGTTGCCTTGACTCAGTGATAGCTGCGCGGTGTCTTTAGCACCTCGGCCACCCTGGCTTCCCAGAATTATGACTCAAATAGAAGGTTAGATTTCTTGAACTCTTTAGCTCATATGACATAGTGTTTATTTTTATTACTTTATAGTTACATTTAATCCATGCACTAATTATTATAAAAATTATCAATTATATCATTATTAGCAATATGTGTGTGTGTTATTCTTTATTATTCTTTTTTTTACATTTTAATACCTTTTCTTTTGATAAGTCCACAACATTCTTTTCTTAGGTAGAAATCGAACGTTATTTAGGGTACTATTAGAATTGTTCCAACCCCCCTATAAGAGGAATATTAATTTAAAGAAGTTATGGATTTATAATATATGATGTTATCCATTTTGTCAGTTTTGGTGGCATTATTTAAAGCAGTGGGCTAGGATCTGTTAATTATATTTTTGCGATATCTATTTTTTTCCAATTTACTACAATTATTTTTTTAAGGGTGGGTATATGTTTTTTGTCTGATAGTGAAATAGCTTTTTTAATTACGTTTAGAATAGTATATTAACAACTATTTTTTTTTTATTATTACGTGTTGTTTTCTCAAATAAAACAAGTAATAATTAAAAAAAAATTGCTATATCGAAATATCTCGAAAACAATTGAGAATAGCATAAGGCATATAGGTATGTCTTTTGACATTTTCATGTCTTGGCTGTGCTACATAAGTCGAAAGTGTTACCTAAAAATCTAAGCCAAAAACGTTACCCGGAGTATCAAGGAGTTAGAAAGATATAGGAGGTGTGCACAGTCGCTTCGTAAGGCCGAAAGTCGTTTGTACATATATCAGGAATTTAGGAAAGTATAGGAGGTGTGCTATCAACTCTCTTCTATGCTCTCTCTCGGCATACCCCTACCGCAAAGGACGCTTCTCAGTCGAATCTCAATCGGGAATCATCGAGTCACCCCTTCTACTACTTACTCGGGAGTCTACATCTACTACTAAATTTTTTTGCTCCTCTACATCTTTAAACTCGCACTCTTTTGCTATCTAGTCCTCTTTAATTATTATGAACCAACATAAAGACTCATCTATAACTAATTTAACTTTTACGTTAAATTAATAATAATTATGTAAGGGTTGAAAAAACCCTAACCCGTAACTCTGGGAAACAGGGAAATAATAAGAAGCAAATAACACCAGATTTAGACTTCTCAATAAAAATGTATAATATTTATATATTAAATATAATTAGGCAAATGGACCAAAGAATACGATAAATAAACAAGACTAGGTCTGAGGGACCTGTCGACAAAGCACAAGAAGAATGACTTACAACGGAAACATAGCAATAGATCCACCATTAAGAAAAGTACATAAGTTAAGACGTCAAAAGAGTGTAGTGAGACTTGATACTAGACAGAGATAATAGACAGAACCCTGCAAGATATTTCCAAAAACCAACCTGTGTTCTCCTCTGAGACTCGATCCAAAGTGATCTGTCCAAAAGGAAACTCGCCCCTCTCTCTCTCTCTGGACAACCAGTCCCTACTCTAGGAAACTGATTGCTTAGCACAAGTTCAGCACATTTGTGCTGAACTACCCAAGACGGCAAAGTTCCGAATAGCAGATCCCACGATCCCAGCTACTAACACTAGGCCAAGAAAAACCAAAGACACACTACTACGTATACAGTTCAGACAGTCTACATCCTGTTTATAAAACAGAGGGAAAACTAAGTTAAATGACCTGTACACAAGGCACGAGTCAATAAAATTACCATGCTTCCCAACACCAAGCTGATGAGAATCTTACAATTAAGATCTCCTTTATTATACACACCTTTTTTGTGATATTTTAAAGCATATTCCATTTTATGCACTACATTATTATTAATACACACTTCATATTGCCAATTATTAATATAATGTTTTTGAATATGATATAGTACATTACGCGTCGAGTGCGGAAAGTAGCATTTTGCATGCGAGTGTGGAGTTTGCACCCGAGCGACAGCGAAGGTAGTAAAACCACACGAGCAATGCAAAATGCCGTTTTCGCACGAGTTACGTACCGTACTTTATCTACGATTGTTAGATTTAAATAATAAATACAGAAAAAAATAAACTTGCTGTATGTAAGTTCGTATCTCTTCTCTTGATAAAGATGGCATTAATCTTGAGTTGTATTTTTTGCCGAATTAATTATTTCTGGAGGAGTATTATTCTCTACATTTTCGTCAAAGACACTTGATTCATTCATTGTTTTTCACTAAAAACTCGATATAAACAGTTACTTTAATAAAAGAACAGCAAATTAGTTTTGTTAAATGTAAACAAACTCGCTAATCGCGCGTAAAGCTGAAGAATTCCTCTTTACCGCGCTAGCGTGGTAAAGAAGAGGAATTCTTCAGAACTATGAGACGCGCATGCGCAATGAATACAAGTACGTAAATAATCACTTTCTACGCATCTAAACAGAGATATAATGTTTATATTTCGTATCAATCGTAGATAAAATAATAAACTGAATACCCTACATATTTAAAATATTATTTATTATTTAATTTAAAAAAAAATAATTATGTTGCAAAAATCAAACCAACCGCCTTCAATTAAAATAATACTCAGAAAATGTTCTAGATTTTATCATTTTAACACCGAGAAGTGAACCTGGGGACATTATTTCATGTCGGTAGCTTACGCAGAGCGAAGACATGAAAATGTCTCACTGTCTTGCGGACTCGTATGCAAGAAGTATTTTTTTCTGATCATCTTGGGACTTAAGCCAGGATTACACGCTACGATAAATCGTAGCAATTTGTCGTAATGACGGAATCGTTACGATTTATCGTTGCGTGTAAACAGAACATTGTAACGATTTATTGGAATTGGAATTGATTGATGATTGGTGTCAATTTCTCCAAATCGAACGACAGGATGGAACATGTCAACACTTGCAGGCATTTGTCGTTACAATTTGACTCAATTTGCGTTCATTGTTTTAAGATAGTTTTTTGTCTTCTTGTATGTGTTATCATGGCATCCTGTAAAGGTCCTCGAGAGTTCATGACTGAATTTATAGAACTGTATCAGAGTTTTCCCTGTTTGTGGCTCATAAAGAGCAAAGAATACTCCGACAGGAATAAGAAAGACATGGCTTATGCACAGCTAGTTGAAAAGTACAAGGAGTTTGATCCGTCAGCAGAAAGAGCAACTGTAGTTAAGAAGATCAACGCATTGCGTACTGTGTATAAAAAAGAACTCATGGAAGTCAACAATTCGTTGAAATCCGAGGCAGGGGCGGATGATGTTTACCAACCTACTTTATGGAACTTCGAACTTTTACATTTCTTGAACAATCAGGACTCTGCTAGACCTTCTAGGAGTACAATGGATGATGTTTACCAACCTACTTTATGGAACTTCGAACTTTTACATTTCTTGAACAATCAGGACTCTGCTAGACCTTCTAGGAGTACAATGGATGATGTTTACCAACCTACTTTATGGAACTTCGAACTTTTACATTTCTTGAACAATCAGGACTCTGCTAGACCTTCTAGGAGTACAATGGATGATGTTTAGCAACCTACTTTATGGAACTACGAACTTTTACATTTCTTGAACAATCAGGACTCTGCTAGACCTTCTAGGAGTACAATGGATGATGTTTACCAACCTACTTTATGGAACTACGAACTTTTACATTTCTTGAACAATCAGGACTCTGCTAGACCTTCTAGGAGTACAATGGATGATGTTTACCAACCTACTTTATGGAACTACGAACTTTTACATTTCTTGAACAATCAGGACTCTGCTAGACCTTCTAAGAGTACAATGGATGATGTTTACCAACCTACTTTATGGAACTTCGAACTTTTACATTTCTTGAACAATCAGGACTCTGCTAGACCTTCTAGGAGTACAATGGATGATGTTTACCAACCTACTTTATGGAACTTCGAACTTTTACATTTCTTGAGCAATCAGGACTCTGCTAGACCTTCTAGGAGTACAAGTGATGAAGAGGACGAAGAAAGACCACAAGATGTGAGTAAAATTATTTTTAATTTGTATAAAAAGTAGTTTTCATAGTTTTTTTCAAAAATAGAATACATATATTAGAATACACAGAGTACCATACATAAATACATCATACAGTCACACATGAATATTGACAGAAATGAGTAGGACCTACTAAACAAGTATTAATGAATCAATGAAAAATATGTTTCGAATTATTATCTGCCTATATAATTTAATGTCGGCAACGTAATATATATATAAAACAAAAAAAACATTTAAATACATAGAACAAAATTAGTATGAACAATTATTACTATATTATGGTTATTCCAGGAACTGTAAATTTCAAACGTTCAATGCACTTTTTTCATGCCAAGGAACTGACCCCTCCCCGTTAAAAATACGTACAGTAAATACGTACAGAACTTTTCCCGAACAATTTTTGCTTTAAATAAAACTTGCCCTCCTGAACGTCGTTCGAGGTTGTGTAGCATATCAGGATCACTCCTTGCACCAAGCAGAATAGTACCATCGTTGATATTTTCTTTATCAAAAAAATCCATAGGAGTGCAGATAACTGATTTTTTGTGCAAGAAATTGTGTAAAGCACAACATGCAAGCACTGCCGATTCGATGGTTTGAACATTTAAATTAATTGCCGTATTAAAAATTCGAAATCTTTATGTTAATATTCCAAAAGTGTTCTCAATCACGCGCCGAGCCCTGGATATGCGATAGTTGCATATTCTTCTCTCGTTATTTAGTGAATCCCGATTGTAAGACTTAATAAGGTCAGGTCGCAATGCAAAGGCATCGTCGCCCAAGAAAACATATTCCAGATCAAGATTGCTGAAAACTGGTTCAGGTTCAGGAATATCCAATTCATTATTTACGAATCTTTCGTAGAAAAGAGTGTTATTTATCACACCTCCATCAGATATTCTACCGTTGGTTCCTACATCGCAATATATAAATTCGCAGTGAGCATTTGCTATAGCCATCAAGACTATACTGTGAGTCTTTTATAATTGAAGGGGGGGGGGGTCAAACATTTGGGGGATACTAACACAAATTGGACAAAACCACATCTTGTATGTACTTTTTTTTAAGACACTGTTTTGGGCGAAAAATTTGGTAAAAAAAAACCCAAAAACACATTTTTTCCGAACTTTAGGCGCATTTTCCGGGAAAACTGTACTGTACGTATAGGAGAAATTTTATCTTCAAATTTGGACTCAGCACACCAAAATACTTCCAAAATACTTCAGAAAAGGACATTTTCATTCTGAGGTTTTTTTTTGGCAGACCAGTGAATCAGTTATTTTATGTTGCCATAAAACAGCAGAGTATGTGACCTAATTATTAGAAGGGGTGTTGTTAGACTTTGACATGAACGAAATCTGGTTTTAAGCATGACAACCGATGGAGGGTCTAACATGATTCGTGCTGTCACATTATTATTAGGAGAAGAAAAAAGAATCCCATGCATGGCTCATGTAATAAATTTAATTGTTGATGGCGCTTTAAAAGAAGTGAAAGGATTTTCAAAACTTGCTGATAAAATAAAAACCGTTGTTACTTACTTTAAACAGTCTGTCAATGCTAGCGACGAGCGACTTGTTAAAATCAGAGCAGATTGCCAGTGGGCAAACAGAAGGTGGAGTTTTTAAACTTTTTTTAGAATTTGAGAGAAAGAAAGGGGGAAACTCCGTTGCTTCTTTCCTCATGAACTGTAACTGTAGCCAAATATCCAGACTTGAAAGAGATCATTCTATTGTCGGATGCGGCTGGTGGGGAAAACAAAAACTACAACGTTCAAGTTCTGTTCTTGGCTCGCCAAGTCATTAAACGTTACAGTAACCCAATTTTCTCCTCTAAGGGGCCACTCTTTTAAGCAATGTGATAGACACTTTGGTACAATGAAAGGTAGCTTAAAAAATAAAGCTGTTATCGAAACGATAATGCCTTACCTCCGCAACGCAGAACAGATGCACCACCCTTTCACTTGCTTCATGACCCTACCATCATAAATGACAGGGATCAGACAATGACCCCGACCCCTTACTTCCAAAAGGAACCAACAACTAAAAAATCACCATTATTTACAATACAAAAGTATGTTCTAATAAAATATAAGTCAACGCGAATTCCTCGTTTCCAAAACGTACAATCTTCTGATAATTCCCTTTTAGTTCATGACACAGTTCCCAACTAGCCTTTTACTACTAACACTTCTACCCTCACAACCAGTTCCGCTGAAAAAAGTAAGATCGACGATGTCAAGTCTCTTCATAAAGAAAAAGAACAGGAGGTTTCATGAAAACCTATTCAAAAAGCAAGAGAGACAGATTGTTGCTGAAGCTTCCAGCGAAGATGCAAGCGAGGAGAACTAATGTTTCTTCTGTTACCTAAGTGTCTTAGTAATATTTTTATTTTTCTAATAAGCCTTATTTAATTTTATTATAAAAATGGCCAGAAAAAAGTAGTTTTTTTAATATGGCTGCGTTTCTTATATTCCGGTTTTTATGAGAAGGTAATATGACGTCGAACAGAAACGGATATTTTATATATTCTTCAACAAACTTGTAAGTTTGGTCCTCTGTCCACTTAGATGTTTTTTTCACAGGTATCTCCGATTTTGGCATTATTAAATAAATACTTTTTATTATTTATTATGTTAAAAAAGGACACAAAAGTATATACTCAAAACAAAGTTCACAATAACAATCCAATATGGATGATAACTGATAAGAGTTGTAGTGACTTCTAGATTGGAGTGGGGAGGCCTATTTGCAGCTCCACTTACAAGCTAAAGTCGAACTTCAAGATCTGTTAAATCATACAGCTGAAAGAATATCAATTGTTAAAAGAGATGTGTTATGTTACGTGTTAAAAAATGATTCAGTTAGCAACGAAGTTAATTTCTTTTTTAAATAGGGTGCAGATGGAAGTGGAAGCCAAAGCACGTACAAACAAAATACAGGAATCGATGGATCTGATAGTGACTTATTGATTACTTGTTCGGTTCCACTAAAATTCACATAACAAAATGGTATAGATGATTCAAACATTGAAATTTGTAACACTAATCGAAGTTTATCCACGCGGTACTGTAGGCCGATCAAGCTTGGATTCGTCAAAGAAACTAACGAGAAGAGAAAACTGAATTCATCGAAATAGATAACCAAATAAGCAATTTAACTCCAACAATATCCATTTCAAACCAAGAGATTATTTATCCATCATCATTGACACAAAACTATGGTAGGAGGTAAGCTTTGCAATTCTTTGATGGCATATTTATCAACGCAGGAATGCTACATTTGTGGAGCTGCCAATCTCGTTTTCTTAATACAGAAGCTCTAGAATTAGGTATTTCTTCAAAAGCCAGAAAAGATAAAATTATGACTAGCTTTAGAAGCGAAATGGGGTTTTTAGTCGATAGGTATGCCAAAACAAGTTTTCGGTAATGCAAATGATGGCAACACTGCCCGGATTTTTTTCGTAACCCTACTGTAGTATCCAAAATAACTGGGATCGATGAAAATTTAATTTATACATTTAGTGTTATTTTGTCTGCACTGGCAAGTAGCTGTAAACTAGATTCTGCAAAATATGATAAATATGCTATTAACACAGCAAGATAGTCATTATATGGATGGTATCCCATGCCTCCTACAGTCCATCAAATACTAATACATGGTCGTGACATAATTGAACATTTTTTATTACCTATAGGCCAATTAGGAAAAGATGCTGAAGAAGCAAGACACACAGAGGGTACGATGATATAGGCTCCATGATACAAGGAAAACCAGTTTCAACAAATAGGGACCTTCTAAATATTTTACTGGTTTCTTCTGATCCTCTAATTTCTCCTTTAAGACCTACACATATCAGGAAGAATGGACCTATCAATAAAGATGTTCTGAAACTGTATCATGGCCATGATGAAGACGTTATAGAAGATTCAGATGATTAAGAAGTGTAGCTGTTTTGTTTAATTAATTATGCATTATTATTATTACTTTTATGAACTATTTAGTAATAATTTAATGTGGGAGTGATATTTTGTTTATTTTTATTATCGTTATTACGAGACAGCTGCTAAAAATATTAAATATGTTATAACTATTTTTTTTTATTATTATTTTTTTTTATTACTTTTTTTAATTATATAACTAATTTTTTCAGACACTGAGTTTTGTCAATAACTTTACAATGCGCTGGTGAATAATAATCATTAAAAAATTAGGAGTATGTTTAAAATAGAGCAAAAGAATAGTCTGATAACACTACTTTTGTGAACAAAATCTGAAATAATGAAGTATTTTGGTTATTATGAAACATCAAAACTACGAAAATCCCTATTTTTCCCAATTTTAATTTCAGATAACTGCCAAACTAATTAATTAAGGCAGATATTTTCAAGAATAAAAAAGGGTTATTTTACATCACATAAAAGCAACCTATTAAACAAAAGTGTTCTAATGTAATAGTAATGGGAGACTGGAACGCTAAAGTGGGAACCTCGGAAGGAGAAGAAGTGAGCGGGCAATACGGACTAGGTAAAAGAAACGAAAGAGGGATAAGGCTGGTAGAGTTCTGCGTGTCCAATAAATTATTTATAATAAACACATTTTTTAACAAACCTGATTCATCAAAATGGACATGGATCAGCCCAGACGGAAGAACAAAAAATCGAATTGATTATTTCATTTCAAATAAAAAAGAGCTTTTTAGAGATGTTGATACGTGCGATAGAATTAACACAGGCAGCGACCACAGGGCAATAAAAGCAGAAATGGAGTGGTACATCAAAACACCGCAGTAAAATAAATCTTGAATTACAGCAAGCAAATCAATTTGAGCAACGACTAGAAATTTCATTAAATAAGCACAAGGAAACAAAACCAAACAAAAACACCAACAATAGAATAAACAGGTTAGAAAACAACATAATTTCAGCTATTACAGAGGTAACCGATAACATCACTAAAAAAATACATGTTAAAAAAAATAAAAGAATACCAACGGAAATCAAAAGATTAATGGAGAAAAGAAGAAGTCTAAAGAGAAAAGAAGGACTAGAGAAAATAGAATATACAGTAACATCGAAACTTATCAGAAAGAAACTTAAAGATTGGTTACTTAAGAAAAATATAGAAGAAATGCAGAATGCAATCAACAAGGGAACTAGTTTAAAAAAAGTGCATGCAACAGCAAAGGATGGGGAAAAAACAACTTATTTCAATGAAAGACGAAGAAGGGAATATCCAAAGAGAACAAAATGCCATTCTTAATGTAATCTACAAATATTACCAAAATGTATACAGTATACCCAAAGATTCAGACCAAAATAAAAGAACAGAAAATGGATGTGAAGAAATTAAAGAGTATGCCAACGTAGATAATATAATGATAGAAGAGGTAGAATATGCAATAAAAAGTCTAAAATCAGGAAAAGCAGGAGGTTTGGACGGAGTTGTAAATGAGCAAATAGAAGCAGGAGGACGGAGACTAGCAGAGGCCTTGTGCGAGCTGTATAACCAGTGTTTAAAAACTGGCATTTTACCTGAAAACTGGTATAAATCAAAACTTCTGCTTCTATTTAAAAAAAGGTGACAAATCAGATATTAAGAACTATCGCCCGATTAACCTCCTTTCTGTAGTCTACAAGACATTTATGAATATCATTACGAGAAGGATTACCCCGCAACTTGATTTCTTCTCCCCGAACGACCAAGTTGGCTTTAAAAGAAACTTTTCCACCCTCGATGCCATCTTAGTGATTCAACAACTCTTAGCAAAATCCCAAGAATACCAGTTTCCCGTAGTACTACTCTTTATTCGACTTCGAAAAAGCTTTTGACAGTATATATCATGAGAAAATTAGAACATCACTTATAAGCAACGCCATAAAACCCGAATATATAGATCTCATAGATACCACCAACAGAAAAGCTGAAATATTAATAAACATCGGTAAAAGTAAAAAAACATTAAAACCATTGAGAGGCACAAGACAAGGTGACGTTCCATCTGCAAAGGTTTTCGGTGCAACCTTGGATGAAGTTTTCAAGAAATTTAAATGGGACGAATACGGAATCAAGATAAATGGAGTAAGGTTAAACAGTCTAAAATTTGCCGATGACGTGGTCCTTATAGGAACTAATGTAAGACAAGTTGGAAAGATGCCGCAGATATTGGTCTTAAAATCAATTCAAGAAAAACCAAATTATTACGCGTAAATTCTTTAGAAAATCATGAAATAACTATTGACGAATCAAGAATAGAAGAAGTGGGTGAATTAATATATTTGGGGCAGACAATAGCTAAAAATGACTGGATGTCTAAAGAGATCGGAAGAAGAATTGGAATGGTATGGAGAGCCTTTATTAGCAACAGACAACTTTTTAAATCAAATGTCAGCATCGAAAGTAAAACAAAACTCTGGAAAAGCGTGGTAAAGCCTGTGATGATTTATGGTTGCGAGACATGGTGCTTAACAAGGAGGCATATAAATAAACTGAGAGTGGCTGTAAGATCAATGGAAAGGAGCATGCTGGGAATTGGAAGAAAGGAAAGGAAAACTAAGGCATGGATACGGCTTCAAACAAACTTGGAAGATATAGGAAAAGAGGTGATAGGAAGAAAATGGAGATGGGCCGGACACATTACTCGTACGGAGGATGGTAGGTGGACGAAAAAAATATTAGAATGGACACCTATAAACCAAAAGAGAAAAAGAGGTAGACCAAAAACGACCTGGGACGCCGAGATGAGAAGGTGTTGCGGAGGTGCAACCTGGAGGAGGGTAGCGGGCGACAGAACGAAATGGAAGAGAATGGAATCCATCTATAAAGAAGAATGGCTACCACGAGAATAATCTATAAAATCTATTTTACTTAAATCGTTACTAAGTCCGTGTTAAACCATTGCCACTAATTATTTATAAAATAAATTTAATTGTTAGTGTTAAAAGTTAAAATGTATATATTATTGTTGTAAGATTTAATATAACACACTCGTTAAGCACTCATGTATTTACATTAACTGACAATGACAACACAAGTTGACATCTTGATATGACATCTTCTCCCTCCTAAGTTAGATCGTACTATCCTCTTGCAGCACTCCTTGCCTCCGCCGAAGTTGATCAGCATGTTTTCTTTTCTCTGTTCCACCTACTACTACAATATAAGATAGTTCTCCAGTTTTCTCTTTTATTTCTCCAGCATTCCACCCATGACCTTCCTTCATTACCCATACTTCATCTCCCTCCTCAAATGCCCTTGCTTTCTTCTTCTCATCCGCATATTCTTTCTGCTTCCAAACTTTGTCTTGGATTGTTTCTCTCCTGTTAGGCCGAAGATTGTCAAATAATGTTGACAACCTTCGTCCTAATAACATTTCTGATGGTGCCAATCCTGTCGTTTTGTGTGGAGTATTTCTATAACTTAAGAGAAACGCATTTAATGAGAGATTCGCATCCTTGTTATCTCTTCTACCACTTGCATAGCGTCTCTTAAAAGTTTTTACCATTCTCTCTGCTAGTCCATTTGTCCTGGGATGGTATGGTGTTGTAGTTACGTGGCATATGTTATTGTCTCTACAAAATCCTTTAAATTCTTTTGATGTCAACTGAGGCCCATTATCCGTTACCAGTTTCGCAGGAATCCCAAACCGTCCAAACCACTCTCTTAACTTGCTTATGGTTGCCACTGATGTTATAGTTTTCATTTTTGAGATTTCCACCCATTTTGAATAGGCATCAATCAACACCAACCAATAGGAACCCTCAAATGGACCAGCAAAGTCTAAATGTAACCTTTCCCAAGGTCTGCTTGGGACATTCCACGGGTATAGCGGTACTTCTTGAATTCCATCCCTATTTTCTTGACACGCAACACATCCGTTTACATACCGCTCCACTTCTTTACTTATCCCAGGCCACCAAACGTAATATCTTGACACAGCCCGCATAGCTGTAATGCCTGGATGACCATTGTGGAGGGCATCTAATGTCCGCCTTCTCAGAATTTTTGGTACAATAATTTTCCCTAGCCACAACAAAATTCCGTCTTCTACGTCCAGTTCGTCTTTTTTCCGCTCAAATTCAGCTAGTTCCTCGTTCAATTTTTTCCTCGGCCATCCATGCTCTATATACGCTAAAATCTTTTTCAGGTTTTCATCATTTTTCGTCGCATTTTGAAGCTCTTTCCTATCGTAAAGAGATCTTATGTTTTCCTCAATTATTGCCTTTACTTCCATTGCTTCTTTATTTTCCTCCCATTCTTTTAATTCCGTGTCCTTATTTTCAATTGGGAGCCTTGATAAGACATCAGCGCATACATTTTCCTCTCCTGCCCTGTACTTAATTTTATATTTATATCCAGATAATTTCAACGCCCATCTCACCAATCGTGCATTAGTCATTTTTGAAAGGTCCCTGTTCGTTCCGAAAATCCTCTCCAACGGCCGATGATCTGTTTCCAAAACAAATTCCCTCCCAAAAATATATTGATGGAACTTGGTTACCCCGAACACCAAAGCAAGTGCCTCCCGGTCTATTGACGCATACCTCTGCTCTGCTTTGCTTAAAACCGTGGACGCAAATGCAACCGGTCTTTCTACCCCATCTTCCATAATGTGTATCAGAACCGCTCCCAGTCCCCGCTCTGATGCATCACATACAATTTTCACCGGCTTGTTTAAATCGTAAGGCACTAAAACATCCTCTGACGTTATTAAATCCTTAACATTCTTGAAGCATCTCTCTTCTACCTCCGTCCATCTCCACTGAACACCTTTCCTTGTAAGCTGATGTAACTCCTTGCATTTGCTTTGAAGATTTTTTGCGAATCTTGAGTAATAGTTCACCATTCCCAAAAAAGATTTTAGTTGGTGCACGTTTTCAGGAGCAGGTGCCTTCTTTATAGCCGTTAGTTTATCATCAGTTGGATGTATCCCATGACAATCAATCCTATGTCCTAAGTATTTCACTTCTTTCTGGTAAAATTTACATTTGCTCCACTTTACTCTCAGTCCCCTATGTTGCAACCTTCGCATCACTTCTTCGGCTGTTTTGAGGTGTGATTTAAAATCTGGACCAGTTATTATTATATCATCCAACAATATGCCCACATTTGGAATTCCTTTCATAACTTCTTCCATATATCTTTGGAATATACTAGGAGCTGAGGATATTCCAAATGGCATACGGTTATAAACGAAGTAACCCCACTGGGTAGCTATTGTGAGATACTGTTTTGAGGTCTCAAAAGTAGGTAATATATGCCTATCTTCCACCAAATTAGGGTTTAAACTCACTTTGAAATCCCCACATATTCTAACCTGTCCTTCCCCTTTACTAACATTTACAGTTGGTGTAGCCCATTCTATAGGTGTAACCCCCGGATCCACCTTCTTTATTATCCCCATTTTCTCTAGTCTGTCCAGCTCATTTTTTACACTTTGCCTTAAAGGCAGTGGTACCCTCCTCGCTGTATATGCAACTGGCCTTGCATCTTTTTTTAAAAATACTCTCGCTTTAATCCCTTTTGCTGTTCCTAACTCGTCCGTAAAAATGTCTTTATACTTCTTCCTCAATCCATCAAATGCCCCCTGCACTTCAGTCTCGTTTCTAAACTCTTCTTTTAGTGACTGGACTTGGACCGATGCTGGTAATTTAAGGTCGAAAGCAACTATCCATGGCATTCCAAACAATGTAACGTCCTCAACGTCAATTACAAACACATAAAGTAATTTCTTAACCTTCCCCAGTACTACTTCCAACTTCAATTTACCTAGTACGTTTAATGTTTTATTCCCGTAACCTGTGATCCCTGTATTTGTAAAATCCAGCTTCGGCTTGCCTAGTTTCTCCCAATTTTTGCTTTGCCCAATTATTGCTTGCCTAGTTTCCCAACCCTATCAATTGTCGAAACCCGAGCCCCAGAATCAAATTCCATATCTACATAAACTCCATTTAGTCTCACTTGTATGACTGCTCTAGGGGTTTTTCCTATTTTCATTACCGCCCTCAGGGCTCCTACTGACCCTTCATCCTCACTTCCAGCAGAATATTGACCCGACTCTACCTTATGCGTGTTCTGATTTTGTTTATTTTTCTTAGTAGTTTGTCTCTCAACTTCAGAATTTAACTTAGGACTATTCTTGCACATCCTAGAATAGTGCCCAATTCCTGAACATTTCCTACATTTGACCTCCTTTGCTGGACATCTGGACATAGGGTGCCGCTCGTACCCACAGTTCCAGCACTCCTTGTTGTCATTCTGTCTCATTATTTTCTTGTTAAAGCCCTTCTTTAATGTATTTACCTCTGACCCAGCCCCTCCCTCTTTTACTCCTGTGACTTCCTTTACAGCCCGTTCAATAGTGTTGGCTAAATCTAAAACAGTTTTAAAAGGAACCGTTCTACCCTTCTCATCTAATCCCTCAGGCCATCGTTGCCTTACTTCAGTTTCCAATATGACATTCTTACACCCCGCTACAAACCTATCCCTTAGTCTCTCATCAATCATGTCATTCCGATATTTACACGCAATTACATCTTCTTTTATTCTATTTGCAAATTGAAGAAAAGTTTCCTCCTCCTCCCTCATAGCTCTCTCGAACTTTATACGAGCCGCAAATATAGTGATGTCTGGTTGAAAAATTGTTTTAAAAGCTGACAAGACATCTGTCAAAGAACATTCGTCTATGTCTTTTGGTAATAAATGATTTTTTACTGCCCGTAGAGATTCTGCTCCTACATATGCCAAAAGCAGATCTCTTTGTACTGTTTTTACCTCCTTATCTTCCCCGCCCAGACCCTTCACTCGACACGTTCTCTTAAATTGCTCTACATAATTATCCCAAGAGCAAATATTTTTATCAAACTCACGGAAAGTGAACTTCACCATTCTTTCTTCCAGTCGATCTCTAGCCATCTCCTGACTTCTAGATTCTTCCAGTTTCTTAGGTCGACCCATTGACTGCGACAATGTAAGATTTAATATAACACACTCGTTAAGCACTCATGTATTTACATTAACTGACAATGACAACACAAGTTGACATCTTGATATGACAATTGTTTCTACTTATTTAATGTTATTTATACTATTTATTAACTTAAAACACAAAAAATAGAAAAATAGTTTAAATATAAAAGGAAGCAAAATGTCAACTAATATCAAAGTTTATTTGCTAAAGTTTAATTATATCTGCTAATTCTAGTATTATCATGAATTATTTAAAAAAAAAAAAAAAAAAAAAAAAAAAAAAAAAAAAAAAATACCAAACTCAAGCTATATGCTACCACAGCCTCGGCTGATTTGGAAATTGTGTGTTAGGATATTTTATTTTATTTTTAAAACATATGTAATGATACAAATGTTTCCAATAAATGGTTATTATTATTATTATTATTATTACTATTAAACAAAAGTATAAAATAATAAAAGTAATAAACACCATATTAATGATTTTTTGTGAAAAAAAAGGATTAGAAGACCCCAGAAACATAAACCTATGGGTAACCAACCCTTTTAGGCACTTCTTTAGATTGTTACTCCCCTTATAAAAAAATAAGAGGGGAGTAACAATCTGAAGAAGGTGTACGGAATGTTCTTCTTTAGTGTGATATTCCTTTGTCCCAAAGTGCATTGGACTAAACATCCTTTTGTCCTAAAAGTTGTTTAGTCAGAGTCATTTATATTTTATAAAAGAACAGGGGAGTAACAATCTAAAGAAGTACCCCCTTTTAAAGCCTTCAATGAAGTTAATGCATGTAAATTAAGTATTAATGAAAAAGAAGCTTTAATAATCCTCTGACGAAAGATATATTTTTTAAAGATTGTGTAAGTTAGCCTGAAAAAGTCGTAGATAAAATTTATATGATCGAAATTCAATTACCATTTTCATCAGTCATAAAACGAAGTATTAGGAGGTCATATCCGTAATTCCCTGAAGTTTCAAACCTTATAACTTCTAAACGGAAAGTCGTATTTAGATGAAACAAGTTTATTTATTTAGACAATTTAATACAATTTTATGTCAAATGAATAATTGTGTTTTTGCATTAATTTGTATTTACTTTTTTGCGGGATAACTAAAAAAAGAGCCTCTTTTTTCGGCACATTGTCACAATGCCCAATTTTAACATCTCACTGCTTTCTTCAGTTGTTACCCAAATCAAACCAAATTCACAGGATTTTTAGAACTCATATAAATGTAGAGGCCTACGAAGTTTCATGTCTAAAAGTCAATTAGTTTAAAGTGAGTTAACGAATTTAATGGGATCTGATATCTTTTGAACCGTTATAGATATTGATACACGAGACCTTGACAGAAAAATCAAGAAAAAATTACGTTTCAAAGAAATTAACTTAAATTAAATAGTTTTTCTGTTAGGGTTCATCTTAAAATAATAAGCCAGTTCTATTATTTTAACCCATTGCTATTTAAGAAATATTTTAAAACGCATAATGTCTTACTAGTTTTGAGCAGTACTGTAATCTTTATCTGAACATGTATACCAAATATTAATAGGGCATAAACTTAGGATTATAAAAAGCGGAAGGCTTTGACAAGTATGAATCTTTGTGTGATCGGCTCAAGCTGGACCCCTTGTATAAGAGGCGTAAGGCCCATGAGGTTCTGTTCTTGGTGAACTGCTTGTCTGGTAAAACTTTCTGTTCTCAAGTTCAGGACCAAATTGTTATTCTACCCCCTGGTAGGAGAGCTGGTCGCCCTGTTTATATTAAGGAGTTGGCAGACTGTTGTCCCTTAGCCAGATGTGTTTCGTCATGCAACTCCCTCGTTAACTGTTCTGATTTGCTGTTTGTCTAATCTCCGTTCCGTGTTGTCCTTTCTGGAGTGATCTGAAATTTTTTTATTTTTATCTTTTTTTTCTAGTCTTCTTCTTTAGCTAGTCGTTTTTTTTTTAATTTTTTTTTATTTAATTATTTTTGTAAAAATGTTTAATTGTTACTTAATTATTTGTTATTGTTTTTATTTTTTTTTCTATCTTGATTTTATTACTTTAATCACGTAAACTCTCACCTGATTAGCAGGTTTTTAATTTTTTTGTTACTTTTATTAGCCATAATTACGATATGGTTTTTATGTATTAGAGTGCCTCACTTGTGGCTTCAGCTGTTTGAGGACTCTTAAAAAATGTTTAATAAATAAATAAATAAATAAATAAAGGAATAGGATTACTTGCCTTTGAGTGGTGATTGACTTTTGTTTGGAATGAAATAAACTCTTTATTTTAAAAGAAGGATAATCTTTCATGGAAAATTGTAAAAATGTATAGATATATGCAGGAAAATAATATCATAATACAAGCCGCTTTCCTTTCAACCAACTGTCCTACTCAAATTGAAAAAAACCAAATTATTTCTTAGACAATCTTCTCGACAATCTCTTTTAGACAATCGCTTTGTCGATAACATCATTTATTTCCGTGATCATATCTTTCGTATTTGGGATCTCCTTAGAAAATTTGAACTGGCACTCTTACTTGATTTCTTTGCTCAACGTTTTGTTTTTATCTGTAAGTACATAAAATTACTTACTTACTTTGGTACATCCCATCTCAAATATAGTTTTTTTGTGCGTGTTTCTCATTTTCGCATTAATTTTCAATTTTAATATATAAATAGTTGTACATTAAATAATGAATTACAGAAGTAATATTTGTAAAAGAAAAAGAAGAACAACAATTCACAGAGAAACACGTTAAATTATAGCGAATGTCATTAAGGATATCTAGAAGAAATACAGTTATGAGACAATGTATAGCGGTAGAACAAAGATTATAGCGCTGACTTTACGGTATAATGCGGTTGGTTGAAGTTTCGAAGATTAGAAATTATCAGTTATAATTTTTTCCTTCAGCTATTTCTAAAGACATTACCGAAGTCTGCGGAGACTTATCTTTGTTCGTCAGGATTATCTCAAGGTAATAAGTTCATCCCATAATTGAAATACTGTAAGCATGTTTTTGTTTTAGTTTTATTTACTTTTTGTTATAAACGGTAGTAAATAGGGAGAGAAAATATTGTCATGGCACTACTATCCCGATTTCGATGAAATATGGTATAAATGTTCAGAAACATTTCTGAAACTCTGAAACCAAGTATAAACAATCCCGTAGGACACTTTTTGAATAAACTAATTATATTAGACATTATGGAATTTTAAGGGAGGTTATCATGTCTTAACTTGCTTAACTAGGTGCAAAGAAGAAAGAACCATTTCTTTAATCTCTTGCATGGTTTCGTTTCAGATGCCCTCCACGAGTGAAGAATAGAATGCAGTCGCTCACGACTTCCAGACTAAGTTTAATTTTGGGGGCTGTGTCGGCGAGATTGACGGGAAACAGTGCAATACGAAAACCTCCTAGCTCTGGATCAAACTACTTTAACTACTAAGAATTTTTAAGTGTGGTTCTTTTAGCAGTATTCGATGCTATGAAAAAGTTTTTAATCGTGGATGTTGGATTAAATGGATGAATATCGGACAGGGGAGTGCTTTTTCACTCAAAATTTGGAGAACTATTTCACAGGGAAATACTTAATCTGCCATCCCCTCTCTCCACTGCCCAACTGTTCACATAATTTTCCTTTCTTTTTCAAAATTATTCATAGGAGTGAAGCATTACAATAAGATGAAACCATACTCTCAAAAAAGCTTGAACGAAGAGCGAGCCGTTTTCAACAAGAAAAAGTCCGCTGCTCGTTCTGTTGCTGAAAATAGTTTTGGCATTTTGGCCAGTCGATCAGTGGTGGCGCTAGGCCTATGCAGGCGGTGCGGCGCACGGGGCCCCGTGTTGCAATAGGAAAGTGTGTAAAAAGAGCCTCCTCTAGCCCCCTCCCCCCTTTGTAGGGCCCCGCAATATCAGTTCGTACAAAGCCCTATAATGTCTAGCGCCGCTACTGCAGTCGATTTCGAGTACTTTTAACTACTATTTGCTTGGATCCAATGAAAACTTCTCTCGAGTCTTTGGCCTGCTGCTGTCTACACACTTCCTTATAGAAGAAAAAGAAGTAAATTACTTTCATTATAGTGAAGAAACAGTGGATAATTTCATACTTTTAGAATTGAAAAAAAAAAAAAAATAGTCGAAACAATTCCACAGAAGCAAAAATATTAGGGATCGAGTTAGTACATACTATTACACTCAAGAAAGATAATTTTAAACTTACAACAGAAATACCCATGTAGAAAGAATAATATTATTTTAATTTTCAATTGAGATCAGAGCATATTATATTCTATAAAAAAAAGAGTCATATAAACATAAATACCATTAAAAAAAAAAGTATGGACAAATAATTTGAATTATTATTTTCAGGCGAAATCGAACGTACAGTAAGAAATTCCGACAGAGCCATCAGTGAAAAAGATTCGAAACGAAATTTTGTCAGGAATGATGAAAGACATCCAATATATTATTTTAATTCAAGATAAATTAATTTTACAATATGGGGAATACCTGATTTAGAAGTATGAGGGCGAAAAGGGATTACTTAATATATTAGAAAAATGAGACAGTAGGCCTGTCTTCTCTACCACTGCAAAAAGATTAACAGAGACGTTGTCAATTTAAAATCCTTACTTCACCCAAAGAAATTTCACACTTTCATTAGTGCGGTAAGAATTGCAGCAAGAAAGAGCGAAGAAAATGAATTGGCCCCTAGCCTGGCGGCTGATTTAGGCCGCTCTATGAGTGCTGTTTCTGACTGGGCGCTGAATGACGCTCTAGATGAAGGAGACGAGGAGTCCTTAAAGAATGTGCAGAGGTGGAAGTATGTGTATGTGTAGTGCCGCGGGACACCCGGTAGGAACAAAGTTCCTTACGCTTTTTATTAAATATAAATTATAAAATTACAGTGTTCAGTATATGATACTAACTACTTATACATGGCGGAGTTAGAAAAGAGACAGAATTAAAAGTGACTATTTGTACTAGCGGAGTTAAGGCAAAATTAAAAGAAAAACTTTTTATTATCTTTGAAAAAAGCGTCTTACAATAAATGATGCATTGTAAATTAAGAAAAAAATTAATTTTGATTAGTTTATAGTTAAAGCAGATAGTTGTAGAGAAGAAAAGAATTGTCCCATAAGACTCCGTCGGCGAATTTCTCCAATTAAAATATTACAATATAAAATATAAATCACCAACACTAAAAAACTTCTGCTTGTATCAGGTTAAAATTTTCCATGTCTGTTTCAATTGCACTTAAGGCGATGTGTAAGAAGTTTGATTAAAATCGTTACTTTAGAACGTAAGAAATAGGTAAAAACGTTGTTTTCTTTATTTTGAACGTTTAGGTCCGCTTTAATAAATTTAGCGATCTTTACCACTTCATAGCAGTGTCGATGTTTGCTTTACTAAAACAAATTATTTAAAAAAGTTGTTTGCCTCATTAAATAGATGAAGTTAGAATTTTTTCCAATTCTCCAATTTTAAATTTAAACGCTTGGGCGGATAACGTTGTCCAACAACCTCAGCCTAGGTATTGATAAAATGAACGTGTGTACCAAATGTCAACTAACTCGGTCATCTTTTGCTCAAGTTATCGTCATCGGTAGATTTCGTGACGCTTGGTTGCGTGACGGTGATTTTGGTCGTTTTTTTCGGATTCACTCCCGGGCGCCAGAACGTGCCATAAGGAACTTAAAAAGGCCGCCTCTATAAAATTGGACAATCTACTGAACGACCAGCATATTATACTGGTCATCATCAAAACACGATTAAAAAAAATAGACTGCCAATTGGTGTGGCACATAGCTTCCTCGCATCCTATCCACGTACTGTATTGGTTTTATGCTTTTTTTACAAGCCATTATTGTCAAATTAGTTTAATTGTTTCCCCGTTTTTTAATCTGTCAAAATTGTTTTAATTTTTTACATGAATTAAAGTATCAATTTAGTAAAAGTTAAAGAGCGCAGACTGTTCAAATTAATCATGGGATATCTGCGGGTTACTTTCGATTAACTGTAAAAGTTTCATACAAATCAGATAAGTACTTTTGAAGCTATAGGTGTAAATAAATGTATGTTTGTGCGCATGTGGAAGAGAAACAAATAAGCTCAGAAGGTTGAAACTTATATGGGACCAACAATGGGCTAATTATGACCTACCATCTAAATTTCATTAAAATCGGACGTGTAGTTTTTAAGATATGTTGGTTCGCAAAAATCGAACGACAGACCGACAGACCGACAGACCGACGGACCGACAGACCGACAGACAGACACGGAACCAAAAATGTTCCCTGATGTCTGAAACGGATTTCTGTCTTGGAATTTTTGAAATCGGAGACCTAAAATATTTTCGTTCTTCGAAACGATCACATAGCTTCCGTTACCTTCGGTAAGCTCGGAAGCAAAATAAGAAAAGAATGTTAACAATCTCCAAATGGAATGCTTTCGACTCCTGGAAAGTCTAGACTACATCCTGTAGAAAAAAGTACTGCTTCTGTGGATTCATGTGATCGTCAAGTTATTAGAAATGTAATTGATTTTTTTTATTTACGCCAAAAAGTAGTCCCAACTACAAAAAAGCTTCTTCCTGTTTTAGGAGAAAAGATAGAGTTTACGTGGAGTGCAACTTCTTTAAAAAAAAATCTTAAAAGAAATGGGAATTAGATGGTCAAAAATCCTGTCACGTAGAAAAGTTTTAACAGAGAGACAAGACATATTACTTTGGAGGTATAGATATTTAATAGTTATTTACGCACCAAGGGAGTACAGTAAGTTATTGAAGTTGTTTCCTGAGGCGAAGCCGAGGGAACCATGGCGTTTAATCCCGAGGCGGAGCCGAAGGAGTTAATTATCGCGAGGGTGCAAGTGATTTTTACTACCGAGGTACTTACTAGATTTTACCTCCAGAAGGGAGAAAAAAAAATACGGAAAGATTTTAATTTTAAACTACGTTACTCAGCAAAAAATACATAGGTTTATATTTATTTTTTAAAAAAAATAGTTAGATATAATATTAACAATTCTCTAAATAAGTTTAATCACGTTAAAATTAAATTATAGATAGTTATTATTAGAATTTCAATGCTAAAATTAAATGGGAGAATCAGCTGGAAGCAGAGTCGTGTATTGAATGGTGTTGACAACTGATGTATTTAAATATGGATTAGTTAATCTACATTTAGAAATTATGATTCCACTTTTAACTTTTTGTTTCTTTTACTGATGAATCACTCTAGCAACCGTTGTGGAGGTTACATGACATGTGTGAAGATGATATTATAGATCTAAGACATTAAACAAAATTTAGTAAATAAAATGTTTATTAGCACCATCCTTATTCACGTGTGCTTTATCTAGGGCAACACTGAAGGGAATCATGAAAGTTTATGATTCCCTTATTTTTCATTACCCCCTGTTTAACCCGACCGAGTACAATGAGTAACTTCCCTCTCTGTAAACTAGGGAGCAAAGTTCACTTTTTCTCCCCGCTGGAGGTAAAATCTATTAAAAGTTTAAGAGATGAAAACAGGCGTATTTATTACTTAGATGAGACATGGGTTGATTCCAACCTTACTTTTAAGAAATGCTGGCAAGGCGATAGTGTCAACGGAATAATATCAAAAGAAAATGCAAGCAACCAATTAATTGTTGATAGTATTGGATTAGTATAAGGATTTTTAGAAGACACTACTCTAATTTTCAAGGCAGGAATAGCGTCTGGTAATAATCACGGAAAGACGAACAATGTTAATTTTGAAAAGTGGATAAGAGAAAAAGTGCTAATGAAATTAGAACCTAATAGTGTAGTTGTCATGGACAACGCTCCCTATCATAATCTCCAAATTAATAAGGTACCAACAATGTCACAGAATAAAACAATTAATGTTGGAATGAATAGAAAAAGATAAAATAGAATATGAAAACTGGCTTTGTTCAACCCTATATCTTTAAATGCATCTAAGGAAAAAAGCTTTAAAATTGATGAATTATTAAGAGACAATCCCCACATTGTTATAAGAACTTCACCGTATATGTGCGAATTAAACCCCATTGTGTTAACTTGGGCACAAATGATGAAATATATTAGAGATAGAAATACCACTGGCGATCTTAGCACCGAGAACCTGGAAATGTTAAGAAATGATGCAGTCAGAAGTATTACTCGTCAGAATTGGGCTGGATTCATCAAACACACACGTTCTTGATATAGAAGAAAGTTTCAGAAAAACTGATGGAATTTTAACAGATACAGCTGATGAATTTATAATATCATTAGGAGGATGTGAAGAAAATAATTCAGCTAATGAATCAGATTCAGATATTTCTGATTCACAATTAGCCACATTGCTAGAACAATAATGTTGTAGTTTAAATTATTTTATAACTAATTCAGTTTATCTTGATCATGGATAAAAAAAAACAATAATATTTTTAAACACGCCAAGGTTTAGGTTATAAAAAAAAATACTTTTAATTACCAACATTGCCAGTCCTAAGCCTGGGAAAAGTGTGAAGGAAAATACGTTGTAGTTCTTTATTTAAGTTGATTAAGTATATAATCTGTAATCAGGTTAAGTTTTAAAATTTGTAAGATATCATACGTTTAAATATTAGTTTGATAGGTTCAAAATATATCAGATCCCATTAAATTCGTTAACTAACATCAAACTAATTAACTTAAATTGGCATTGTGGAAATATGCCGAAAAAAAACGCACTTTTTTTAGTTATCCCGCAATAAATTAAATAAAAACTAATACAAAAAACAATTATTCATTTGACATAAAATTTTATTAAATTGTCTAAATAAATAAACTTGTTTCATCCAAATACGACTTTCCGTGTAGAAGTTATAAGGGTTGAAACTCAAGAATCTAGAATTTTTTATAGACAGTTGTAGGGGCCTATTGAGTGTATAGTATAAATATTGAAGGGTAGAAAAGGTCTCCGAGAGGGGCCTAGAAGAAAAGCGATATATCTCGAAGTGAAATCGATAGTTAGTTTGAAACTTCGACCCAAGATCCATTTTTCCACGCACATTCTCTCGGCGTTCTAACAGTAAGTACAATTGAGTTTTTCTTGTAACTATCCCGTTACAGGTTGTACGCATTTTTAAATAAAACTAATATTGATTTTTTTTTTTTTTTTTTTTTTTTTTTTTTTTTTTTTTTAGATGGACCAATGACCCATTTTGCCACATGGTGGATATTCCAGAAAAAAAGACTAATTCCTGGAAGTGATATGGCACCAATTCATTATTTACAAATGAAATAATTGAAATGATAGTAGAAAAGACCAATTTATACTCCATTAAAAAGTGGAGTATGTGCAAATATTTCTAAAGATGATATCTTAGACTTTATTTCAATTCTGCTAATTACAGGAGTAGTAAAAGTGTTTTCCTACCTTGATTACTGGGCAAATGATACCAGATATGACAAAGTGGCAAAAATAATGTCAAGAGACAAGTACAAAAAAATAATAAAATATCTTCGTTTGGACATGATGAAGAGGAGAAAACCAAGAACGACCAAATTTGGCCAGGACACTGATGAATTGTATGTGTATCAAAATGACCGTATTATAATTGGCTGTTGCAAGGAGGCTTAGCATGCAAAACGGTAATAGGGAAATTTCTGGATATTTACGTAAAAAAATTGAAATATATATTTTTTTTAGATTACTGGAGATAAATGAGAAGCACGAGTAAATATCAAGTCCTGCTTCTCATAGCTATAGTAATCCGAATTCGGTGGTTTCGGTTCGTGGATATTTCAATTCGTCAAGCAATTCTGAATAATAAATATACATCTCTACAACCACCACAAACTAAGTATTACATAAAGGATGAAACTGAAAGTACCTTATCACCTATTATACAATAATTACCTTAAAGTGACCTTCTTTTAATGCTGACATAATTGCTCTGCATACTTAATCATTGGAGCTTATTTATTTTGGTATTCTGAATAAATAACTTAAGCTTGCGGCTTGCGTAGGAATGACATGTAAAAATAAATATCGCAAGGTTCAAGTCGTTCTGTTACACTAAAAGCTTTTCTGGATTTGGAATCTTGCTGAGACATAAGAAGACAAATTTTACAAGCTATATCTTCTAAGTCAGCTAGTTTCATTCTTAAAAAATTTTAAAACCGCTGAATACTTAGCCCTGATATTAATTGCGGTATGCACTGAATTTTGTAGGTTTCAAAATCTACTCGCGATCCCACACAGAACGTTTCTTCTTTTTGACATATTTAGAATAATCACACAGCCTGCGTTTTTTCGTTTCGATTATATCACCATAGCATCTTAAAATGAACTTTGTGTGTAAAATAAAATATATATAAGACACAGGATAAATTTGTATGCATGTAAATGGGTCGGAACAGCCATATTATGACCAGGGCCGGATTTAGGAACAGGGCGGCAAAATTTAGAAGTTTATTTTTAAGGCTGTATTAAAAAAACTCATATACATAAACAATAAAAACAATTTACGGTACTCTTTTAGTTTGGTACCCCCCAATAGGGGGGTACCAAACTAAAATAGGCGCCATGTGGCAACACTTTAGTTTGGTACCCCCCATTTATTTTATTAAAATACATGATGAAATGGTATTTTATATAAATAAAAAATTAACAATCTTAATAGGGGAATGTTCAAAAGCAGCGGGGCTTTTGTGTGGGGTTGAGAAAGGGGAAAAAAAAGATAAGAAAAATATGGGGGGGTACCAAACTAAAAGAGGCGCCCCTATACGCCTCTTTTAGTTTGATACCCCCCTAAGAAAAAGGAATAATCTAGTAGGGGGGTACCAAACTAAAAGAGGCGTATAGGGTCGCCTCTTTTAGTTTGGTACCCCCCTAAGAAAAATGAATAATCTAGTAGGATTATTTAATTAAATTAATTTAGGGCAGGAATTAAAATAGAAAAGTGAGAAACACCTCTCTAATATCATAGACAAAGGGAGTATTATGTATCATTTCTTGGGGATTTTTTTTTTTTTTTAATTGAATGACCTGTTATATGTCAAAATAATTAAATTTTATTTCGTTGACAGAAAAAATATTAGATTTGTCTAAAGCGAAATTAAAATAAGTTGAGTTTTAGAGGAATAGAAAGGTCTAAATTTCCGAAGTGTAATTTCTGTTTAATTGACATTAGATGAGAGGGAGTTTTTCCAATGGATGGAAGGTAAGGTACTTAAAATTTGAATTGTAATTTTTGTTAAAGTTTGGTTGAGGTATTTTATTTCTTAAAATTTGAACATATTAAAATGAATGAAAATAACCTAGTATCGCTCACTCATGTCTTCCGGTAAATATATCGTAACTGCCCAACTTTGACTAAATAACTATTAAGAAAAAGGAATGTTTAGTCTAATGTACATTCAGACAAAGGAATATCACACTTTTGTATATAAAAGTGTGATATTCCTTTGTCCCAATGTACATTAGACTAAATATCCGATTATCGTTGTAGTTATTTAGACAAAGTGAAGTCTTTTCTTTCCCACTTCGGGGAAAGAAAAGATGATCAGAAACGATGTTTTGTAAAAGTATGTAAAATCCACACATTATATATTATTAATTACTGATCCATTTCATTGGAAATTTAAGATGACCTGGGGGTTTAAATTTGTTGGGCATAGTACTAACTGTCCAACAAGGCAAGTCAGTACTATTTCTCACTCATTTACCCACCCAGGTCTTCTCATATTTGCAATGAAATAGGGGGGTACCAAACTAAAAGAGTGCCCAATTTACGAGGGGTGGTGGCAAATAAATGGACAATTAGTAATCTTTCCAATTCCAAAATTACTGTTTTGTTAGTTGTTAATGTTAAAAATACTCATACGCTTGAACAATCTTATGAGTAATATGATAGGCACGCCAGCGTGTCTATTTCAACAGTCAACACTCAACGTCGGTGGCTGAAAAGGGAGTGAGCGTGGTGAGTGCATCTGCATTCCGCAAAACGCCTCGCCCACATTATCCTCTTCTCTCCCCTCTCGCATCTCCACTCCTGCTCCACCAACTTGACGTTTATGTCTGAATCAGTTATGTTTCTGCAGTGTCACGATACGTGCTGGTGCTACAGTACTGTTTACCAATATTCCAATCAAATCAAGTGTGTGACGTGGATTCTTTTGACAATAACAAACTTTACAGGAACAAACAATGCATTGGCAAAGTTAGACTGGAAAAAAATCTGTGACTACTCGACAAGACGAGAAATAGATTGAAGGTTTGACATTTTTAAAAAATCCTGGCCATACAGGTGAAAATCTTGCAGACGCAGTTCGAAGTATCGAAGTATATTGTAGAGGTCAAACCTGTGCTAATTGTGCAAACATGTCTGGTAAATTTTCTGGTCTGCAAGCCACATTAAAAGCAATCAATCCCCTAGCTTTCTACATCCCTTGTGCAACTCATACAGCAAATTTAAGTGGTTCTATAGCAGCCTAGTGTTGTCTGGAGTCTGTAGTATTTTTTTATTTTTTTTAGAGCTTATATATTTTTTCCTAGTTCGACGCAGAAGTGGAATTTGCTTTTATATTTTTTTACTCCAAACAGCTCAAAACTGAAATCATTAAGCCAGACTTGTTGGAGTGCTCGAAAAGAAGAATGCAGAAGCTTAAATTTCGACTGGTCAGCTGTGTTCAATGCTCTTAGATCATTTTTTGACGATGTTTCTCAAACAAGTTTGGATCGAAACAAAGCTAAAGGTTTACTGAAGCAGAGAAGACAAATTGATACAGCATTTATGTCTATTTTGTGGGGGGTGCCATATTCCAAAAATTTGGGAAGACTATGAAAATACTTCAAGCAGAAGATATGGATGTCGCAGCTGCCAAGGCACTGTATGAATCATTGATTGGCTATTAAGAAAACATCAAGGATTTTTATCAAGAATATAAATCCAAAAGTATAAAGAAGATTAATGGGATTCAGACCATGACGTCAACACAGTCACCAAGAAGATCATTTGGCATCACCTGAAAAGAGAAAAAGAACCAGAAAACGTTGTGATTAAAACAACTCAACCCCCGAGGCGACCCGTGGCACCTTAAGAATTATGACAGCTTGAGTCGGACGCTGTCCCTCGATGCCACTCTGCGATGGATCGAGAGGCCACTCGTATGTCTTCAGAAGGCACCGAAGTCCATGTTTTTTGCCAAGTTCCAACCAGGTGGCAATCTTTGTTGCCAGCTATAGAGCGTTTGCTCTTAAGTTGGCCAGCATCGAGGGCATACTTTATCGAAGAAGAGAAGATGAGTGTATTGCAATTATTTGGGAAGCATTCAAAGAATGAAACTCGTTACCTTTGTGCTACTTCTGCTTTTTGCACAGTGTAATGCAGATTTTCAGTAATAACATCAAAGTCCTTGAAAGAGATTATGTTACTAGCTCAGAATTGCACGATGTCATGACTGACATTCGCCTGAAAATAACAACAGAAAAAAATAATACATTTTTTGGTAGCTCAGTCAAAGAACATTAAAAAAAAAACAGCGAAACAGACAAGGCAACTTTTTACAAAAAGGCGGACATTTTCTTTCAGAGGTGTTTAGATTACCTCATTAAATGGTACGATTATGGCAAAAAAAGAACCGATCTAAACAACTCAATTCAGGTCAAGCCTCTACAATAGTTGTACACACCTCCTACAATCCAACACCACTTACCTTATCCAACACCTTGCTAGATATTATTATGTAGACTCCATTCTTATTTATCAACTATAGATTTAGACAAGTTTATCATTTATTGTGACAATTTAGTCTATATACAAGTGTCACTGAAGATAGTCGAAAGACTGAAACGAACGTCTGATTGTTATATATATATAAATTGTGGTTAGACAAATATATATATATTAGCAATGTATAATACCGTGTTTTAGCACACTGCAATAAGGTACACAATTTGTGTTAGTGAGAGACACCAAGGGATGTGCCACGCACACGTGACGCATAGGAACTGTTCCAACATCAGACATTACGTCACAAAGATGTTGGATGTTGGCTCGGCATTACGCCATGTCCTGCATCGTTTCGTCGCGTCCGACTCATCACAAGGGGCCCGACGATGCCCACCCAACTCTGGACCTATACCAAATCAAGAAGATCAGATATAGGGCTTTATCAGAGACGAGCGAGCTCTCTACGCCAGGAAGTGGGGATTTGGCAGGAGGTCAATAGGTTTATATCTATAAATGAAAACCTATCGACCTCCTGTTGAATCCTTGCTTCCTGGCGTGATGTTCGGAAGCGTCATATTCTTTATGTCGTTTTTTGGAGAGCGTCCATGTCCCACCCATTTTGGTGGACCATGTGATTTTCATGATTCTGAGTACAGAATTAGTTAGTCGACTAAAAATCGAGTTGATGTTTGTATTTGGTTAGTTATCTGATATTTATCCAAATCAAAGTGGTGTCACCTACAAACTAATTTTGTTCTCAGGATCATGAAAATCGCATTGTCTGCTCAAGTGTGTGGGACATGGCCACTCTCCACCGGTCAAACAGCTCATGGCCAGGCTATGTCCTGCGGATAAACTTTGCCAACCATGTATATTATATAACCAATTACGGTGGACACCAAAGGATTAACTCCCACTCCCACACGGGGTTCTGGCTTGATGTTAGTCAGTTACTTATATGAATGCTATCTCCAGGACTATTAGAAATAAGTAATCTATTACAGTCGTCTTGCTTAAAATAAAAGTTTATGTTCTTTTGATATTTAGAAAATGTTGCCTTGTGCTTATTTTTATTTATTTTTTATTTTATTAAAAAGTGGTACTTAACTATTTTAAATTTTGTTAGTAAGGATATGAATTACTTTTCAAATGTTCCTACATCATTCTAATCATTTCTTAATATTAATATTATATATATATATATATATATATATATATATATATATATATATATATATATATATATTTAGGAACCCGCCAAGTCAAAAGGACGAAATTTTACAAAAGCTGCCAGTGTATAGGGTAAAGGCACCTAATATGGCATAGTGGGTTTTCTCTTGAACCATGAGCTGCACTTTGTCAGTGAATGACTCAACGAAGTAGTTATACAGTAGGGCCGCTAGGGAGATAGTGATAGATCTTAACCTCCTCACTGTTATCACAAGATTCAGCCATTTCAAAATTTAGCGTAAACAAAAGTTTTTAGAGCCTCCTTTTGATGGAAAACAAATATAATGTAAGTACTTTTCTAATATATTTTTACATATATTTATTCAGTATGTTGTGTAGATTAAGGTGCACCCTTCAATTTTATATTTTCTACTCATTGTTTATTTTATAAATGAAATTATATGAAAAACGTGATTTACCCGAATATGGCATATGAAACGGTCCCGAATACGGCATATGCCATATTAAGGGACCATTAACAACGATGAGATCTAATATTCAGCATTTCATAGATAAACGCATTAATTTCTTAAAATGACTATAGATAACTCTACTCAACTTCTGAAGTGGAACACCTGAAAAATCTCGATATCGTTTACTTATCTACTCATACAGCTATCTTTCCTTCCTTCCAATATTTCTACGTATTGTGTGCAATTCTCGAGGTAATTATAAACAAAATTTGAAACAATTGCAAACAAAAATTTAAAAATATATATTTATAATTTATTTTAATTAATGAAAAAAGCCAAATTTTACTAATTATTTAGTCCATTATTAGCCATCATGGAAACAATGAAAAATGTATGTTTACAATCAAAGTGACACATGAGAGAGCATGCTGACCATCAAAGCAAAACAGTAGTGTTATTTTGTCCTTTGAACTGGTAAGCTTGTTTTTAAATGCAACTCCCACTTTGAACCACAGGTAACAAACAAACAACATCCAAATCAACTCGAAAGGGCCAAAGGTCGTCTGACACACATATCTAAGATTGCCAATAGGTTTTATCCCACTATCATTTCCAAAGTTCATTTTTGATTGTGAATATGTTTGAATTTTTTAGGTGTTCCACTTCAAAAGCTGAGTAGTATATTTTGCATTAATACGGTGATAAATACCAGATCGTTCCTGTGAGTTCTTATAATTTTTATAACAATTACAATTAAGGGTAAGTTTGATAACAATTTGTTTTTATTTTATGATCCTAATTTTGCTTGCGAGCTCACCAAAGATATCGGAAGCATTGTTTTAACTTTATAGAGGGAAAAATGTTTAGTGTCTGATTTCAAATATTCCTAGACAGAAATCCGCTACAGACATAAAAGAACATTTTTGGTTCCGATCTGTCGGTCGGCCTTTGTGCCTGCAAATCCTTGCCGCATTCATAAATTCCTCAATTGTAATCCGAATTTGATGACATTTTCAGGTATTACGTGAATTAAGCCCTAGATGATCCCCTATAAATTTTAACCATTTGCCCCGTTTCTTGTTTCACTTGCACACATACATACATTTTGTCAACGGACATATTTCCTCAGAGAGCCAATACCACGGTTCAGCCGGACGGTGGAGCCTTCATTCGGGGCCACTTGTTCCGGAGCCTCTGGCTTGGTCACTTCTCCTCTCTCTCTCTCTCTCCATTTCCTTTAGGCTAGGTTCTTCCCTTGTCGTGATATTGTATAGTATTTATATGTATTATTTTGTGTTTCGTGATTATATAGGTTAATTTGGAGTAGTGTGTTTTTCTTTCAGGACCCGTCTCCCAATCACTCCCTGTCCTTTCCTCCGCGAGGGAATGTATACCCGTGGGACTCTTTGTTGCACGTCCGGCTATGGGATGTCACTGTAGCCCGGCTTTTTGTCTGCAGCCAGTTAGGATGTCACTTTCTGGCCTCACTCTTCTTTTACCTCTGCTATATCGTGGTCAGACGTAGCCGGCCTAAGATTTTCCTTGCCGCTAGCAGGTGGTCACTGTTAGCCTTCCCTTTATCATCAGGTGTGAGGAGTTGACGAGGAACACGAGGAAGGCGGTAATGCTGCCGACGATACCACCGAAGTCCACCCTGGTGCCCCCAGCCGTTACGGCCCCGGCACCTCTGCAGCCCCAGTCGTTCCCAGCTGCTTGGCCGCCCGGCTCAGGTGTTGCTGCGGACCAAAGCGGCCATTCGAGCTCCGAGCGGCGAACGTCGGAGGTAAATATCCCCCCCCCCCAAGACTTAAACTCCAGTTCCTCTTATGTCCACATTCCAAGTTTACCCTCCCCCAAAATCCTCCACCCTCCCTCCCCAAAAATCTACCCCCCCCCCCCCCCCCCCCCCCCCTCGTCTAGTGGCTCGACAAACCAAACGACAAAATCAGCCAGCTGACTCTCCAGAAGAATATTTTCGAAGGTCCAAATACATTCCTATATTAGACCACGTTGTATTGGACCTGCAAGAGCGGCTTTCTCCTGATGTTTTAAGTATTTTTAAACTACGAGTCATATTACCTAAGACGGAAATAGATCCAGACGACGAAGTTGCTATAAGGCAGCTGGTAAACTTTTATCAAGACTTGCTTGACCAAGCCAGCGTCCCCTCTGTAACCCAGGAGTTTTCTTTATGGATTCAAAAGTGGAAGCGTGTGGTAGCAAATCATGGTAAACTTCCTGATTCCGTGTTAGAATCAATTGACAATTGTGATAAGGACATGTACCCAAATATAACCGAATTCCTCCGCATTTCTTCCTAGCAATTCTTGCTACACTCCCTGTCAGCGCAGCAACTGCAGAGAGGTCTTTTTCAACATTGCGACGGCTCAAAACATGGCTTCGTGGAAATATGGGAGAAGAAAGACTGACAGGCCTGGCTTTGTTGTCAGTCCATTGAGACATTCCTGTTGATCCCAATTCAGTTATTGTCCGCTTTTCCAAAAGTAGGGGCCGTAAGGAGTTCGTCATTTAATTGTAGAGATACTTAGAGCTCATTAGAAGATCCATTCTACTCTCCTGGATTAAATTTAAATTCTAACAAAACTAAAAGAATGAGAATTAATATGTATTCCTTATTTATGTTTTACTTATTGTAAGTTATTTTAAATTTTACCTTTCCAATATGAACACTGTGTTAATTAAATTAAATCGATCTTTTTGCAATTATTTTTTTCTTAATCCTAAGGATTATAAATTATTTTTATGAAACAGTCAACAGTATTATACTACTGCATTGGTTTAGCATTTTTATGCACGTTCCCGCACTGCTTATTCTTAATACCTATAATTGATTTTTTTGCAGCACTATTTATATAAAAATAATAAACAAATAAATATAAATACCATAAAAAAATACATACATATATATATATATATATATATATATATATATATATATATATATATTCAGCAAAACCATTTGAGACTTTAAATTTATTGCTTGGAAGTTTACAAATATTTTTTAGTTTTTATTCAACAATGTAACAAACTCTTGCTCTTTCAAGACAATAATTATGGCCTAAAAATACATTAAAACGCTTTATCACAGGGTATATTTTTAAAAATTTTCCCGGGGGAGTGCCCGGACCCCCCGTTTGTCTTGGGGGTATTCCTTACCCCCCAGGCCCTCCGGTACAGTTGTCTTCGACCACTTATGACCCCCCCCCCCAAAATAAATCCCTGTATCCGCCCCTGAGTGCATTAAACTAATTTTATACTGGGAACCCCGTCCTCCGCGGGAAAGGCGACCCATCTGGTCTACGTGCCACCTTTAAAACTTAAAATCATTTTCTTTTATTGGACTTGGATAATTATTAATAAAAATTTAATGTATTAAAGTATTAACCTAAAATCAGATTCTTATGTTGTGGTATCTCACTTAATTATAAGAAATATGATGAACCTGAAATATTAATTAAACCTTTTAATTATAGTTAATTCCATTGTTTTATTTAGATGTGATTTTTTTTTTTTTAGGGCACAGTGTAAATTTTGCCCCAGATTTGAAAATTTGTGATTGTAACTCTGTATTTAGTCAGTTTGTTAGTTTGGCTAGCCTGTTTGGCAATTGTACGCGTTCTGACGTCATCTTAGGGAAGGGGAAGAAGCCTAGGTACCATGTTAGATTCATAGGAAACTTCACTGATCCGGCTGGTCTCGTTGGCGAAGGGGCACCCGGGAAGTCCGTCTGGAGAGACGATGCGCATCCGGTCCACACCGGACACGCAATCGCAAACAGGGTTTGCAAACGTTTGCAATCGTTTGCAAACACGACGTCCACACCGGACGCGCATTCTTGACAAACAGGTGTTTGCAAACGTTTGTCCTTGTTCCCAGTTATTTTGCATTATTTTCTTACACAATACATCATCAAGTACTAAATAAAACTATATTGCACTTGCATTAACTTTGTAATATGGTATATGGCTCTATTAAAACGCGGTATAAGCGCGGCCTATTTATTATCATTGGTGAGTTAGTAAAAAATTGCAATAGTAATAGACGACGAAGAGTCTGGATGTCAAAAAAAATTTCTCCTCAATCATCCCTGATTTTAGATAATTATTTCTACAAAAACACAACGCCAAAACATATAGAAATTGTATACAAATATAAATCCGTTCTTTTGGTGGAAAAAAGATAAATATCAATGTAATATTTCGTCTTATGAGGGCCCATAGGAGGCTCGGGCCTATAGCCCTGTGCCTTAAGTAATAAGCTTGGAAGCAATATAATTATTTTGTGGCGGACCTGGAATAGCCTTGCTCCCTTAACCTGGGTTATGTTTAGTTTACATTTTATTTATATTTAGTTTGTTCTATTTTCTTATTAACTCAGTCGTTCGTGTCAACCCAAAAAGAAATATATTCTTAATTTATCGACAGTTTAATTTGTTTCTAATTTATCATTATTTATATATATTTGGGTGTACCCTATAACGGACTCCCATAATTTAAAAAATAGTAAGACACATTTTTGGACTTTTATGTCATATATATATTTATCTATTTAATCCGGATATTTTTAATATTGGATTTACATAAACTCATCTCTAGTTTCAATCACTATTTATTAATTAGTATATATTATTAATTATACATAGTTATTTGATGCTATAGTCATAAATAATACGAATGAAAAAAATATACATTTCCCGGGTTTCCAAGTCAAACTACAGGCTGTTTGCGAATGCTCAAGGAGTTTGCTCAAAAAGCGTCCACACCAAACGCGCACAAACAGCAAACATCCTTTGATGTACCGACTCTACCCGGAGCGCCCGCGAACACAAACAAGCATTCGTTCGTGCGCGCGGTGCCGTCCACACCGGCCGCGCATCGCTGTTTGCAAACTTTTGCAAACGTTTGCAAACACGATGCGCGTCCGGTGTGGACGCGGCTTTAGGGAAGGGGAAGAAGCCTAGGTACCATGTGAGATTCATAGGAAACTTCACTGATCCGGCTGGTCTCGTTGGCGAAGGGGCACCTGGGAAGTCCGTCTGGAGAGACGATAAATCCTTTTTTTAGTCGCCATTTATGTAATTTTAGTTAATACAAGATATTCTTGTTGTGTCAAGTCTTGTTAAGTGTACAAGTATCGTACAAGTTTAATTTTATTCAAAACAACTTTTTAACCATTAGGGCCACATCTCGCTGATTTTTATCGTAAGTATTAAAACATAAAAATTTAATTTCATTTAATTTTTTTTTTTTGTAATTAATTTTGAGTAGAGATTTTTTTTTAAAAAGTAGCCTGAGAAAGTAAGTTAAAGAAAACTAATTTTTGGTCATTTAATTTTTATAGAGCCAAATCTTCCTGGAACAAATCTTCATGACACGAGTCTCACCACTAAATCATCACATCGGTGCTAAATTTTGAATTTTTGATCTAAGGAGATCATTTCTCTACTCAGCTCAGTTTACTTCGACGATCATATGAGTTTCACCAATTAAAACATCTATCTTCGATTTTCAGTAAATTTTAGATTTAAAATTTAATTATTTCCAATAGTTTGGTTAGTATTCGCCATTTTGAACATCTATCAAAGTTCAATTTTAGAGTCTCTACCTCATGGTAATTCTTAGTAGGAATTTTATTTTATTAAAATAAATAGACATGTACAATGGGATATAGGATATAAAAGAAATATGTAAAGGTTCACATAAAGTTTTGTGTATTTTAAAATAAAATTTTTTGTAATAAAAAAGATATAATTTTGTCACATGATTATGAGCTCAGACTCATTTAAATATATAAAAAGAAATATAAAGCCTAATGTTTTTTCTACCGCAATATGTAAAATTTTAAATGTATAAAAAAAGAAGGATAAAAAAGAGAATTTTATCAACTTTGAAGTTTAAAATAAAAATCTAATTTATTTATTTAAAAATGTTGCTTGTATTTTTTTAATTTTAATATGTTTTACCCTTCACTATTTTAATTTTAAAGAATATTTAATTAATTTAAAAAAAAGAGTTTAACCCAGGGTTTAAACGGGTCTATACTTGACAGATACCGTATTTTGGCTTTCCGGTACAGTGACTATTTTAGTAGAAACCGTATTTTGGCGCATTCCGTACATGGACTTAGTGGATACCGTATTTTGACGCACCGGTACATGGACTTTGAAAAAGTGACCTAGCGTGATTTTTTTTTTTTTTAATTTTTTTTTATGCTTTCTTAATTAAAAACTTAACTTATATATATTTATGTGAACCTTTATTTTATTCAAAGTTATTTGTTTAATGGTTATTACTCGATATATGTCAAAAAATTTAAATATGGATAATTCTAATCCTAATGTGAGTTTGGAGATCGAGAAAATTGAAGTAAATCCTGTAATCGAACAAAACTATAGTTCTAATCAAAATTTAAGTATTACTCGTTACTACGAATTAATTTTGAATTTAATTGAAAAAGTAAATAAGTTGACTGATATCAATTTAGTCGAACAAATTAACAAGTTAACTGGTAAAGTTACTGAGTTAGAAAATAAGGAATTACGCCAATTAAAAGAAAGAAGTAGAGAAGAACATAGTGAAACTAGTAGTATAACCAGACACAGTAATAATGCTAATGAGAAATTTTTAACGAAGTTTGAGGGAGAGAATTCTGAGTTGATAAGTCCTTTGTTATTTTTAAATAAGCTAGAAAAATATATTAACAGACAAGGGTTAGAGAATGATTATAGATATGTAGTAGAAAATGTGTTAAAAAAGACTTGGTACAACAATGTTCAAAGGGTGAAAACTCTTATAAATCAATAATAATTTAATAATTAATTATTTAAAAAGTTGAGAAAATTCTCCCATTCATTTTACATGGGTTTGATAAGAGGTGATAAGAAAAAGGAACATAACAAACACTGAGTTAAATTTTCGAAAGCTTTTCTGACGTCACACTAATCATCTCTATAAAGACTCCCAATTGTACGAGTGTAACTTAGACGACTATTGTTTAGAGCAATTGTTTGAGAATGATATTAATAATGAAGAAATTAATTTAAATAATATATTTGAAGAATTTAATTTGAATGATGAAACAGTGAATGAACGTAATATAAGTGTGAAGGAGTTGCCAGTTATAAAGGGTCATGTTGAAAATGAAGCAGTTGACATTCTTTTGGATAGTGGAGCATGACGTATGATGATGATTTGACGTATGACCAGCCATTTAATATTGAAAAATTAACGATATGAAGCTATAATTGTCCCTCTCAAAACAGGAATAGTGCCGTGATTGTGTGTTACTTTACCATTTTACAAAAAATGTCCACAACTGAGGACAATTTACCACAAATTTATGCTAAGTGGACATACTCATTTAGAAGCAGACTCGGACCACGCAGTGATTGAAAGAGCTTGGAAGAGGCAGCCCCAGCTAAAAATAATGGTCCCTTGGGACTGGCAACAGCTCGTGAGGGTGGCCAACCAAAACAAGCCATTCAGAGTAGTTAATATGGAGGGGAAAGATTTATTCAATTTCAAAAATCTTTATGAGAGTTCTACATCCCCACACCTGGCAAGAAAAAAGGCAAATAATGGCGATCCCTTCCTTATTTCGCGAGTGATTCACTACCAATTTAGAGCAATTGACCCTGGAATTTTATATTACAAAAAATAGTTTGATGAGGATGTTAACGAAATTGATCAGAAAAGAGATGATTTAGACACTCTGGTGTCAAAACAACAAAAAAAGATATTGCCATCTTCAGACCTTACTCCAGTGGGTACCTTCCTCATTCCATTCCTTTTATAATAAACTGAATCACTCTGACAATCAGTGACGGATCTAGGGGGAGGGGGGGGCAGCCTGCCCCGGGCGCCGGATTGGAGGGGGCGCCGGGTTGGTGGGGGCGCCGAGCTAGCCTGGTTTATTTTTATTTTTTTTTTGTACTAGAAATAAATTCTGCAAAAAAATTAAGGGGAAGTGCTAAAATTTAAGCTACAACGTCCTGGAGAGCCCCAGAAAGGAAGCCAAGCCTCGCGAAATATTAAAAGAGTTCCCTATTTCATTTCCATTACAACTTTTGAACGATTTGACAAAGGGCGCCATTAGAACAACAGATATTATCGAGGACGCCCAGAATCAAACAAGATTGGAAACCAATGTATATTAATCCAGTAATTACTGTAATATTTACATATTCGCTAATTTGCAAAGTGTGTAGCAGTTATTGTTATAGTCTTACGTAGGGCGCCTTTGGAGCAAGAGGAATCAGCAAGGGCGCCAAGAAACATAATATTTAGAAAATAATGTAAATTGAATGGATTAATTTAATCATTTTAAAGTCGACTAAATGAATTTGACAAAGGGCTTACTTTAGAACAACAGATATTATTGAGGGCGCCGAGAATAAAATCAGATTTAAACCAATCTCAATTAATCCAGTAATATTTATATATTCTCTAATTTGCAAAGTGTGTAGCTGCTATTGTTATAGTCTTAAATAGGGCGCCTTTGGAGCAAGAGGAATCAGCAAGGGCGCCAAGAAACAAAAAAATGTTTGGAAAATAATGCAATTGAATGGGTTAATTAAACACCTATTAATGTTGACTAAATTAATTTGACGAAGGGCGCCCTTGGAGCAACAGGAAATCAGCAAGGGCGCAGCCGAGAAACAAAAAATGTTTGGAAACCAATGTATATTAATCCATTAATTGGGGGCCTGGGTGGATCGGAGGCTAGAGCGCTTGCCTTGCGATAAAGCAAGTTAAGCAGCATCGAGCCGGGTCAGAAGGTGACCGCAGCTCTGGGTTCGATTCCCGGACCAGGCTCCCCGCTCAATGTCCACCCAGCATTGTTTAAACAAATGGAAAGCTCCTCGAAAGGGTGGCGCCACCAGGTTTCGGCCTGGAAACCACGATTATGACACTCCTGGTTGTAATACAACCTGGAGGGGAGTCGTGGTTAACGACCACATCTTCACACGAGTGTGTGAAGATTACGGTTCCTAACCCGGGTTTGTTCAATGGCCCCTAAGTGGCCTGCGTCTTCGGATGTAAAAGCCCCCCCGGAAAAAAAAAAAAAAAAAAAAAAAAAATCCATTAATTAATATTATATTTATATATTCGCTTTAGCTGTTATGTTTTGCAAAGGGCGCCTTTGGCGCAACAGAAATCTGCAGGGGCGCCAAGAATTAAAGGCTTTTTCCCATATGGCTAAGGAGGGAGGTTTCACGCAGTGGAAGAAGTTAAATAAAAAAATTCTTGAACACGATAACCTAAAGCCACAAAAAAGTGTTTGTTCTTGGAAAACATTAGAGAGCCTCCATTATTTAGAGGTTTCTCTAAATAAAAGAGGAATTGCCAAAGAACTACAGGAACAAATATCGCAGGAAGAGAATCACTGGAAGTCAGTTTTATATGCCGTTGATGGTGTAATTATGCTATTGGCCTAGCAAGGCAGTGCTTTTTGAGGATCGGATGAAAGCCTTAACTTTGGTAATCCCAGAAGTGGAAAGCTCTTAAACACCATTGACTTACTCTCTCGATACCACCCCCCACAACAAGAACACATAATCCGCCATAAAAAAGGTCAGGTCAGCTACTTTTCGCACAATATCCAAAACGAGTTTTTGGATATCACAGCAACAAAAGTAAGAGAAAAAATTCTGAGTGACATAAGAGAAGCAAAATATTTCTCTGTCATGTTTGACTGTATCCCTGATATCAGCCACTTGGAGCAAATGTCTCAAGCCATTAGGTACGTAAAATTAAGTGAAAGTGGGCCAGAGATTTCGAGAATTTCATTGTTTTTTTAATAGTTAGTGAGAAGACGGGACTGGCACTTTCTGAAGTAATAAACAAAAAACTCAAACGTGATAGTTTGGATTTTAAGAAATGTAGAGGGCAGTCATACAACAATGGTGCTAACATGGATGGAAAGTACAAGGGTTTTCAAACCCGTTTGCAGGAAAATAATTATCTTGCTTACTTCGTACCCTGTGCTGCGCATTCACTAAATTTAGTTGGGGTCAAGGCTGCGAGCGCCACTCATGAAGCAGAAACTTACTTTGGTGTTTTAAATTGTCTTTATTTATTCTTCGCAGCATCAACTAATAGGTGGGAAGTTTTGCTCGAAAAATATACCTATCTCTCTCGAAGCTACAGACCGGAACTAGGTGGTCAACAAAGCGGGAAGCTGTAATAGTTATTTACAAGCATCATGGAGGAATTATTACTGCTTTAAATAATATTATTATGGTAGCATGTTTGACTTCTAGTTCTGAAACAAAAACATAAGCTAGGAGTCTTTTAATAAGTATTAGCACTTTTGAAATTGTGATATTTCTTGCTACTGGTTCAAGGAGCTAACTAGGATTGACATTGTCAACAAACTCCTCCAGAAAAAATAAATCACAATTGCTCAATCTGTTCTCCACATTAACCGCCTTATACAAGAGTTGGAGGAAACTAGGGCAAATAATGCAAGAGATGCAGTCACTGAAGCTAAGACCATAGCTTGAAGGCCTTAACATAGATCCTCAATTAAAGGGGGTGCGTAAACGAAAAAAGAAAATGATGACACCAAAGAAGAGGATTCAAATAACCAAATCCTAAGTTCACTTAGAACCAGGTGTGCCTTACAAGCAATTAACAAGTTATTTGGCTTCTTAGACAGAACACAGTTGCAAGGAATGACAGATGAGGGTATCAAGATTCGTGCAACGGAGCTTGCAAATTTCTATAAAGAAGATCTCGATAAGGAGGAATTTGTAGTTGAAGTCAATAGCTTTAAATATCATTCACTCGACTTGACACCAAGTATGGCCATGGTCACAGCAACACCAATTAATATGTTTACAGAAATATTAAAAAATGGCCTTCAAGATGCATATCCAAATGTAACAACAGCACTTAAAATGTTTCTTACCATGCTGTTTCAGTTGCTATGGAGCTTCAGCAATCTTAAGGTAAAAACATATTTAAGAAACTTAACAACAGAAAAACGAATCGGACACAAGTTAGCTTCTAAGCTCTCGAATGACGACATTATTATGTCTTTCGCGACCAGAGAAGCTCGAAAAATTAAGTTTTAAATTTTAGTAATAGGTTTTTTTTTAATAGGTTTAATAGGATGTTTTTTTTTCACGTCGTAAAAAGATTTGTTAACGTATTTATAAATAAAATGTACACTAAATTTATTTTTAATATTAAAAAAAAATGTACATTAAATTTATATTTAAAAATGTATTTTTATTGGGGGGGGGGGCCCGAAAAAAATTCTTGCCCCGGGCGCCGGAACGCCTAGATCCGTCACTGTATAGCCAACTGCTTGACATCCGGGTCTGCAATACATGGCTCCTCTACAGAAGAGAATTTTCTTTATGGAACATGAAAGGTGAAAAATGCATGAGGTTGAAGCAACTCGGAGGATTGCTGGCTCAAGATTGCTTTCTTCTTCACCAAAAGTAGGCCGGCCAAAAAGTAAGTCCGTCATTGCCTTTCCGGTGTAAAATAAAAAACTTTATAAAGCCAAGGCCAAATTATGATTACCAGATCATGGCACTAAAGGACGCTGTCCGCACTGTATATCTGGACAAACATCCGTGCATTTCAAGAAGTATGAAGTATGTTTATGCTTCACAAAATAAATAAATTAATTTAAAGATTTACACTGTTTTTAAACGTGAATTTAATTTGAATTTTCTATTATTTCAAATTTTATTTGTTTAGCTTTTAAGTAATCTTTTTCATTTACGTTTTTATTTTAAATAAAAAGAAGGCAACATTTTGTTTTGATTCTTATTATTTATCTTATTAATAATTTTTATTATTTACTATTGTAATTATTTTCGAATGAACGTTCCATACCCTCAAATAAATGCAAGGACCTATATAAATGGGGATATGAGAGATGCTATTAGCGTGGAAGATAAATTATCAATTTCTTCTGTTTCCTCCAGTGATCTAGGTTTTTTCTCAGGGGGGGCAAAAGCAGATTTTGCCGCCCTTGCCATACAGGGGCAGATCTAGCAGTAGAATTGGGGGGGGGGAACTTGGGGGTTTAGCCTCAAATCCAAAGGGGGGTCCGGGGGGCCTCCCCCGGAAAATTTTATAAAATTAGGTGCAAAAATGGGGGATTTTAAGCGTTTTGGAGAACCTTTTTTTAGAGCTTTTTCAGCTAAAACTATAGTACCTATTCTGTATTGTGTTTAAAATACCAATTATAATGATAATTTCTATTTTATTTAACCTGTAACTCTATACTATGCTATTAATTCTTCCAGATTCATTAGGAGGGGTCACCCTCCTGCCCAAAAGGGGGTTCGGGGGGCCTTCCTCGGAAAATTTTAGATAATAAGGTTCAAAATGGTGAATTTTAGGCGTTTTTGAGCTTTTTCAGCTAAAACAGCAAGTTAAAGTTTGTTTAAAATTTTTACTGCAGAATTTTTGAAACATTTATTATCTAAATTGGGTTTTAGACTTAAACAATTTTTTTTTTACCTGTAACACTATACTATGCTATTAATTCTTCCAGTTTCATTATGAAATATACCTTCACAACTTCCTATGTAGCAACTAAGCATATAAACAAACATCCATTAAAGTTTGCAAATAAACTAACAAAAAAATAGTTGATATTTGCATCCCACATAAAAATGTAAGTGGGAATCCCAGTTAGCAATTTTAATATCAACTTGACTATTGCTCCATAGCTAAGGCAACCATATTTATTCCAATAATAATATAGGTTTGTTTTGATTTGTTGGTCTTCAAATAGATGTAATAACTTATTTAAATTAGTTAATGTTGTAAAATGTTTACGTTTCATTATTGTATTACATGTCATGTAATATATTAATTTGTTAATATTGGCAATAAATTACTGTTTATTTATTGATATTTTTTGCTTCCAACCTCACCGAAGGTAACTCAAGCTATATGTGATCGTTCTGAAGAACGACAAATTTTTAGGTCTCCGATTTCAAAAATTCCAAGACAGATTCAGACATCAGGGAACACTTTTGGGTCCGCGTCTGTCTGTCACTTTTTTTTGCGAACCAACATATCTTAAAAACTACTCGTCAGATTTTAATGAAGTTTGGATGGTATAGGTCATGATTTGCCTATTGTTGGTCCCATATAAGTTTCAACCTTTTGCGCCTACTTGTTTCTCTTCCACATGCGCACAAACATACATTTATTTAAACCTACAGCTTTAAAAGTACTTTTCCGATTTGTATGAAACTTTTATAGTTTATCGAAAGTAACCAGCAGATATGCCCCAGGTTAATATGAATCGTTTGCGTTCTTTAATTTTTGCTAAATTGATACTTTAATTTGGGTAAAAAATCCAAACAATTTTGACAGATTAAAGAAAACGGGGAAACAATGAAACAAAATAGACAATAATGGCTTTAAATGCATAAAATCAATAAAGTACGTAATAGGATGCGAGGAAGGGATGTGCCATATCAATTCAACGTGTTTTTACGAATATCTCTCTTCCTATGGCTCGGAGACAAATTAAAATTATTTTCAAAAAGCAAAACTATTAAATTTCCCTCATAAAAGGTCTCATTAATTTTTTACGTACAAAGAACGGTTTAGCAAAAACCTAGTTCTACTATAACTTGAATTGTGATTGTTTTTGCACGACTTTTTACGTGATTTTGTGAATATCTCGCTTCTTCTGACTCGGAGACCAATTGAGGATCAGATCAAAATTTAAGAATCTAAAATTTCACACAAGAAACAAAATGTTCATTTTTTACGTGCAACGAACCGTTTGGATAATAATGCGCTCCGAAGTTTCCCTTATTGTCTCCGAGCCATAGGAAGCGAGATAATTCGTATAAAAAAGACCAGTCTACACCATGACTTAATGAGCGAATTTTCAAAGAAATCTGCTAATAAAGAAAAAATTTGATCTAGAATTTGGATGGGTGAAAAAAAATAATTGGTACACAAAATTTGACCCGTAAATGGACTTCAAAAAGTATTAATAGTATTATTATTTGCGTTAACAATTTGAGTCTTTCTTGACACATCGAACTTCTTAAATAGTTTTTGATAAACTTCAATATGCTTAAGTTTCTTTCACATCAACTGTAAAGAAAAAAAGGGTAAACGAAGTTAAGGGTGGGCTATATCAGATTGGACAAGATAACTGTAATTATATTACATATAATTAAAAATTACATTTCACCTTTTTTTTTTTTTTTTTTTTTTTTTTTTTTTTTTTTTTTTTTTTTTTTTTTTTTTTTTTTTTTTTTTTTTCATGAACTTTTTATTATTTTTCCTTTATTTATCATTTTATTTTTCCACCTCGTTTTGCCGCCCCCCGGGCGTGCCGCCTGGGGCGCTTGCCCCCCGCAGCCCCCCCCCTAGATCCGGCACTGGTTTCCTCTATCATTGTTTCAAAAAATAAATCAAAATAATACTTAAAACAAAAATTACAGGAAACTATTAAAAACTTTGCTTAACAAAGGCAGGCTCGACAAACTCAAGAGAGAAGGTAATTTCCAAGCAGGTTCTACTTTCAAATGCAAAAGAATCGACCCTCAGTTAATTTAACCGCTAAAATTAAAAATATGAGTCTAGTTCCCACCTAGATCAAATATGTATTTGAACTGAATATTGAACAAAGTATTGACTAACCACCGCATATGATCAATAGTATTGACAATATCCCCACCACTTTCAAGTATTGATGTTTGAAAATCAAAAAAATTTAAATTTTCATATACTGTTTTATTATATCAATACCAACTTCCAATACCTCTGCACACGGTCAATAGTATTGACGATACTTTTTTATATTGACCATGTGCGTGCTGCTTAAGTGGTCAGTTTCTCCAATAATACGAAATGGAAAGAATGGAAAGAGGAAGAAACTTTACTCCAACAGAAAAAGAAATGCTTGTTGACATTGCATTAAAATATACATTTGTCATAGAGAATAAAAAATCCCCCATAGTATTAATGTAAAGAAAAAAATAAGGTTTGGCTGAAGATACAAGAGGAGTATAATGCTGCACAAAGTACAGGAGAAAGAAGAGCTAAACATTTAAAAACTTTATATGAAAATTTGAAAATGAAGGCAAGGAAACAAGTCTCAAACGATGAGCTAAGATAGAAGTCACTTTCCTTTATGTTTTATAAGATACTGTGCAGAACGGCAGTTCCATAGTATAACATTGTTGATTTTATTTTATTTTTTTTTTTTTTGTGCTGTATAGATTATGAGCTTATATTATAGCCCTATAGAGAGGTGGCTTCAATAAAACAAAAATTCAGTTAAGTGATAGTATTGACTTTGAACTGATGCACCAATACAATCCAATACCTAGTGTATACGATAGCAACGGCCAATTATATGTTATTAGACACTACTAACGATGAATTAGACGAGAATGTAACATTAAGAAATGTGGAGTAAAATAATGAATCGGAGGAAGAAATCGACCCAAGGCCTGAGTCTGACAAAACCACGGAGCCAACAATAAATAATCAACCACCAGCTAAAAAAGTTTGTGGGCCTCGACTAAACATGCAAACCATTCATAACACTCAGAGTAGCATTGCGACCACCTATTGCGATCCAACCTAAAAAAAATAATTTCTTGAACAAAAACATAAAGTAAGGATGGAAATATCATCAAAATGTTAGAAGTGATTCAAAATTGCTTTTTAAGATACATCTATTAAAAAAAACATGGGAGCGCAAGCCAGAGAGATAGGCCTTCTAATTTGCTAAGAGCTGAATTTTCTTATAGTTGTTTAGAAACTAGAAGGAAAGAGGCTCTGGTGGTTTTTATGCATAAACTGATGAACAGTAGTATTGATTGTGCCAACCTACTACTGTAGGAACGCCGAGAGAATGTGCGTGGAAAAATGGATCTTGGGTCGAAGTTTCAAACTTACTATCGACTTTACTTCGAGATATATCGCTATTCCTCTAGGCTGAGTCCCCTCCAGGTACTCAAACTTTTCTACCTTTTTGACATTTTTTCGGCACATTTTCACAATGCCCGACTTTAACATCTCACTGCTTTAAGAGTTCTTACCCAAATCAAACCAAATTCACAGGGTTTTTAGAACTCATATAAATGTAGAAGCCTACTTAGTTTCAAGTCAAAAAATTAATTAGTTTTACATTAATTAACGAATTTAATGGGATCTGATATCCAAATGAACCCAATGAAAATTATTATTGAGCATTATTTTTTAACATTTGTTGATACATTATTAGAAAATAATAAATAATATTATTATGCTATCAAAGTAATATTTTAAAACACAATTTCTTTTACAAATATTTCTATTGTTATCCATTATTTAATGTAGAACTATTTATATATGACAATTGAAAATTAGGCGAAAATGAGAAACACACACTAAAAAACTATACGTTGAGATGGGATGTACTCGTATGTACCAAAGTAAGTAATTTTATGTACTTACAGATAAAAACAAAACGTTGAGCAGAGAAATCCAAGTAAGAGTGCCAGTTCAAATTTTCCAAGGAGATGCCAAATACGAAAGATATGATCACGGATATATAAGATGTTATCGACAAAGCGATTGTCCTAAGAATGACTGAAACATATGTTGATTTTTTTTTTTTTTTTTTCATTTTTAGCTGGACAGTTTGTTGAAAGGAAAGCGGCTTGTATTATGAGATTATTTTCTTGCAAATATGTATAAATTTTTACAATTTTCCATGTAAGATTGCACTTCTTTAAAAAATAAAGGGTTTATCCCAATCCAAACTAAGGTCAATCACCACCCAAAAGTAACTAATCCCATTCCTTCATCCTTCCGCTTTTTATAATCCTAAATCCTACCTGCCCGTTAAGTAGCTCATGCCCTATCAATATTTAGAGAACATATTATTCAGATAAAGATTACAGTGCTGCTTAAAACTAGTAAGACATCATGCGTTTTAAAATATTTCTTTGATAGCAAAGATGGATTAAAATAATAGGACTGGTTTATAAGACAAAACCTTAACAGAAAAATAAAGAAAAAAATACGTTTCAAAGAAACGAATTTATTTTAAATATGTTTAATACAATTTGTATACTTAATGTTTTCTTAAAAATGTTATACATTTTTAAAAATAAATATTATTTTATAATCTATAATCAGATTAAGTTTTAAAATTAGTAAGATATCATGCGTTTTAAACTATTACTTTGATAGCATAATAATATTACTTATTATTTTCTAATAATGTATCAACAAATGTTAAAAATAATGTTTAATAATAACTTTCATTGGGTTCATTTGGATATCAGATCCCATTCAATCCGTTAATTAACATCAAACTAATTAACTTTTTGACTTGAAACTAAGTAGGCTTCTACATTTATATGAGTTCTAAAAACCCTGTGAATTTGGTTTGATTTGGATAAGAACTCTTAAAGCAGTGAGATGTTAAAGTCGGGCATTGTGAAAATGTGCCGAAAAAATGTCACTTTTTAAACAAGGTAGAAAAGGTCGACACACCTAGAGGGGACTCTGCCTAGAGGAACATCGATATATCTAGAAGCGAAGTCGATAGTTAGTTTAAAAGTTCGACCCAAGATCGATTTTTCCACGCACATTCTCTCGGCGTTCCTACAGTATCTCTAATCCACTTGTATGCACCCAGGAAGAGAATAAGAGGGAGGACTATTTTACATTCCGAAATCAAGATCCCAGCGTCATGTGCATTCTCCTATAATATAATATATGATGAGTATTTACAACTCAGTTTCTCAACATATCGATAAATTTAATTCATCCTGCACATCATTTAAAAAAAGCCTACTTCTTCCATTAATAATATCAGCTCTCCATTTTGTATGTTTATCATTATTATTCTCCACACTAATTTATATTTTCAAAAATTTATTTTATTTTTTAAAATCTCTGCCATGAATTTTTTTTTCTTTTTTGTCTTAACAATAACCTGTTGTAATTGTTGGTCTTAACAATAACGATACTAAGTTAATATGGAGTAAATGTTTACAATTTTATTATGAGCACTGTTTCAACTAACAGTAAAAACAATTTTTCTTGACAAGTAATTCCTCCCTACACTCTGTTTGGGTCTGAGTTATGACCAAAAAGTATTTTATTTCTTTTTTACTTCGGAAGTTTTCTTATTTTATTTTAATTTTTTTATTTAATTTTGAGACTGTTTCGGGCGTTAGCCAGCAGTCTTACTGACAATTGTAAATAAATAAATAAAATATTACAAATAGAATAAATAAATGTAAGCAAGATATTGATGGAATAACATTCAAATAAGTCTACCTGCTGGGTAGTAAAATATTTACTTTACTACATATTGATTGATGATGAAATCTTCGTACTTGCTCACTTATTTATCACAAATTAGTCAAATCTTTTATAAAAATGAACAAAAATATAGCCAGAAAACAACCCAAGGACATCAATCTCACACAACTTAAAAAGAGTAACTAAAGATTATGTCTAGTGTATGTTACTCACTTCTGACACAAACCTTTGTATTTTAATACCTAGGATGACATTTTACACTGATTAAGGCCTGAAGATGCCCAGGTGTGGGCGGAAATTTGCCACAAATAAAAATGTTATAAAAAAACTGTAATGTTTTTTTAACTTCATCCCTGAAGACTGAAGTTTTGAGAAAACTAAAAAACGGAATCCAATAATCTCTAGTAATTACAGTCTACTTCTTTGAGGATACAATTAAAAACTATAATCTTATTTAGATGGAAAATATTACGAAAATCTCGAACGTGAAAGACAAAGATAACGAAAGCAAACAACAGGATCTCAACAAATATAGTCTTGTAGGAGGTGCTACCCAAAAGTTCCCGAACTCATTTTTTTAAAAAAACTGTATTTATAAATTAAAACTTCAAACTAACAAAATATCTCCTTCAAAATAATCCCCACCTACAGTTATACACTTGTCCCATATTTTTTTCGACTGTTCGAAAGTCGCCGTTTTTCAGAGCTTGAAACAAAGTTTGATTCAAAAGCGTTGCTCTTTCAAATCGCTCATCACGCTATAGCAAAACACAACAAAGAGTATCACAAATATCACCACACTAATAAGACAAAAGAACGCAAAATGTTGTGATAACGAAAGGAAGGGTTTGGGAGATGTACTAGTGCTGAGATCTGGCGGCAAATCAATGTACTACAGTAGTTTGAAGAGTTACATACAGAGTTCGGGAACTTTTGGGTAGCACTACATGTACAAATATAGCAGAAAACTTTAAAATTCCCTCATATCTAATGAACAAAAAAATAAATAAATAAAATAAAAAAGAGGTAAGACAGGCGACCAGCAGGATCTTATAAAAATAGACAGTGATGCATATGTAACAAGATCTCAGCAATTATACAATGAGGTAAATGTACAAATATAGAAGAAAACTTTACAATTCTCTAATATAAAAATCTAATAAAAAAAGAGAGGAGTAACAAAGGGGACCAGCAGGATCTCATTGAATACACAGTGATGTAGATGTAACAGGATCTAAGCGAATAAGCAGTATTGTAAATGAAATTACAATGTTTGTATTTGGATATTTGATCAACCAGCAACACAACTGAACAGTCCCTTAAACATTACTGACAAAACATTCATACACAATATTGTATGATTTTTACGACTGTAGAGAAGTTCTTGTTAGAGGTTTTGTAAGAAATTTTCCTTTATTTTAGGGGATTTAAGTAGTTTTGGTTTTAGTTAAACCAATGTTCTTGTATAATTTTTTATTTGAAAAGTCAGAAGCAAAAGAATTGATAAGAACATTTCATTTCATCATTTGTGTTATTTGCTGAATTCTTAGGCTTTTTTTGGTTGCTTTGTGACTTGGGTCTTCAACTTTTTTTAACAGATTCAATTGTTCCTGAAGTCCTTGAAGGTATTGTTACAAGAAGATAATGCCAAGGTAGGGTTTAAGCCAAATGGAAATGCAAGGATATCGTAACTGTCCAATAAGAAGGCAGATAGCTCCACTTCCGTTCATCATAAAAAAGAGTGATAATAAGGCAAATAATTATGGATTCTGGCAATAGGCACTATAAGTGTTCCCTGAGGTAGTGAGGAGTTTCACTTTATCAAAATCTGACTGTTCCACTGTTTAGTTTAGAAAGCTAAAGCTGGTTCTCATAATTAAGTTAACTGTGCCATGAGAAATCAACATACCAAACTTAACAAATACAGGTAGTACAAGAATTAAGATGTCTCCTGAGCTGCTAATCAGTATACTGTTGAGGTAGGAGCAACAGGTCTCACATCTATATGAGAGCATGTTTGTTGTTAAATAATTTAGGATTGTCTAAGGTAGCTCTTGAAGGTTCATAACATGTTTGGTGTAGACAGTCATGTTCATGGACATTTTGTGTAGGGAGAGTTGCTGGAATATAAATAACTTTAACCCAGCATGTCAGATCTCCAGTCCTGGGCCAGATAGTTTATGATAAGTAAAGGTGAGAGAATCGACAGACCCAATTTTTAATGCAATGAAGAGATGTGCATTATTCCAAAAGACGAGTTTATTGATACATGCGTAGTTTGCTTGCCCATGAGTTCAAAGTGAGGCAGAGTACTTTCAAGCCTTATAAAACAGAACAAGGCATCACTCCATCTCGTGCTATTCATTGGTTCACAGGAAAGTATTTTTTTGCTTCCATTTTCATTTAAATGGAACCCATAAAGAAACTGTTCCTTCCATCTTAATTTCAACTATTGATCACCTGAAACAAAAAAAATAATAATAATTACAATAATGTTAATTAATAATAGTTAAAATTACATTACTTAAATAAACCTAATCAATAACTAAGTACTTTAAATATACCGTATTGCTTTTAATATAAGATACATCCCGATTTTCAAATAAAAATCTAAGAAAATTATTAAATGCATCGAATATAAGATGCACCTATTTAAAAGAAAAATACTTATGTTCTCTTTCATGTTAACTTGTTTATACATCAAATTTAGGCATTCTACCATCGATATTGTTAGAATATTGAATCTTTATTTAGGTGTAAGATGTATTTGTATTTTGAATCCTTATTTAGATGCCATGCTGGTAGAGAAGTAGCGAGGTTAGATTATTATGAAAAAGATCAGAGAAGTCTAATTGTCAATCACTTAATATTTCTTTGGCCCCAATTTGATGTCTAAAAATTAAGGTACGGGGTACCTCGGAACTTTTCCTCACTTCAGAGGCCTGGGAAGCAGCATTGGACGCGGTCAGTACTTGGATGGGTGACCGTTTTGAACTAACTGATTTATTATCATTTTTCAAAAAAAAACCTTATTTTTAATAGCTAAATCTTATTTAATTATTTGAAGTTTGGCGGTATTTTGAAAGATGTAAACAAACTTTGAAGTCATCAAAATTATTGCGCTAATTAATAATTATTATCGCTAATAACTTTTAAACTATTTAATGGAATTTCATCGTTTTTTTTTTTTTTTTTTAAAAAAAACTTAAATAAATTTACCGATCTTAATCACTTCATAGCAGAGTCGGTGTTTGTTTTACTAAAAAAATGTATTTAAAAAAGTTGTTTGTCTCATTAAATAGATAAAGTTAGAATTTTTTCCCGTCCTAAAATTCCAATTTTATATTTGAAGCTTACGTTTACACAAGCGTTGCACAAGAACGCTTGGGCGGATAACGTTGTCTAACGAACTCAGCCTACACAATAATAAAATATTAAAGAAACATGTGTACAAATTTTTCAAGTTACCATCATCGGTAGATTTCGTGACGCTTGGTTGCGGGATGGTTATTTTGTGACGGTGATTTTGGTCGTTTTTTCAGATTCACTCCCGGGCTCCAGAACGTGCCATAAGGAACTTCGTTCCAAAAATTTAATACCTAACTAATGTATCGGTACCATTTTAAATGATTATTTCTATTTTTTTAAAAAAATTCTCAAGTACAGTACGAGTATTTTTGTAATTAAATTTTAATGTTTAATTTATTTCTTAACAAAAATAGTAAAGTTATAAATAATACAAAGAAGATGAAAACGAACTAATATCCTTGCTTGAAGACTTGAACTGGAATATCTTATACACATATACATATGCACAAAAAGCCACTGAATACCTAATTAAGAAACTAAAAGACAATATACAACTATACACTTTAACAGCCTGCCAATTAATGTGGCACATTTTTCTATATACTTCCCTTCCTATTTCGTATACTTTAATGATTTTATGCTTTTAAAACCTATTATTGTTAAATTTATTTAATCCCCCCCCCCCGTTATTTTTGAATCTGAAATAAGTACTTTTGAAGATATAGGTGTAAATAAATGTACATTTGATTGCATGTGGAAAAGGTTTAAACTTGTTTGGGACCAACAATTGGCTAATAATGACCCATCTTCCAAATGTCATTAAAATTGTACGAGTAGTTTTTAGCGACTGACACGGAATCAAAAATGTTTCCTGTTATCTGAATAACAGATTTCTGTCTTTAAAACTTTTAAAATCGGAGACATATACATTGTTCGCTACGTGCTCATTCTTCAGAACAATCACATAGCTTCCGTTACCTTCCGTAAGCAAAAATAAAAAACAGTCTGCTACTGAAGAAGGAAGATGACGATGAGATATTTGAGTTATTAACAAATTGACGCTCCCCTAGAGTCCCAACGGCTATATAATAGTCTAAAAAATGCACATACCTTTTCAAAAATATTCTTCAGCAAAATAATTTAATGTTACGCACAAAATAACTGAGCGTTTGATAAGAAATAAAAAGTAGAAGAGCTTTCTAGCAAAAGGATAGTTAAAATTCACAACAAAAGACACAACTACCTCGCACTCTGGCACAAGAGCTATAACTAAACAGAACTGAGCTTAATAAATTAAGAGAAGGGCAGAAAAGATAACAACTCTAAAGGGAGGTGAAATTAGCTAGGTAAGAAAAGAGTTAGAAACTAAATAAAAAGAGGTTGTGATAGGGAAAAAGAAGTAAGGGGGATTAAGAAAGAAAGAAAAATACATAACACAGCAAAGACAATCCATAGAGATAGAGATAGAAGTATGACTAGTTTAAGTTTGGAAAAGACTTCCTCATCTAGTACAGCTATAACCGGATTAGATAAGATAACTTTTAGTAGTAGATAAAGTTTAGTTTTAATAAACACTTTGATCTCCTACCAGTCCAAAAGTGAAGAAGGGAGTCTGATATACTTATAGGTATAGTGACATTTAAGTTGAAAACCAAACTGAACTCTAAGCTCTAAACCATAACATCTCATAACATTCTAACCCTGATTTAAACTTAAATTTTCAAAGACAGCTCCGCACTGCATGCGGTGCGGACAAACAAGTTGTGTGCCTCAAACACAAAACAAACACATTTTTGTTAAAACATGTAAAATTTCGGAAATCATGCATTGTTTGGATATATTAATAAATAGCATCAAATAACAATTGATAGTATCGACTTATGATATTGGGTAGGGGCTCTATACTCTGTAGATCTACCAAATTAATATGATTTTAAATAAAACTGACAACCAACTCAGCTAAATTAAAAGGTCATAAATTTTACAATTGCCTTTTTCAAAATTAATTATAACTTATTCACGGAAAGGATGATGTCCCTTTCTCCTGTGAATAGAAGTGATAGTATTCATTAGTCTAAAGTAGGGTGACCAAATCGTCAATTGGAAAAAACGGGACACCTCGCGTTCGGGACCCAATCCGGTGTGTATGAAATTTCCCCCAGGGGGGAGGGGGCTAATATGAGCTGAGGGTTGTCCGCTATTATAAAAGTCCGTTATATTACAAATAATTATTTTAAATAATAATTCAAAAGGGAGTACATCTATAAATAGTACATTAGTTAGCTATTAAAAGTGTTTATTATACATCGAATAAAAGATAGCTTTGAAGATAGGTTTAATAAGCGATTTTTGAGAATTTCTACCAAAAACAGAACCGAGGTCCTGGGTCGGGTGGAATTTCATAGAAACCTCTTCTGGTAAGATTCTAGTGTACTTAGCTGTTGTCCCAGCCATCTTTAAAACCTGCTTCTTTTCTAATACACACTATTAACAGTTACAACGGTCCATTTTGAAATTGTATAGTACTTAAAGAATTGCAGAAAGTGTCTCCACTCCCATCATGTTTCGTTCGTCTGTCCCCTGAATGTTCATGAGCAAAAATGTTTTCTTTCAGTAATGTCATTATGGGCATGGATTGCAAACTCATATTGACATATCTTTAAATTATGCTCAAACAGAAAGGGTTATTAGTACGCAACGTAAATACGGGACATTTAGGCATACCAGGAGACTTTTTCGGGACACCGGAAATGTTCGTGAAAAAACAGGACAATTCCGTTTTTAAGGGACGTTTGGTCACCCTAGTCTAAAGTCTAAAAAACTGTCAGATATTTTAACCTTATCAGTTAGATAAGGCTACAACAATGTCAAGGTAGCTTCAACCAAACAAACATATCATGTAAATATACACATGTATGCTAAAATCATGAGTTGATTAAATATGATATGGTATTTTCGAAAAGATGAATAGAGAATGTATCAATACATGGCTGGTAAGGTGTAGAAATCTAAGTGCGGAGTAACTCAAGGGCAACTGTACTAAGGTTAATCTGATCAATTGCTTACCAAACTGGCAATATTAAATCCCAGTCAACTATAAGCTCACATCTTCATCTATTTAAAAATAAATCCACCACTTCTTATAAAACAAAGATTTTTGATTCAATATAAAAGTAAAAATCATTGGCGAGATAATGAAGACGTTCATAGTTACCATTTAAGCAAGAAAACTATTGCCCTTAGAACAAAGACACTTTACGGATCAAAAGGGCAGAAGAGAGTCACATTTTTAAGTCAAAATTTCGAGGTAATGCTAGACAAACATACTGCGGCATCTAAACTTAAATGAATTATTTATCTGTAAAACTAGGTATTCTATTTTCAACATCACCTACTGAATAATATGGAACACAAAAACAATGTTCGATCAATTACGACAAACGTAAGTTATAAACAAAATGCTATGTTAACTGATTTTTACCTTGAAGAAATGAACATTTTCCCCGCTTTTTCTGAACTTTAAAATGCTTTTTACTCTTATGAAAACTGGAAATATATCAAGAATTAAGTTTAAAATACTATGAGTAATACGTTTACTGGTCACTCTACAAAATCAAGCAAGCAAGAAAATGAAATGGGTATAGGTATAATAGAAGTAAAAACTACAAAGCAGAATAAAAGCAAAGAAGAAATGGATTGATTCGATTCGATATGATAATAAAATTAAAAATAAAAATATATTAGCACAAGAATCGAGAATGTTCCGTGCAGTGCTGCCATTTCACCATCAAGCATGGTATGCTCAACTGCTTTTCTTCCATTTTTAGATTTAAAAAAATAAATAAATAGATAAATTATTCACATTTTGGTTTAATTCGTATTGTACGTGCCATCGAAATATCTTCGAGTTGGACCTCTACCTGGTTTATACACAGAAGGTTTTTTTTTTTTCAGGAAATGAGCGGAGCATTGCGAAGCGGTGCAGAGCAGCTATTCAAAATTCAAGGGTACACAAAATTAAGGTTTTCAATTTAATATGCGGGATTTTATCACCTAAACTCAAAGTGGTGGCACTTACAATCCGAATTTACCCAATTATTTATTATTTAGATATTCAGTATTATTTTAGTATTACTCAAGTTATTAAACAGTCCAATATGTTGCAGTTGCATAGAGGCGAAGGAAAGGGGGGGGGGGGGGGGGGGGAGGCTCCCAGGCTCGAGCCCTTCTTAAGAGCCCTGATTATGCCCTCCTATGAGCCCCCTTCCTATGATTTATTTCCTATGAGCCCTTGAAATGAAATATAATAAAAATAAAGTTATAATATAATTAAAAATAAAAATAAATATTTACATTCAGTAAACCCAAGTCGGCTGGGGTCGTTAAAAAGCATTATCGGCCCAGCTGTTTCAAGATTGTGCTAATTTAAAAGTTTGTTTTAGCTATAACTTTTGAACCATTTATTATGACTTATGACGTAAAACGAACGTCTTTAAAACGCAGTTTTGTCTACCAAATGTAATGACTAAGAAACTACTCCGAAGTTCTTGCTACAAGTTCTACCTAGCTCAAACTGTCTTTCAATATATTAATTTTCTTTTTTGAGAGGGAGGGGGGATATATGCAATCTGGGGGCACAGAAGTGCCCCCAAATCTGGTTCCTTGCCCCTGTCAAGGCTAATAGAAAAATCGGCTATGCAAAATTAATAAAAAAAAAAAATAATAATAATACTAGCGCCACTAGTGCTTTCTAGTAGAGATTTTCTAAACTAAAGAATTATTTTACTTTTAATAATATAATTTTATATTATTATTTTATAATAATTTTAATCAGACTACCACTTGCTCTTGGTCTTAAGGGTATAAATAAAAACTAAGTTTTTATATCATGCAGCGATATTTCAACCCCACTTGGGCCATTATCAAGCTTACAATCATTTAATTATCCACATAAACTTTTATTAAACATTTTCTGAAATTTTTTTCTACTGTAGCAGCTTCATAACTGCTTACTTGAAACAAAACAATAATTAAAGTTAAAAATAAAATTTTAACAAAATAAAATCTTTTGAAAAATAAAACATATTCATTACTTATGGTAACTTACACACCTTAATCACTCCACTTGTACATTTTATGGTCGAAAATTTAAAAAAACTGTTAAAAAAAACGTTTCTCAGAGAGAAATTTGTCATGAGTCAACTCATGTCGGTCATGAACCAACTCATGACAAATTTCTCTTTGAGAAACGTTTTTTTAACAGTTTTTTTAAATTTTCGACCATAAAATGTACAAGTGGAGTGATTAAGGTGTGTAAGTTACCATAAGTAATGAATATCTTATATTTTTCAAAAGATTTTATTTTGTTAACATTTTATTTTTAACTTTAATTATTGTTTTGTTTCAAGTAAGCAGTTATGAAGCTGCTACAGTAGAAAATATTTTCAGAAAATGTTTAATAAAAGTTTATGTGGATAATTAAATGATTGTAAGCTTGGTAATGGCCCAAGTGGGGTTGAAATATCGCTGCATGATATAAAAACTTAGTTTTTATTTATACCCTTAAGACCAAGAGCAAGTGGCAGTCTGATTAAAATTACAGTAATAAAAGGGTAATTACTACTTATTATTATTATTTTATTTTGGAATAGGAGTGATTAATTTTTATTGAGTATTGAGCTTGTACGCCGAATCACAGTTTTTTTAACTAGACTCTTTCTCACAAGAACACTAAGAATATTCAAATTAGGAATTTAATCATTAATTAGATAAAAATAAATACATACAAATACAAAGGTGTGGAGTCCGCAAGATAGTGTAACGTAAATAGTAAGTAGAAATAACAGTCAAAAATTAGTGACACATAATATACTAGACATCGAAAAACAATGGAAGAAGAAAGACTAATAGAAATATTAACTTTGTTCAAAGAGGAAATGCGGAGAGATATAAGAGAGGACATTCATCAAAGTTTCACCGAAGAACTGAATAAAGTTAAGAAACAACAAAATTTAAATTGTAGCATTATCAACCAACATGAAATAAGATTAGACTATATTGAAAGAGAGCAGAGGAGAAACAATATTATTATTCATGGCATTCAAGAAGGAGAGAGGGAAACATATAGTGAAATAGTGAAGAAAGTTAGAGATGTCCTAGGAGAGCAAATTCAAGTGGAGATTAGCGAGGATCAAATAAACTACGTAACGAGACTTGGAAGATATCTCGATAAGCAGGTGAGGCCAATATGCTTGAAGCTAAACACTTGGGGTAAAAAGTTAGAGATCTTGAGTAAGAAAAAATTTCTCAAAGGGTCAGAAATATTTATAACCGAGGACTTCCCAACTAAAGTACGGCAAAAGAGAAGAGAATTGCAAGAAGAATTAGTTAAAGCAAGACAAGATGGAAAATTTGCTGCAATGAAATATGACAAATTAATTATAAGGGACAAAGATGAAAGTAGAAAACCTGAAAGTAGACAAAAAAGAAGCCTAGAAATATCTCCCAGATCCGAAAAAATACTGGAAAAGGATGGAGTGATGCAGGTAACGAAAAATTCAAGGACTTTTAGGCAACAATTGATACCGTACACAAGATCAGTGGACAGACAAGAAACGGAGAAAAGGCAGAAAAATCAGGAATAGCAACTACAGACAAAGGGAAAAGAAAGAAATATAGATCAGGAGAAAGAAAAACAAAAAGGAAGAAGTATTTTAATATACACATATAATTGTCGAACACTGAGAGGAAAGGAAAAATTAATAGAGCTATTAGCCGAGTTAGAGGGAATTAAGTGGGATGTAATAGGATTGTCTGAAGTGAGAAGAGATGGTGAGGGACTAATAGATATAGGGAATAACATGGAGATGTATTATAATGGAAAGGGTAGTAGAGGCGGAACAGCATTTATAGTAAACAAGAGAGCGGAATAGTTATTTATGTAACTAGGCAGCAAAATGGAATTTTACTGACGAGTGATTAGATTAGCCTCCGAGCCGAAGGCGAGGACAGGCTATGATAATTAACTGCCGAGGCGAAGCCGAGGCAGGTAATTTACCTATGTGACTGCCGAGGCGAAGCCGAGGCAGGCAATGAATAAACGAGGCAGAAATGTTTCCTTTGCTGCCTTGTTGCATACAATATTTTATCTACTTGCGGAAGAAAAATGAAGCTGCTAAAATGTTATCTTTATTAATATAACATAGTTAATAACTATGTGTCATATTAATAAAGATAATAACATATGTATTAACTAAAATTAATGTTCAAATAAGTAACTTGGGAATAATAACAATAAGAGAAAAGCAAACTCAATCTATAACAACAAAATACAAAACACACGTTTACAACACACATAACTTCCGAATGAATAATGCACGCAATATAAAATATTTATTTATATTTTTACTAAAAAATTAATAAAAGTGTTAAAGATATCTTCTATTGCTTAAAAGAAAAGAAGTAGCTAGGATACATCAAGAAAAGTAGCTAGTTTAATCTAGAAAGATTTCAATAATAAAAATAATATGGATGTTCAATGTTTACATGACGCTACAGTTTAGTCAGTGACGCTACTATTTTTTTTAATTAAAGATCTACTAATCATTGAACTTATTTAACAGAATTAACAAATATAGACAAATTATTTTATTATTAAAACGTTTATTTATTATTAAATATTACTTATTTAACTATAATATATAATGTTATAAGATATAGATAATAGTATAAACTGTTCTTGCCAAAATAAGAGGTTATGACACGCAGTGGTAAACACTGTTACTTTCTCTGCCTAGGCAGGGAAATATTTCCCTGCCTAGGCAGAGAAAGTATTTTCCTGACTGTTTTAACTACTTTCCTGCCTGTTTTTAATATTTTAATGACAAATCAGGGAAATAGTACTTTCCAGCCTAAAAACAGTTAAGTAATGTTTAATTTTGCTGCCGCGGGTAGATAATAGTTATTTATGTAACTAGGCAGCAAAATGGAATTTTACTGACGAGTGATTAGGTTATAGCGTCCGAGCCGAAGGCGAGGACAGGCTATGATAATTAACTGCCGAGGCGAAGCCGAGGCAGGTAATTTATCTAATTGACTGCCGAGGCGAAGCCGAGGCAGGCAATGAATAAACGAGGCAGAAATGTTTCCTTTGCTGCCTTGTTGCATACAATATTTTATCTACTCACGCAATTTAGATAAAAAATGGAAGCTTAAGTAAATATATTTGTAAGACACATAATGCAAAAAATTAAACTAGGGTTTTTTAACAGTTTGTTTTTATTGAACAGAAAAAAATAAGATAAATTAACAAATATTTAAGAATTTTAATCACAAGTGGTAATCATTTCGGATTTATTATAATAGTGCAATTGGTGTTTGCCGCAATGTTAATTGTAGCTTGTTGCTGCATTTGATTATTTCTATTATAAGTTTCTTCGATAATATATTCGTATTCTTCTGTAGAATGATTATTACTTGTATTTGCGCTAGGTTGTGGATGGGAAACGTTTATACCATGTGAAAGTATAGATTGTGCTATTTTATTTTTATTATTGATAGAATCTTCTAGATATCCTTCCGCAACGGAGGCGGACTTCCACCCCCCGTGCCTCTTTAAAGTTGTCATGTTGGCACCAGAGTTCGCAAGCAATGTTGCTGAAGTTCTTCGGAGACAATGACCCGTATATTTTTCAGCCTCCGGAAGATTTAAAAAAGTAGCAATGACTTTTGCTATCTCGCCTAACTTGTGTACACCAACTGGTTGTTTTGTGCATTTACCATTATTATAAAATATGAAAAAATGCTTGTGTGAAACCCCAGCTGGTCGTAAGTTGACATATTTTTTACAAAGCTCCAAATAATTTATTTGACTCTGAAGGGGATTGATAATAGTGAACGTTCGAGAGATTTTTGTTTTTGATTCTTTTATATTTACGACTATAACGTCGTCTTTAATATGTATGTCATCTATCGACAGATTTAACAATTCGTCGCATCGACAAGCCCCTGAAATTCCAATTATTACCGCTACTTTTATCATTAAAAACTGTTTATCGTCAGCCTGAAGTAAAAAACGATCGATATCTTGTTTATCAAGGACTTTAGATTTTTTAGGCTTGTGCCCTTCCGCCTTTCTTTTAAGAAAAGCAATGGCGCTACTGTAATTTTTTATATTAATATTTTCTTTTAACAATAATACCGATCTGAGCATTGAAAATACAGACCAAAGAGTAGCTCCAGACTTTGTCTGGGAAAGTTCTGTTAAATAGGCGAGTATAACATTCTCACTTACCTTTTTTACTTTTTTTGTTTTACACCATTCCTTAAATAGTTGGTAAGTTTTTAAATATTTGTTTTTTGATTTGGAAGGAAGTAACTCTTGCTTACTAGTTGTTGCAATGTTTAGAACTTCTGGAGGGGTGTTTTCGAACAGTTCTTCAACGTCCTCTACCATATTCACATCCATGTTATTATTTTTAAATTGATTTTACCAGAAAGAAACAAAATTTGTAAAATTACGTAACAAATTAAATATTTTAAATTATAACTTAGAATATGTAGTATGGAAATAAAGAATAAAAAATAAATAACTTTTGTTTTAAAAGAGTTAGATTGAGATGAATCGTCAAAAAACTCAAACCAAAACAAGTCATGCTCCAGTGTTGCCACGTCTTACTCGAGATTAATTATTGAAAGGAAAGACCTACAATTCAAATCCTTTTTTAGTTTATCATGTTTAAACATTTAAAAAATAATAGTATTATTATACATTGTCAATAATATTATTGCTTTGTAATAAAACTAAATTAAAATAACAAAAATTAAAATATAACTAAACACAAACAAATTCAGAGGTTATCACACAGTGGTAAACACTGTTACTTTCTCTGCCTAGGCAGGGAAATATTTCCCTGCCTAGGCAGAGAAAGTATTTTCCTGACTGTTTTAACTACTTTCCTGCCTGTTTTTAATATTTTAATGACAAATCAGCGAAATAGTACTTTCCAGCCTAAAAACAGTTAAGTAATGTTTAATTTTGCTGCCGTGAGTAGATAAAAAAATATAAATAGTTATAAATCTTATTCACACCGGGTGTCAAAAATGATCTGGTCCTTAAAGCAAGGGGATAATAAAGGAAGAATAAAAGTAATTCAGATATATGCCCCGACTTCAGAAGCAGAAGAAGAAGAAATGGAAGAGTTTTACAATAGTTTGCAGTCGGCCATGGATGAAGATAGATGTAAGTACACCGTAATTATGGGAGATTTCAATGCTAAAGCTGGAAATGAAGGAAATAGTGAAGCAGTAGGTAAATTCGGGTATGGACAAAGAAACAGCAGAGGAGAAAGGCTAATAGAATTTGCGGAGGGAAGGAATTTGTTTGTGATGAATACTTGCTTCGCAAAACCAGACGGGAAAAAATGCACATGGATTAGCCCATCAGGAAATACTAGGAATGAAATCGATTTTTTCTTATCCGACAAAAGAGAAATTTTTAGGGATGTTGAAGCAGTAGATACGTACACAACTGGAAGTGACCACAGACCTCTGAAAGCACATTTAAGAGTAGAGCATATACAATATAAAAAGGGGAGACCAAGAACCAAAAATAAATATAAAATAGATGTTGAGCAGTTAAAAGCAAAAGACTTCGAAAATATACTAAGAAGTGAGTTGGAGATGGAGATAAATGAGCAAAACATCGATTTGATAAATGAAGGGATAGAAAATGCTATTAAGAATGCTACTCAAAAAACGAATAAAGAAAAACAGTCACAGAAACAGAAAATGCCGAAAGAAATATACAAGCTATTAGAAAAAAGAAGAAAGTTGAAGAGAAAAGAAAAAGATAAAGTCGAATTCGCCGAAATATCGAAACTAATTAGACATAAAATAAGGGAATGGAGTATAAATAAAAATATTGAAGAACTACAGGAGATTATACAAAATGGAGGAAGTTTGAAGAACTATTGGAGGTCAAAAGAATGTGGCAAAAAGAAAATACATTCTATGAAGTCAGAAGATGGTGAAACAAAGAGTAAAAATGAAGAAATAATTGAAATAATAAAATCATACTATGAAAAATTATATGCATATCAAGAAAAAGATGTTGCAAGATTAAAGAAAAAAATAACAGAGAATAAGGAAACACACAGAGAAGGAATTGAAAATACTTTTTTAAGAGTGAACAGCAAGAAGATAATAGCTCAAGAAAATCGAAGTAATAGCAGAAAAGACCAAGTGGAAGGTAAAATAGTGTTACATGTTTTGGATGAAGAAATTTCATGTGCCATTAGAAAAACAAAAAATAGAAAAGCAGGTGCAGAAGACGGAGTTATATATGAGGAACTGAAAGCAGGGGGTGAAACTCTGGTAAAAGCATTGAGCAAATTGTTTAATTTATGTTTAGAAGAAAGAAAAGTACCTCACAAGTGGCTAACAGCACAGTTGTTGCTCTTATTTAAAAAAGGAGATAAGATGAAAATAGAGAATTACCGTCCTGTGTGTATTCTTCCGGTAATCTATAAAACGTTTATGTCAATTATAACGAAAAGAATTGAGAAACCGCTTGAAGCAAATCTCCATGTTTCCCAAACAGGATTCAGAAATGACTTCTCGACACTTGACAACTTATTTGAGGTCAAGCAGCTGATAAGAAAAGCACATGAATATAACTTCCCTCTTGTATTAGTATTTCTAGATTTCAAGAAAGCATTTGACACCCTGTATAAATCGGCCATCATGAAAGTTCTTAAAGAATCGGATATTAGTGAAGAATATGTCGACATTTTTGAGAATATCTATAAAGGCGCGGAATTGGAAATAAGCTTGGCCGAAGAAACAAGAAAAGTAAAAATTAATAGAGGAATTAGACAGGGGGACGTCCCTTCAGCGAAGATTTTTATAGCAGCTCTAGAAGAAGCATGCAAGGAATTAAATTGGGAAGGTTACGGCATCAAAATAGAAGGTGATTGGCTAAACATATTGAAATTTGCAGATGATGTAGTGATCATAGCTAAGAGTATGAACGAAGCAGGGACAATGATAAAAGAAATACAAGAGGTATCAAACAGAATAGGTTTAGAGATAAACAGAACTAAAAGCAAAATAATGGCAATAAACGTAGAAGACGGCATACAAACTAATGAATGTGGAAATTTGGAGCAAGTAGGGGAATATGTATATCTAGGCAGTCTGATTACTAAGGAGGTAAACTGCGAAGAAAAAGACTTGGGAAGAAGAATAGCAATGGGATGGAACAGCTACAATCGCTACAGAAGTCTATTTAGATCCGAGGTAGGTGCAGATAACAAGAGAAGGCTATGGAACATGTGTGTGCTGCCGGTAATGATTTATGGATGTGAAACATGGGTGTTAAGTAAAGAAACTATTAATAAACTGAGGGTGGCGCAAAGAAGTATGATGAGAAGTATGCTTAAAATTTCAAGGAAAGATAGGAAAAGTAACAATTGGATTAGCGAGAAAACTGGAATTGAAGATATTGGAATATCAATAAGCAAGAGGAAATGGAATTGGACAGGCCATATTGTGAGAACATCAGACGGAAGATGTACAAAGAAAATTATTCAATGGTATCCGAGAGAAAGAAGAAGAGGAAGAGGAAGGCCGAGAATAAGCTGGGATGAAGAATTCAAGAAAACATGCGGAGGAGAAACGTGGCAAAGGGTTGCACGGGACCGGCAAGAGTGGAGAAGAATGACTCAAGTGTATAGTGAAGTTTGGCTCTAAAATATAATATAATCATATAATAAAATATAAATAAAATATAATCACACTGATGATCTCATCGATTAGATGAGTGAAGTGGCCGGATAACCCCCGTCCTGTAATGACCTAATGAGCTGTTGAACGGGACTAAAACTACAACCAAAAAAAAAAAAAAAAAAAAAATATAATAAACAAATAAACAGTTTAATTAAATAGTAATAAATAAAAAAATAAATATGGAAAGCAATCATCATTTAAAAAACAAAAACAAAACTAGCTACAAAATTAACCTTCCATATGGTAACCACAGATGAAAATCTGATTTGGTCATGATAGTGTTGTTATGATTTTTTACAGTATCTGAATTTTTATACATAGTATTTAAGTTGTTAATGTTATCTTGTTATATAGATTTATTGTAAAATGTATAGGGATATGTGTAAGTATGTATATGTATACATATGTTTGTAATAGCATTGTCAAAAATTGTAAAAACAGTAATAAGAGTAATAATCGTCAAGAATTGTAAATAATGATCAATAAAATGGTATTATTATTATTATTATTATTATTGAGCTTGTAGATTGTAAAAATACACTTCCCGCTCATCCACAGTAGGAGTCCAGATAAATGCTTAATTCAATCAGAACACCCCACGCTTAACATTCATTACCACTTAGTCTTTTCATTTTAAACACCTTCTAAACAATGATTATTTCTGTTACTATTTATTTCCTATTATGTCCTTTCCTTATATTTTCTATCTCTTCTTATATATTAAAGTCGAATAGGTATTCTTTTCAGAACTTTTGTGTATATTTTTTAAATTTGATTGAGGTGCACTAAGATTAAACATTATTTAAACTTACTATAGGTTTATTATTATTCCATTTATAATCTTCCATCACTCTGATGTTATAGCCTACTTTAAATGTTCTAAAAGCATGTTCAATAGTATTGAACATTGCCAAAAAGCAGTAGCTCAACCTGATAGTTTTCGAGGGAGGGGCACTTAAAATCCTTAAAAAAATATTAAATATTATTTTTAAGATAAAAGTTTACAAAAGCCTGTGTTTTTATATTTACATGAACTTGATTTTACTACAGAATCAGCTAAAATTTGAAAAATTAATAAAAAAAAGTCTGTTTCCACTTATTTATTTTTATAGTTATGCATGTAATTACTATATATATTTATTTATTTTGTTTTCAATTAATTTGTTCAATTATTTGTTTTTCAAATTAATCTAATCATGCATAAATACAATACTCAACATCACACATTGATCCACACTACACTTAAACTGGTCTAGCAATTAGAATTGTATTTTTTGATCCTCAGGTTGGCCAACCTATGTAAGAGGAAAAATAAAGCACAAGGAAAATTTCAAGGGGACCAATCCCCTCCACCATTGACATTTTTGTGCTTCAATTATAGCGAGCTTCTTTATAAACTCTTTCCTTGGGAAAAAGCCACCCAGGGTGGTTCTTAGTCATGTTAAGCAGCCTTAATACTGAATAGCTTCTTTAACAAGAAGTGATGCTGATAGGCATGACAATATATATGTTTAGCAATTTGTTTACATTTAGATTTGGAAAAGCAATAGGATTGCATTGCTAAAAATATCGGTCACTTCTTCTTGTACGACTTGTTCTTGTTGGGGCATTAACAATTTTTTTGCTAAAGCTCGGGTTTGATCTTGCTAAAAAGTCTCTTTCTGAAGTCCCTTATCAGAAAAGCTTTGTACAGATTATATGATGTAGATATTTCTAATTATTATGCAATTATTTCAAATGAAAAGTAATTTTCCAATTTTTAACGCAGTGAATGTTTATGAATAAATCTGGTTTCTAAATTTGTGCTAATGCTATCAAGAGAAGGAATATAGACACATCACAAATATATTTTTCGGGATTAGGAGGTGCAATTATAGTCCTGTTTATTCATTGTTTATTGGTTCACAGGGCTTTAACTTCATTTCCAGTATATCAGAAAATGTCAAATATGGTCTAAGTTAGCCTCTTATAATTATTTCATGACTATTCCTCTTTTTGTCCAGTAACTACTAATTTTTCAATAGGTTCGTTATGCTATCACTGTTGTAGAGGTGTTCGTAAACATTTAACAATTGTTTTAAAATCTCCATTTCTATTCCCTTTTTTTGTAACAAATTATCAGAAGTAGCTGGGATTTGTGGTTAAAATCTGTTGTTACATCAAATTAATTATAAAATAGTCTTCCGATTTGTGTGGTAAATACCTTTTTTGCGTCCTATTATCGGATGAATGGTCACATGAGATTATGAACTGTTTCAATTCCCAGTGGAGTCACTCTTATTTTTATAATTTAATACTAGGCATCGCGTGACTCTATCATTGAAGCGAGCGTATTGTAATAAATATGTATTGAATAATGAAAAAATGGATAATCATGAATCATGATGAGTTAATAGATGTAGGGTATGATAGTAGTACAGCTGCTAGTACTAAGGGAACAACCCTGCATTCTTACTATTCCTCTAACCACACATCTTTAAACGTTTAGGTCCGCTTTAATAGTTTTAACGATCTTTATTAATTCATAGCGGTGTCACTGTTGGTTTTACTAAAAAAAATTATTTGTAAAAACTGTTTGTCTCATCGAATAGATAAAGTTAGAATTTTTTCCCGTCCTGAAATTCCAATTTTAATTTTGAAGTGCACATTTAAGCGAGCGTTGCGCACGAACGCTTGACAGACAACGTTGTCCAACGGACTCGAACTCGTCCTGAGCATTGGTAAAATGAACATGAGTACCAAATTTCATCAAAATCGGTCAACTTTTACTCAAATTATCGTCATACGTTTCAGCCACACAGACAGACAGACAGATATGGAGCATATTTCGTTGAATGTAGGAAGCTCGCTACGCTTGCATTAATTACATGTACTCATGTAGAAAGAAACATTAGGCGTTGAATTACATACCATCAAAATGTCAATTTCAATCTACCTTTAGACCCTTTATGCGAGCTGTACACTCTCGAAGGACACCTCGTGACATACAGAGTTAGAGAGTGTGCAGGGAACCCTCATGTGTTCTCGGGTTGTCTTGAAGCTCCCCCTCTGAGTCAGTTTTTTAGCCAGAATTAAAGTGTCTCAGGGGTCCAAGGGATCTTAGTAACTTCCAATACCTAAATCTGTTCAGGCTTAACTACCTAGAATGAACCAGATGAGAGTGAACCAGAATGAGAATGAACCAGATCAGTTTTACGGTTAAAATTATAGATCTAAGAAAACATTTAAAAAATAAAAAATACTTATTTTGAGCCGAAATCCATTCTTTAAAGTATTAATTAAAGCACATTTTTTCTCATTTTCGAGGTGCACTGAGTACTTTCTTAACAAAATAAGTTGCTTATAAGGTATACTTTTAATAGATGTAGATTTAATGTCTCAAAATAATAAATAGTTATCCTTGACATTTTTTTCTAGACCTATTACTTTAGTTGTAAAACTGAGTTGAAAACTCAAATTCTTAAACTTTAGTGCTTTCTAGAAATCAAAGTGATGCTCGGAGAAAAATAATGCCGAGAGTCAAAAATTCTTATTTTAAGTCATATAATCAAATCCAGTCTTTAAATGTCATCCTGTTCACCTTTTTTAGGGTTTCCTTGGTAAAACCAAGCACGTGCCCTCCTGTGCCCCCCTGGATACGCCACTGATTGAGTGGTTCATGTTAGGTGGACACCTTGTATATGCATATAATGTAGAAGAAAATATAGTTTTTTTTATTATAAAATAATGTTTTTGTTACAATTTATTAACCTTACAAACCTTATGTGTGTTCTAAAGAATGAGGGACAGCGCCGGTGCTACACTTTTGGCCGCCACAGGCAAGACGGTTTTTGGCCGCCCAATTAAAATGGGAATTTTTTTGACCGGGGGAGGGGGGGGGGGGGAGAGAGTGATTTTGTGGGGCTTTCCTACATTTATGTGTTCAATAAATTAGTTTTTTTTTCTGGGGCCCTGACATTTTCTATAGCCATATTTTTAATATTATCCTTAGTGGACATTATATTGTGAATTGTGAATCATAATGAAACACGAAACACGCCTCCTCTGATACTTTATTTTACATTAGATTAAAAAGTAAATATTTACTAATAAGCCAACTTTTGTTAACTTCGGACAGTCTCGTCTTTCTGGTTCTTGAGGTATAAAAACTTAAAGTATTTTAAACTTTTTAAAATAGAATAATTTTTCCACTTTTAATCGCCCTTACAGAGACAGAGGAATGAACAAAGTCTATTTAATATAACCTGACTGCTATTTAAAATAGTGCATGTCACTATTATTATCTATGATAGTTTTTGAGTAATAAAGTAAAGTAGGCTATTTTATAAAACTCAATATTAGAGAAAGGGTACTTCATTACGTAGTTACTCCCCTATGTTGCATTAAAATAAAAATGACTTAACTATTAAGAAAAAGAGATGTTTAGTCCAATGTAGTTAGTAGTTTGGGACCAAGGAATATCCCATTTCTGTTTTTATAAGGGGTGTAACAGTCTAAAGAAGAACATTCCATACACCTTCTTTAGATTGTTACTCCCCTCTGATTTTAAGGGGGGTAACAATCTAAACAAGTGCCAGAGGAAGAAATCTATAACAGAACTGAGCTTTATTTTTTTACTTTCTCATATAAAGAGAAAGTAAAAATAATTGTGATCGGGCAAATATTCAATCTTGAGATTTTGATGAATTTACACGTTTTGAGGTCCCCTGGGTTCAAAAAAGCGGTTTTTTAAAAATGGCTGTCTGTCGTCTGTGCAGACGTCTGGAGCCTAAACTACTGGGCTAATTTTGACAAAATTTGGCATACATGTTCAGAAAAACATACCCGAAATTAATTTTAGCTCCAAATTTGGAGCTGCTACCCCCCATAAACTCTGAAGAAAACGTAAAAAAATTATTTCTCGAAAACGGTTCTGACGATTTTGATTAAAAAATTCTAAAATATAGTCCATTTAAATACGAATCTAACGATATATAAGCCGTTTAACCTGGAAAAGTCTAGTTCCTGAGAAAATAGCTCAAAACTCGGTGGGAGAGATCGATTCCCCGCCGAGCCAAGGAGAAGTTATTTTTAAATTCTGATGAAAATGTTGAATAATAATTAAATGTACCTACTACAACTAATAAATGGAAAACACTGGGCTAAGTAATAATTATGAACTCGTATATGAAAAACTTCGTTTGATTTGTCTCAGGACCGATTTTTATTTTATTAGGATTAGGAGAGATAAATATAACAATTAACAAATTAAGGGAAGGGTAAAAAATATAACAGCTATAAAGGGGTAAGAATAGAGTTATAAGTAAATAAATGAAAAAAAGACATGAGGTGTAATGGAAAAGACTTAAGGAGGGTTAAAAAACGAGAGAAAGAAAAATAGTTACATAGATAAATATATATGTACTCATATTATAATAGCAAAGACAGCCGATAGTTTTTTTAGGAATAATAAGAAATTACACCGGTGTAACCAAAAATCATCCTGAAATGCGATTAGCTTGGCTACTTAACTAAAATAACACCAGATAAGGTATTGTCTAGGGGTGTTATTACTAGGTTTCCATCTATATTTACCTACTTAGTACCTCACGCACATTATTATCGTATCGCTTCTATAGATTTTGTTTTTAAATTTATATAATAAAACAAACTGAAGGCGTCTTCGGCCGCCCCCTGAGTTTGGCCGCCACAGGCGGCCGCCTGCCCCGCCTGTGCGTAGCGCCGGCGCTGTGAGGGGACAAAAATATTTAGTCACCTTGGAGGGGGGCCTCAAAAAAATCTAGCACACGGGCCTCAGCAGGTCTAGTTGCGTCTCTGCTAAGTGACTCTCATCTTGGGAACCATTTCTCTGGTCATGACCCAAGTTTGACAGCATACGTTAGCACTGGTAGAATGCACATGTTGCACTGCCTACTCTAGTGCTCCATACTCACATCAGATCTGAATAGCTGTCTGTCAGTCTGTACCTGTTGAAACTCTACCAGGCAAGAGCTTTCCTACTAGTAATCCCTTCTTCTTTACAATCATTTTATGTCGTCACTAAACTTTCTAGGTATATCTACTTGCTTACTGTTTCGTTGGTGTCTTCCTCATCTATCTCACTTAATTACCGTTCACTTCTGTGATATTGATCGACATTATTTTTGCTTTACTTATATTTATTTCTAGGCCAATTTTCATTGTTTCACTTTTTAGTTCTGACAATATTTTTTCCACTTCTCTTAGCTTTTTTGCTTATAAGTCAGATATCATCCGCAAAATACATGTTCAGAAAAATCATGCCCCGAATCAAGAAATAAATTTTATTTATTTGTTCCACGATTTTGATAAAAAAAATTCTAAGATGTAGTCCATTTAAATACGAATCTAATGATGTAAGCCGTTTTCCCGAGAAAAATCTAGTTCCTGAGAGAATAGCTTTAAACCGGACGGAGAGAGGCCGGGTTCGATTCCCCGCCGAGGAGAAGTTATTTGTATGATACATTTTAATGAAATGTTCATTAATAATTAAATGTACCTACGAAACTAATAAATGGAAAACACTGGGCTAATTATTGATTAACTCCGTCATTAATTAAAAGACAGTCATAAGGGTGAAATAGTTTTGCGAAGTTTTTTTCTTGTAGTTTCGCTCGAATGTACTGTTTAGACAAAGGGATATTATCTCTAAAATTAATAAATGATAAAGATAATATAATCCAGTGGCGTATCCAGCGGCTAGGTCTGGGGGGGGGGCACATTCAAAGTCAGTTTAGATTGGGGAGGGGGGGGGGGGGGAGGAAGGGGGCATTCGTAGTGGTAATAAGAAAAGGGAATTACTTTATTCAACAAAGCAGCTGCTCCCCCCCCCCCCAAAAAAAAAAATATGTACATCTAATAAACAAAAATATCTCCGCGCCCAAGTAACAATAAATGTTTTGAACGTATTTGTTAGAAAATGTTATGCTGATGCTTACTGCAGTACAATATCTTACTGTAAGTCATGGGTCATTTTGACAAAGGAACATAGGTAATCTCTTACAAAGTGTATAAATCAAGCGAAATTGTGCTGCAAAGTGCCAAGCGATTAAGCGATTCTCCACTGTATGGATAACTGCAGATTATAGTAAACACATTATACTTTTTAACTCTGACAGCTTAGGAAAATCGAGAAAAAAATGGGAGGAGAGTGAATGAGAGCTTGAGATTTTGGCGGGTAATAGGTCGGGCAATGACCTATTACCCGCCAAAATCTCAAGCTCTCATTCACTCTCCTCCCATTTTTTTTCTCGATTTTCCCAAGCTGTCAGAGTTAAGTATAATGTGTTTACTATAGAATACGTTTTTTTTTTTACTTTTCCTCACTACTAATAGTAGGAAAAGTATTGTTTTTATCTAGTTTTCGACATATTGATTGAAAATCGAAAAAGAAATGTCAACCCATTATCTGTTATTCAAATATCAGAGTGATTTTTTATGTACGGTGAATTAAAGTGGAAATTCAGAAAGCGAGATGTTCAATTCAAATTTCCTGAGGTTTTTGGCGAGTAACCAGAACGAAAAAATAAAATATTTATACGGGGTTGGTACACCTGTGCCGTGTGCCGGCGGCCCTACCACAACATTTTATTTTTATTATTCTATTGTTTATCATGTAACATTGTGCCGCTGCCGAATGTGATTAGTGATTACTGTAGTTAAGTTAGTTACTACATATTTATATATTTATGTAATGGCATTAATTTCTTCTCGATTTTACTTTACTTTTGCATAATTTATTCATTGGTTTCAATATTAACTGCTATGATTATTCTGTGCCTACCATCGGATTACATTTGTTACTTATTTTGAAATCGCTTCTTTAATCTCATCTTGTTGACACCGGGTTTATTATTCAATTGTAATTATGATATTTGTTCAAGTTTTATCGTATTTGTTGGAATATAATTAATTCGCACCAGATTCATTGTGGATTCGTCGACCATTATTGTATTGTTCGGTCAATATATTGAGATATGACGTCGATTTCGGGAAATCAGTTGAATGTGGAGTCAAGAAGCTATTGTGATCATACGTCGTCGGTAAAACTTCATAATGTCTGATTCTATACAGATCGTTTGGGAAGTGGAATATTCGTAATCTTTCTACCTGGTGAATAGTGATAAGGTAAAAGTCGGCTTCTGTTCTGTGTTAACCTTCATCAATCTATTCTACATGTATAATGGCAGAACAACGTTTTGTTTAATCTTTATTTGATGGCATCATTATTTATTTTCCACTCGTGTAATGTACAGTAATTGATACAAATTCATTTTACAATTAAACGGCATTTCCGTTAATAACTTTCATGGTGTGTTGTCGATTCTATTCACATGAAACAAGTACCTACAAACAGGTACAAAGTACAAATAGTCGTTGTACTTTTGGACTGATATTTGTACCTAAGGAAAAAAAGTAATAACAAAGAAATGTGAAATATGCATGAATGAAAATTTAGTTTTGTCACTGTAATGGGGTGATAAAATCAAAAGATTTCTATAGGCGGAAATACACATGCTAGTTACTCGCACAAAAACATACGAGTAGCTCGTAGAGGAGAGCTACTGGCAGGTATATACATCCAACAGCATGCGAGTAAATCGCACGGGGTTTGATTTTTGTCTTGCCAGTGGTACGTCTAGGGGTGGGGGTACTGATAAGGCACGTGTAAACAGGCCTGCCAGCGGAAGGTTGCTAGTAGCTAGCACGAGTCTCCTTCAGTCTTCAGTTGCGTTCCTTCCTTTTGCACCCGCAAAAGGAAGGAACGAGTTAGGTTAGTTAAGTTGTAGTCAGATGGGTATCTGAACTTATATCAACTTACTCTGGAAGCATTTGCAATTGATTCCTATATCCATTGACGTCCCCGAACCGCATTTCATTTAGTAGGCTTTGACTCGCTCCGTGTACCTAATTCCCTTCTAGCTATCGAATCTTTTACCCACTTTCTTCAAGTCTTTTTATATTTTTCAAATGTTTTAAAAAAACAGTTCTTTGCAAGTAACAGAACAATCTGGTTAACTTCATTCCACACCCATACATTCATAATGTACATTGAAACACAATTAATAAAACTATCAAAATTAATTAAATCAAATACAATTATTTCACAATTTATTCTGGCCAAAAGGAGGCAAGAAACGTGTGCCTGTTTTAAAACTAGAACTGTAACTGGGATGTGCATTGTCTTGTGCTAGTAGCTCGTACAAGACAGATCATCTGGATGTTACTAGCATGCTGCTTCACTGGCAAATGTACACTGCGCCTGCAGCATGCCAGCTACTGACGTCCTAGTAACTCGCCACTGGCATGCTTTTTTACTAGCATGTGTATTTCCGCCTTATCTCTACCCATTCTCCAGGCCAAGCATTTTTAATGATAGTTGGTTGACTTTGGCAGGAAATTTCTGGGTCGCTTTGGCAGGAAATTTCTGGGTCGCTTTGGCAGGTTGATATATTGTTTTTACATAAGTCCGAGTCTTCTTCAGTCCCTACATAAACTTTGCAGCATGCCCACTTTCCCAAAAAGAAATAGATGTATTTGAACATTTTGTACATGTTGACAAAAAAAAATAATACAACACGCCCTATTTTAAATTCATTTTTGGCTGTGGTGAAATCAACATAGAAAACCAGCTGAGAAGCTTGCCTCTCTAAAGCCCCCACAGGGGTAGGCTGGGGCAAAACTTTTTCTACATCCTCAGATGACTAGTCATAAACATCTTCACGAATGAATTTGTTTGTCTCTACAATTCGCTTTAAATCAATGTTACTAACTGTTCAAGTTCTACTGGGGGTTAAAATTAATAATAAAATTTACCTCTCAAAGATCTTTCCTGGTCGTAAGACTAAGTCTTGAAGATTGAGCAATGAGATCCAGGGTCGGGGTTTCCAAGTTTGGACTTTCGTCCGCCTTTGGGCTTAAGCCTGCTCCTTGTTCTGATGCGAGAAATATATATAATATATTTTTATAATGTTTAAACTGCTTAACACGTTCGCTGCCGGCGATTTTATTGCCTTATTTTGCCAGTGCCGATTTTTTTTTTTTTGAAAACTCTCTCTATTAGGGCCTTTTTATTTATGTTTGATACCCTTCTTTAGTTTAAACAACAATTTTCTATATTAAGTGCCTAAATTTAATCAGGCGCTCCAGGGCGTCGGCGGCACATAGCAAAGAAAATCAAGCCAATATGCCGCCAGACGCACCAGAGCGCCAAGCATATTACAGGAGGTAAAGTATTGAAACTAATGAAAAAATAAAAACATTTTATTGTAAGTGGAAAAATACACTTTTTAAAAAAAACAATCTCAGTGATAGTTATAGTATGTGTTTATAAATAAATGAAACTAAAATACTTATTAGATATACAGGGAAATAAAAGAAATACTTATAAAAAAAATTTAAAATACTAAATAAACAAAAAAATATCCTATAATTAATAACAAAATTGACTATAGGTAATTACAAAATGAAAGAAAAATTAAATCGTTCCAAATAATAGAATTATTATATAATATTTACGTAAAAAAATATATGAATAAAAAAAAACATAGGTTATCTTAATTTTTAAAAAATCTTAAATTAGTTTAAAAAAAAAAATATTATTAAAACAAAATTAATATTTAAAGTAAAATTAAAAAAATTAGTTCTTTATGTACTGGCGAAAAGTCAGTCGCCCTCTCCAAAGTACCATACATTCGTCTAGCAAAAGCTCAAGACCGGGGTAGTACACTTCATCGATCCTGTTATTAAAATAACTCATTATAGATCTAACCTTATATAGTCTGTCGTCCGGTTTCGGGTCCAGATTTCTAGAAAAGTGAAGTGCACGAAGAATAATTAGAAATCTATTTCTGCTCATACTTTGAGCGATAGCACTTATGTGGAATAATGGGTCCTTTTTCCAGTAGTCTTGAATCTTCCTTTGCTTCACCAATCCCATATGAAGAATAATTCCTAGAAAAATTAGGAACTCTTCGACAGTCAAGTACTTCCACGATGTAATTCTTGATTGCTCACAGGTTTTTTCAGACAGGAAAAGTTCAGTCGTGTACGTATTTGTTTCCTCGACAATATCTTCTAAAAATTCTGATGTAAGCAGGAGCCGAAAATAATCGAGGGGACTACTTCCATCTGGCTGAATAAGCAGTCTCTCCGATTTAGAAAAAGGGAAAACCCTCATTCCTGATGAACTAGTTACCCACGAAATGCCAGTATCTGGTATATCTTCAGTATCCTGGTCTATGTTCAAATCAGCTTCCTCGTCGCTAAGTAGACTCTCAATGTCGCTCTCTATGTCGTCATCACTTGACTCGAAATCGGAGTCCGAATTATCTCCTTCTAGTATTCTTAACAATTGCTCTGTTGAATACTCGGGGTTTTCGCCGCTACTTCGAGGTTTTTTCGCCCTTGAAGGACCCAACGGATGGTCTTTGGTCAGCCATTTGTTGATAATCACTCACAAAAACGTACACAAAAAAAGTAAAAAGTACGAAACGAAAAAAAAAAAAAGTAAACCAAATGTGTAGTAATGCTTCATGGGTGCGTAGGGGCTTTAGCGGGGTGCCGGTATAACCGTTCAGACCGAGAGCCAGTGCCACACTGAGGGTTGAAGGCTTTGCTAGACAAAGACCTAGAGCGCACAGGAGCGTCGGCGGCACATCTGATTCCCACTCTAGGACGCACCTGCGCGCCCCCAGCAGCGAATGTGTTAATACTATGTGAAGGGGAATTTATTAATTCAATAAAAAACTTAGTTAAAATTTTACTATGTTGGTTTACTTTGTAATGAAATTCTTTTCCTTTAATACTAGTACTTAGTAAATCATATAGACCAGAATTGACAAATACTTTGACTAATACATATGGCATAAACTTAGATTAAGACTTATCAGGCTCTCTTCCTAAAGCTGGGTTGGATGACTCTTCGAGGTAATGGCAGCTCAATGGACTATCTTCGATGATCAGCGTGGTGGCTCTCCTTTTAAATAGGATGATCTCTCTCTGTGTAGACTCCTCGTTTATAGGTTCTCCATCTCGATGAAAGATGTTCAAAACTGATGCTTTAAATATGCAAACTGTAAGTTACCTCCATTGAAGGAATGCGGTTATTAGGAAGCTTGCTTTTCAGACACAAAATTATCTATACTTTTGTAGTAAACCCGCAGGGACATCAATATTGCAAGTTATGTGAAAAATACCCATAACTAGGCTAGGCCAGGCCTAGGATTATATTTCACAAACTTCTTATGACGTTAAACAACAACAATAAAGAAAATTGTTATAAATGGATCCTAGTTTTTGAGTTCTGACATTTTTAAAATGTATTTAATACGTACTAATTAGTTATTTAAATATTAACTTGAATTCAAAAATAAATGGCCTATGTTTAGAAGTAAAAATAAATTAACAGTTTTGAACTGTTATATTGTTTTATAATTGGAACAAATGTTTGGACATGTCCAGAGGTACAACACACCCATTGTCCACAGGTACAGCAAAGTTACTTTTTTTTTTTTAATTTTTTTAATGAGCCTTATACAGCTGCAAGCAGCCACTAGATAAGCGCTCAATAGAAGCTAAAACCAGATCATAACACTGACATTAGGAAAAAAATTAGGAAATTAGAGGTAAAATGGATCTTAAATTGGTTAATTCGGATAGAGAGACATTTTTGAGTCGAGGGCAAATAGAATTAATGCTACAAACACAGCGAACGAGGGGACACATGTCCGAAATCTCCCTAGTATAAGCAATCTACTAGCCCGACGTCCCACAGGTAGAACAACAACTTGATTAGTTTCTTCATCACAGCAAAGTTCGCCACAAAGCGACTTGGAGAGGTAGAGAATCTCAGAGGTGTCCTCCTCAAACGTAAAGGTGAGAGCTCCAGCCGCTCAGATATATACTCATAAGAGTAGTGTATCCTATTGTAACTTTTACTAATAAAATGGCTACATCCTGAATTTCTGATGTATTTTAATTTAATAGAAAAAATCTGCATACTTTAAATGTTTGTTGAAATCTTAAATTAAGTTTTAATTTTTGGTTAATGAGTGAAAATGTTACATAAAAAGTAAATTAAAAAACTTACTTTTACAAAGTCAAATCACTTTTCTTCAAATACAAATAAACTCAATAGTAAACTAACTGTGGTCTGTTGGTTTCATCTCAGCTACAATCAGGGTTGCCTGATTCACTACAAAGTAGAAAATTTTTTAATTTCTCCTCCATCTAACGGTACATTACTCTATTCTTTTGACAATTTTGATTAATAAAGACATTTAATTATATTTCTAGGTTTGGAATATTGGCAGGATTTGTGATGGAGAAAATTATTTATTTTTTAAAAAATATTTTAATTGAGTGATTTAATATTTAAGTGAGTGTTGCAGTGATGAAAACTAACACTTGAAGGACTAACTTAATCCTTCCATCCGATGAAGTACAAATTATTACCTTATTCCGTTTAGCTTGATTTATTGGAAGCTGTTCATCGTATGCACTAGCATGTTTATCTGGTACTGATTATTAATTTAAATAATTAATATAAAACATTTTACAATTTTATTACTATTTTTTTTTTAATTGTTCCACAGGTAGTATAAAATATATATATATCGTTAAAAATAGGCAACAGAGATGCAGATCATTTAATTAGGGCTTACTTTTAAAATATAATTAATTTTTTAATTAGAGGTTGGAAATTGACCTTCTCAGATATTTCTATATCTTAAATGCATATGATGTTAAAATTGTGTAGCTTAATTGAAGAGGAAAGTTATAATATAAAAGGTGATATGTTACAATTTACAATATTTGAGAAAAAAAAACAATCAAAAAGCGACCAAAGTCATTCGAGTCCAAATATGTGTGCCCATACTTACGCCCATACGTACTTCTGGATACTTATGCTTAATTACTTTAAACATTCCTTTCCAAATTAAAAACTGGTATAGACAGATTAACTACCAGTTCTTGTTCTAGCCTGAACAAAAATCTCACCAAATAATTAAATAGTCTTTTCTTTTTAATTTGCTCATCAATCTCTAAAAGAGTAAGCAAAGAGCTGCAAACCTCATTGCTCCCTCTGTTAGACACTCTCTGACCAAGTACAATAGATTGCATTATTTCTTTCTCCTGACCCTATAATATGGAAACCCAAATTATAAAACCACATGTGGGCCCTTCTTTAAGTATATATGCAGGTGGATCCTATTTTATTTTGAATTTTCGGTCTTAAGTCAAATGCTAATAAAACAAATAGTTAAAATTACTAGTTTATAGTTTAAAATTTATTTAGATTGGAAAATTCTGTTTTTATTTTTTTCTATTATAATTTTAACCTTATTTAGTCGATGGGAAATTTGAATTATAATGGTAGATGCCATTATAAAATTAGTTCAACGATCTTGAGTACGTCTATATTAGCTGTCTTGTCCAATTTTATGGCTATACTAAGAGCTTCTAGCATTTTCCTTCTATTTGTGTTATTTTCTCTTGCCAATTTTTAGGAGTTATCAAAATCGAACCCATGTTTCGCTGCTGTTGTATGCCCACTTACGGCTGCAATAGAATTTCCTATACTCTGGTCATATTTGTGTTGCTCCACTCTGTTTCTTAACATTTGATTACTCTTAAGGCAATCTTTCCAAGTAATTTCTTAGATCGTGCCTATAGTGTTTTTAATTGGTATTTTATCTTTGAGGTTAGTGAACATTATGTTTGCTTTATTTAGCGCTTTAAAACCAAATTTAATTTTTGGGCAATCCATTACGGTATCATCATACCTATTAATAATAATAATTAAGGAATCGGGTAACTAAAAAAATAAAATTAAAAAAAAAAAATCACAAGTTTCAATTGCTCTCGAAGATAAATTTAAAATTATATATTTATATATGTTATATATGTTCTTTTGTACATTAAAATACTCTTTTTTATTTGTACATTTTTAAATATAAGTGCTGTAGAGATCATTAGGCTTTTCTTTCTTTTTTCATAAATTCTTTTACTATGAATGTCCTAAGTCTCATCTAACCACACCACGCGGTTCATGTCTATGGTGTGGATTTCCTGAAGAAAACGCCCTCTCCAGGCAGCAATATCTCCTTTCTCCAACAAAACTTTTCTTGAATTAAACTTTTTAAAAGTAAAACCAATAGTCCCCAGGCCACCATAAGAAGTGAGTCGCTGATTGATAAAGTTTTCTTACCTTATGGAATCGCTTATTTATGCCTTGTCCACCGATGAATTGGGTATATGGCAACTGGGCGCTGGGCCATTTCTTTTTTGTTGACACTCCAAACTTGCCCTTGTGCGGGAACATTGAAGAGATAGATAACATTTTGATTTTCACAGGATCGTTTTATTAAATTATTTAAAAAACAGTGGTAAAGGTGGCCACCGATACGAGTGGGCCGTTTTCTTTTCAACGTTCCCGCAGAGCGACATGTTTGGGGCGGTGGACACCCCAAACGGCCCACTCTTATCGGTGGCCACGTGTACCACTGTTTTTTAAATGATTTAATTAAACGATCCTGTGAAAATCAAAACTTTATCTATCTCTTTTCAATGTTCCCGCACAAGGGCAAGTTTGGCATGTCAACAAAAAAGAAATGGCCCAGCGCCCAGTTGCCATATACCCAATTCATCGGTGGACACGGCATAAATAGGCGATTCCATAAGGTAAGAAAACTTTATCAATCAGCGACTTACTTCTTATGGTGGCCAGTGGACTACAAGTTTCATTACGATTCTTCGAAGAGTTGAATAGCTGCAAGTAAAGAGGTCAGCATCACGCAAGGAAACAATGGTTGGGAAATGGTAGGATACTCCTTCCTTTTATAGTAGTTGTAGATGTGCTGCCTGATAGTATATTCCTGGAAGCTGTCAAGTTTTGTTAGAGACTTCTCTCTTGGTCTTGATTTGGCAGGGGTAGACATAGATGTTCCCTCAGCCTCACAAGTTTTCTTTCTTTTGAGACTTTCACAACGGTAGGTTTCGAGACCTTCAAGGCTGCCGCTGTCCTCTCTACAACGTTGGTGAGTGGTACCAGTGGCCCATCATTGTCTCTTTCGGCCTCGAAAAATTCTCGACAGGAAGCAATCATTTCCCGAGCCTGGCTCCTCAGTACGGAGCCACTTCTCCTCCGATAACGGGTGCCAGCCCTTATGACTTCTGCAAAAGAAGACATAAAAAATAGATAATAATAAAATAAAACCAGATAACAATAAAACTTTTTGTCTATCATCAATTAATCCCTTTAAATCAATCAATCCAATTAATCAAGTAATATTTTCTTAAATTTTAAGTTTTTGGTAGTATTCATACTACAGAAAGTTTAAATTTAAATTAAATTATAATTATTATTAACAACGGGAGACAGACAGAGAAAAATAGGGTCTATTTTTCTCTTTCTGTCTCCTGTTGTTAATAATAATTATAATTTAATTTAAATTAATATTTTCTTTATTGCTGAGGTCTTTAGGGATGATAAATTTGAAGATTAAATTTGTAACATTAATTAATAACCCTACAAGAAACATCCAATTTTATAGTATGTCATATAACAATAAATAGAGTGAAAAAGTAGAAAAACAAAAAATTTGATTGTAATGACATAAATAAATAAATATAACAACCATGAAATAATTTGTAACATTTGAAAGATGTGGATACCTAGTTTCTTGTACCACCGCAAGGTCTTATGCATCCACGGGTAGTAAGCCTGCATTTGGTCGTGGCTATCTACCCCTTTCATATAGCGGTTATACTCAGCAATTAACTTAGATTTTTTGATCATAATAAATAAATAAATATATTCTTTATTATATAGCCAATTTGTATCGGATATAACATGTCATTTTTTTTTTTTTTTTAATAAGTAGAATCTTTGACAGAATATATGCCAAATAATGATAAGTAAAAAAGGTTTTATGATTGTAATATACGAAAATAAAATTTAAAATTTTCAATTTGTTTCTGTTTGTCATAGCCTTTGTATTCACACACTCTTGTATCTTTTTAATTTTCGTAACTCAATAATACCTAGAGGTCTGTCTATATACTATAAAGCCGCATGGCTAACTCACTCACTCACTGACATTAATGTTTACCCACTTCCAGAAGAGCTAAAGACTTGAGGTTTGCGCCATTCGACGCGCAATGTCCATATTGTGAACCAAAATAATTATAAAAAGTTTACTTTTTCCACTCCTTCCCCCCCTAAAAAAATAAAAATGGCCGACTTGATTTTTAAGCTGTTTTGGGGCTAATTGCAGCTAAACGGTAAGTCGTATTGGAAAACGGACAGCACCAGCGGTAACTGATTTTAAAAAATCTACAACATTGGTCCTATGACTTTTTGTCGTACCTCTATCGATTGTACCCAAAATGGTGATAATTTTGGTATTTTTTTATTTTTATTTTTTTCCATTTTTGTCTTTGAATGGTCATAGTTTCTATAATTATTGACCGATTTTATTTCTGATTGAGGCGCTTGAATCTCACACTAATGCTCTTTAAATTGAGTATATTTTATTTCATTAGTTCATCCTACTTGCTTAGAACTTGAGAGTAAACTTTTTCCCATGTGCCGTGTCACGTGACCACTTTTTTTTGTTTTTAATATTGTGTCGTATATCATTTGAAAGGCCTTGATTTGTACATTAAAGCTATTTTATTTGTTTATTTTTTAAAAATTTTGTACACGTACTTTTGTACCGATTTATAATTTTGTTGTAGGTTAAAGGGTTTAAATAATTTTTTATTAGGGTTTTTTTATTTATATTTATTTATTAGTTAAATTAATGCCCTTTTGTAGTTTGTTTTAAAAAAAATATAATTTTGGTACCTGAGAGTACATGGGTACAAATGTTAAAGTTAATATTTTATAATATGATTTATATCGTTTAAAAGCTCTTGAATAGCAGATTAATTTTCTTTATGTTATATTTTGTGTTATTTTTAGTTTTGAGGGGTAAAATGGAAAATAACTGTTTATATATAGCGGTTTTTACAATTAAGTTGCCGTTTTTTTTTTTTTTTTGTTTTTTTTTTTTTATTAAATTTATTATATGTGCGCTAACATTTGGCGTATGTTGAAGGCTTTGTTTCTCCGAAAAACGTTGGTTACAGGGAATATGTCCGACTTTCCCATCCCCTCCCGTCTCTCCTGTCACCCCACCTTACTCAATATCCTCTTCAACTCCACTGCCTAAGATACTAGCTCAGCTTCTCTAGACGTCAATCGCTTTCTTACCTTTGCAATGTTTGTTTACTTTGTCATTTATAGACTGCGAATTATAACTGTATAATTCGCAGTCTATAAATGACAAATTAACCCAGCTGGCTACAACATCCCACAACCTCCTATAACATTACCAGATATTGCAAGTACCAACTACTATACAAGTACCTGGCCACTCGACGGGCAAAGGCTGGCCGCAGGCCAGCCAAGACCGGCGAGTCTATCTACTATAAAGCCGCATGGCTAACTGACTCACTCACTGACATTAATGTTTACCCACTTCCAGAAGAGCTAGAGACTTGAGGTTTGCGCCATTCGACGCGCAATGTCCATATTGTGAACCAAAATAATTATAAAAAGTTTACTTTTCCCACTCCTTCCCCCCCTAAAAAAATAAAAATGGCCGACTTGATTTTTAAGCTGTTTTGGGGCTTGTTGCGGCTGAGCGGTAAGTCGTATTGGAAAACAGATAGCACCAGCGGTAACTGATTTTAAAAGATCTACAACTTTGGTTCTATGACTTTTTGTCGTAACTCTATCGGTTGTACCCTAAATGGTGATAATTTTGGATTTTTTTATTTTAATTTTTTTCCATTTTTGTCTTTGAATGGTCATAGTTTCTATAATTATTGACCGATTTTATTTCTGATTGAGGCGCTTGAATCTCACACTAATGCTCTTTAAATTGAGTATATTATATTTCATTAGTTCATCCTACTTGCTTAGAACTTGAGAGTAAACTTTTTCCCGTGTGCCGTGTCACGTGACCACTTTTTTTGGTTTTTAATGTTGTGTCGTATATCATTTGAAAGGCCTTGATTTGTACATTAAAGCTATTTTATTTGTTTATTTTTTAAAAATTTTGTACACGTACTTTTGTACCGATTTATTATTTTGTTGTAGGTTAAAGGGTTTAAATAATTTTTTATTAGGGTTTTTTTTTTATTTATATTTATTTATTAGTTAAATTAATACCCTTTTGTATAGTTTGTTTTAAAAATAAATATAATTTTGGTACCTGAGAGTACATGGGTAAAAATGTTAAAGTTAATATAATATGATTTATATCGTTGAAAAGCTCTTGAATAGCAGATTAATTTTTGTTATGTTCTATTTTGTGTTATTTTTAGTTTTGAGGGGGTAAATTGGAAAATAACTGTTCATATATAGCGGTTTTTACAATTAAGTTGCTGCTTTTTTTTTTGTTTTTTTTATTAAATTTATTATATGTGCGCTAACATTTGGTGTATGTTGAAGGCTTTGTTTATCCGAAAAACGTTGGTTAGAACCAAAGTTATTAAATATTTACTGGAACAGGAAATATGTCCGACTTTCCCATCCCCTCCCGTCTCTCCTGTCGCCCCACCTTACTTAATATCCTCTTCAACTCCACAGCCTAAGATACTAGCTCAGCTTCTCTAGACGTCAATCGCTTTCTTACCTTTGCAATGTTTGTTTACTTTGTCATTTATAGACTGCGAATTATAACTGTATAATTCTCAGTCTATAAATGACAAATTAACCCACCTGGCTACAACATCCCACAACCTCCTATAACATTACCAGATATTGCAAGTACCAACTACTATACAAGTACCTGGCATATATCCCCTCATATATACAAGTACCTGGCCACTCGACGGGCAAAGGCTGGCCACAGGCCAGCCAAGACCGGCGAGTTCTTAATATATAACCCCAGCTTTGGCATAGTGTTGTCTTGTCTAGATTTTTTGCCTGTGTTTTTACTGTTATTTTCTTTTGTTTGTTTTTATTTTATTTATTTCAAATTCTTTATCTTTATTTTATCCTCAATTTTACATCTCAATTTTAATTTCTTGTTTATGTCTAGTTGCCAACCTTGACTTACAAATGTTGAGTGTTCTAGTATAATTACATCATGGAATATTACTTTCTCCTAAATCTAGAAGATCGGTCCATCATAGAGTCCTCTCGAGGGAGAGAACTCAACAACATATCCAATTTCTTTTCAATCCGGTGCAAACGTTGATTCATTACTGTATTACTAGCCACAACCTGGTCGAACATTTCCCACATGTTAGCTTTTGTAAAATTCCGTGAACTATAATTGTGGTTTGTATGGCAAATATTGCCATATTTACAAGGTTTTCCCTTGTTCCAGTTACATTCGTGGGCAGATTTAGAACCACTCTGGTGGGAGCTATCACTTTCACATGATTTTGAACATGTCCTCCTATTTGTAGCCCTGTCTATCATCAGTAGGTGGTCATTCCCCTTACTAGATGTAGATCTCAATACCCTTGTCTCTCTAACTAGTGACAATGACTCTACTGACCCTTCATCATCAGAGGGGATAGGTGGTATTAACTTAACTTCTGAACTAGACCCCTCTACTGATGAAGTTTTATCATCACTACTAGCATTGGTATTGTTCTCTTTGCTAGTTTTAGAAGTAGATGCCTTCTTTTTAGAACCTCTACCCATCAGGTCAACTATGGATAACAATATACTAAAAATAGCAGTGGACAGGACAATAGACTTAAAGACCGTAGTGTGAGGCATAGTTCCTCCTCTGTTGGTAGTTTCAATTATATCTCCTCCAAATTCACTAGATATGGCCAGCACTTCCCGCTTGTCCTTCCATTTTGAAATATAAACCCCATTTTTATTGTATCTCGAGAGGGATTCTCCTCTCTTTAGTCGCGCGTTCTTCACGGTCCACAGTGGTCCGAATTCACTTCAAAACGGGCATAATTATTATTTTTGTTAAAATTTTTTTTGAGCACCCAAGAATGAAGAAAAAAAATAATAAAAAAATTCTTAGGCCATCGGGGTAGTTTTTAGGGGGGGGGGGGGGGTTAAGCGTGTTTGCAAATTCGTACTTTAAAACTAAAAGAACATTTTTCTTGATTGCTCACTGTCTAAGCGGTAAAAAATCAAGTAAAGCAATGCAATAATATGAAATAAATCCACTCCCTTACATACACGATAGAGGGATCAAAGTACCAATAAATTAAAGCAGAAATACAGATTCGGATTTTTTTGTATAACTTATTCTCACATATAGAACATAACTTTATTTGTGAATAATAATAAATTAATGAATAATTCAATATAGCATAATATAATCAATAAAAATAATAATAATGAATAACAAAGCATCATCTCAGATTGAACAAAGCATCAGGAGATTGATACAGAAAGTGTTTGCACAGCATATGTGTCGTAAGCTTCGTAGTCAACCTCATAGCCACAAGATATTGCAGACCGCAAGAGAAGATATTACGCCGAATCTTCTAATTAGTTCCTTATCGATACCAGTTATGTAAGCAGATTTAGCTGGATCTTTAAAAAAACGTCTGGCTGTGTTTCCGTCGTTTGATGTCCCACGTCCTCCAGGTTTCGAAAAATCTACTAATAACCCCATCTTATTCCTAAATTCTTCTTGTAATTTTTGTTTTCGCTGCATTACAAGAACTTTATTTTCTCCTCGTGTCTGCCACTTTTTGATGTCCAGTCTGTAGGAAACATGTAAGAGGCATTCAAAACATCGAATCCATGCATTCAAAGTAGATAAACCGAAGCGGAAAGATTCTTCGTTGGCGTAGTATCTTATCAATATTGTTCATCTCGACAGGAGTGGCTTTACATATATAACACGTCTGAGATGAACGCGTGTCAGTGGTGACACGAGAAGGAAACCCAGAGACCGCCGCGGTCTCTGTTCGGCCCTTCTCGGTTTGGCCTCAAAGTCCTCGTGCAGTAGGCTTTTTTTTCAACAGCTCGCTTGCCAGTCCCAAGCTATTATAAAAGTTGTCCATGTATATTGCATGGCCAACGTGCAATTTTCCCTTCAACAGCTTGTGCACGACTTTAGAGGTGTGCCCGGTCCCTGCAACCTCTGCATCTTTTGCTCCACCGTATAGATGAATTTTGTGAACAAGTCCTTCGGGCTCTGCCAATACGTACAGCCTCATCCCATATTTATGCCTCTTGCCCGTATCATACTGCCGAAATTATAGACGGCCTCGCCATAGCACCATACTCTTATCGATGGATTAGTTTTTTGACGGATAATCATTCGATTTCATCGCTTCTTTAAAGTAATCTATCACCGGCCGAATTTTCCTAAAAGGATCATTCACATTTGGGCCCAAAGAAAAATGAAGAGCTCGTAAAATCAGCATAAATTTGTCACGTGCCATGAATTTAGATACGGGCAATTGAAAGAGATAGTCACCTCTCCAATTATCCTTCAGTCTATTCAATTTAACGATTCCCATAAAATAAATGCCCCCCAAAAATGTCTGGAATTCTGCTGCAGTTATGTTCTTGCATTTGACAAATGTCTTGGGAGACATGTGGTTGTTAAGAAGCGACGAAGCGTTGGCGTTGGATTCATTTACTACCATGTCTATTCACGTGTTTGTAAATAGAAGCCGAAAAAAATCGATGGGGCTCGTACCCCGTGGCTGGTTTATAAATCGTGGCTGGCCTTCAAAAGGAATTTTTTCCACTTGTGGGCAGGAGTTTTACCAGATGTTGGGAAATCTCTCAGCGAGAGGAACACTGGAATAGGAAGCACTCGACTGGCTGCTAAAGTCGATCTCTTCGTTTGATTAGGTCCTTTCCTCCTGAACAGGATCTTCGTATATATTCTCTGAGGGCTCATTATCCTCCTCTTCTGACGATAAATCTGAATATTCGAAAGAGAGTTCGCCTTCAGAAAGATTTTATTCTAAAATTCTCCATAACTCCTCCTCCGTGTTGGCTAATGGTAATTAAACTGTGAATATTAATTATACTTATACATTTAGTTATTTTTTTTGGGGTTAAACCACGTCTGCTCGGCCATCACTGAATCTTGAGTGGTACGAGACGGGGTTCGATTCCTCGCCGTGACAATCTGATTTATATGGCTCACTATTGATCACATCATACTCGCTTCGGCGGTACAAATGTACATATGTATGATGTGTGAAGTGGCTGGAACTCTCTACCGCGGGGCGTAAAAAGGGCCTAAGTGATGGCCTAATTGCAAGGTTCGAACAAGTGGTTCGTCCTACCCGTTCTAGTAGGAAGTACTAGACTACTACTACTACTAAACTGTGAATAAGTGGGGGGGGGGGGGGGGAATTTGGATGGTCATATTTCCCCATCTCTGCTTCAAATAGGGTAGTGCTTATAAGGTGTTTCACTATTTTTTTGTATGTGATGATAGAAGGTCCCTTATCCGCATTCCTACTTGTTCCCCAAAAGCAGTGTATTGGTCTGGCAATGCACTTTTACGTCCTTGAATCTCTTTTATAATAGCAAGAGCTTCTTCTGTGGCCGATGACTTAAGTTTTTGTGAGGGTAACTTAAACTTTTTTTTTCACCGGCCTCAGAAGTTGAAGCAATATTTTCAAGGGGTTCTTCGTGATTCTTCTTATTCTCAGTCGTATTTTGGTCCTTGAAAGACAAGAAAGAAATCTAGTGGTAATAATAAAATAATAATAGTGATACATAATTATCTTAATAAAATAAAAAGTCGATAAAATATACAATGTATAACTACAAGAGATAAAAAAAAAAATTCTTACAAGCCCAGTATCGTCATTTGAGGATACCTGTTTATTAATAAATAAATTAATATTTCAAATAATAAATTAAATATTTTTAACAAAAGAAATCACAAATAGTAATAGTGTGATATACCACAGAACTAAAGTTTTATTTACAAAAGCAAGCTACTGATTGAGGGTGTGGGTGTCAGACTATAATATCAGTCAAGATTATATCTACTGGGGGTGTAGTGAGATATGCCACTCCACTTGTTTTTTAAAAAAATAAGTCATCACCAAACTGGCATGAATAGACATAATCCCCTATCGAGGACCGTGGTAGTTAAATTATTTTTACAACTTAATCAAATAAATAAAATTAACAAAATAAATTTCGAAATGTCCTCAAAAGATAGTACTGGGTGTTAATGAGATTATTATATATGTATTATTTATTTATTATTATTTTTACATTTGTTATTTAAAATAAATTGTATTCTGTATCATACCTGCTGTGTCTGTCATTCCTCTTGGGTTATTTCTATCTTTTAGAAATGTCATACTGTCGTAGCAGAACCATTTACTTTTGTATAAACAATCACTTCCCGCACCAGACTTGGAAGTTTCTCTCTCTTTTCGCAATTCCCGTAAAAAATGGCTTACCAAGTTCCTGATTTTTCGATCAGCTTCCTCCTTATCTATACCGAAACTAACCTTCTTGTCTAACCTTGCATGTCAGTTTGTAAATTCCGCTATTGTCGTATATGTTGTTGTTAGTCCGTCGTTTTGTTAGTCTGTTACTTATGTTATTTGTTATTCTGAAAACTGTTTTGATGCCATGTTTGATGAAAAAGTTCGTTAGTCGGTAAGTCTCTTTACCTACGTTGAATTTTCCACTGTTTGATAACGTTGGTGTTGCAAGACACTTTTGAAGATCAACAAGAGAGTTTTTCTTCGAATCAACAGTATCACTAGATTTTTGCTTCTTGCAAATGAAAATTATAATTTGATGCGATTTCATATTTTTGTTCTTCAGATAAATCACATTTCAACTGAACAATGTACGTCGCAGGTATCAATTTTAAGAGATTTAAAAAAAAAAAAAAAAAATTAAAAACATCAGAGTAAAATCATTGTTTTGCAATACACGCTGGTCTTACGTTATGCTCAGTACAGAAATGTAAATATAACTCGTACATTCTTGTAATGCTGAGCCCTGGCTCTAAATTTTCCCCCCGACCTCTCCCTTGATGTAGTGACTGAGATATGAGGGTAACGCTGCTATATGATTGAAAGCTCTATCAATCAATTCCTGTTGACTTTTGTTTGTTTGAGTGTTATTTACCCTTCTGTCTAGTTTAACTATTCCTCCTTCTCGTTTTCTCTTGATTGAATTAATAGTAGTAGTAGTAAGGGGGCGGGGAGGCCAAGCCTAGCATGTTTGGATTATGAAGGAGAGGATATCTTGCCACTTCAGCGTAACAAGTTCCTCTGCCCCAAGTTCTCCCTTCCCTAATATATGAAAGCGCAATCTCCCATATCCTTCACACACTCCCAGGTAATGGTAAGCTGTTTCCTCCTCCTCTCCACATACTGGGCATTGGAGTCCTCTTCTACTTTTAGTAATGCCAGATGTCTACTGAGCCTGCAATGTCCAGTTAGCACTCCAACCAGGTTTCTCAGATTGGTCCTGCTCAGTCCTACCAGCTATCTGGTTTTCCTTTTGCTTATCTTCGGCAGTAGCATCTTAGACTGCCTGCATCCCTCTGTTTCTAACCATTCCTTATCTGCTTCATCCCATACCCACTTCTTAATGGCTGATTTAACCTGACCTTTCGACCAGTCAACTGCAGGTTCCGGTCCACAGAAAGGCGTGGAGGCTCCTATTTTTGCTACCTCATCTGCTTTCTGATTGTATTAATAACAACTTGATTCAATGCACAGTGTTTTTGACGAATTGTTCGGAAAATCCTACCTGTTTGTTTATTCACTATAAAACTACACAAAGCTTTTTTCTTCTCTTGCCTGTGATCGTTGTTGTCTCTTTACTTCAATATAAGAACATTATGTTGTCGTATAATATTATCTTTCCCTTCATGCCAGTATTCCTTTAATATCTCCAATCCTTTATTTTCTGGAATTTTTTCCCCACATTCAAATTTACAGGTAAATTTAACCCCTCTAGCTCTTGAAAGGGCTGAGGGGAAGACCACGGTCGTAACACCCAACCTCTAGGACCAAGAGCCTCCCAGGACACGAAGGACCAGAAGAATTTCCAAGGCGCCGAGCGACCCACCGCAGTTCCCCAAGTCGAGAACTAGCCGAAAATCGACTAAGTCCAAACCCAAGAAGAAAAACGGCCGAGTCTCAAGACGTGAAAAAATATTTTAAGTTCCCGTAGCCGCTCAGACTGGCAGAGTCCAAAATGTGGGCCAGGCTACTGAACTAACCGGCCACGCGCCTCTACCTCCTTCCACGTGTATCCGGTCTTACCTACAGTCCTCTGGACACTGTTTTTTTTCAAAGTTTTAGGTAAGAGACGATAAGTTAACGGATATTGCGGTTTGCACATTCGGTTGGGTTCGCTTGAGAATGGTAGTAAGGTGTAGTGACATGTTTAATTCCGTACGCTTCGGCTGCTTTTTGCACTAAGTTGCTGACAAAATTGGTGGCGATGTTGGTGATGAAAGACCGAGGCACTCCAAACCGATAGATCACGTGTGACTTCAACCGGGTCAGAATGACCTCCGAGATTGCCCTACGAATCGGTACAAGTTCCACCCACTTGGAAAAAATGTGCTTGAACACAAGAAGATAAAGGTTACCCTGAGAACTACGGGGAAAAGGTCCCATAATATCTGTAGACACTGTGTCCCAAGGATACGTCAAGTACCTAGGGTATTGGGTGGCTTAACCTTCTGACACACGGTATAATGGCGGACATGCCGAAGAACATCTTGGTACATCTCCTGCCAATGGTATAAACGACCAACTCTCCAACGGGTCTTCTCCACACCTAAGTGACCCATTTGGAGTTCGTCGTGACATTCTTTAAGAACCTTATGACGTAGATGCCAAGGGATGATTAACTTCCAATCTTCACTAGGGTCAACAGTTCGCCTTTCAAAAAGTTTTTGCGAAAATAGAATAACTGATCGTCCTCAACACGTCATCAGGATGGAGATCTAGATTCCTCCTGAATCGGTAAAGCTTCCAGTTCTAACATTCATCGACCGTCTTAAGTAGGGTGGTACGTTAGGGCGGGCGGGAAATAGAGACAAACAGATACGCTAACTGAATAAATGTCGCTAGAGTCTTCACTAAGTCTTTCACTCGCGACCTTAAACTACGATGCACAATCTACCAGAGTGCAACAAGTTAAATGTATAAGGCTTGAATAATAAACTTTTATAACCTCCCCGGTTTATCATGTATGGTGCCGCGTCAGTTAATAATAGCTGGACTTGGTGTTAACGTATCCCGTTCGATGTTCATAGATTTATTGAAGAAACGAGCAATTGTTTTGGTATTTCATTTCTCTATCACTTCGCAGTTTAGAAAGAGAGGTTTTGAAAATGAATCAGACGAAATTTATATATAGGCAATATATCTTCCTTCAACATCGGTTGTTTCATCTATTAACACCCAAATGTCTTTAATATATAATCTCGTATTTTAGATTATCATGTAAACGTCAAAACAAAAAGTAAATATTATATCTAATATACTCGCGTTGCGACTTTATAACGAATTTGTAGGTCTTGTTATGTCTTTCTGATAAATAAACTCACACATAAAACTTTAGAAGCGAATTATAATTAAATAATAGAATAGAACATTGAAAAGGTATTGCAAGAGCGTCACATTACACCATATATATCGAGTGTGAGTGGACTCAGTGGAATCAGGTGGTTAGCTGGGGAGCAGTGTTGCCATTATACATCTACATAACATAGTATAAATCGGGATACAACACTCTCCACCACTTAATCAAAACATAATTTATTATTTTTATTATTAACAGAAAATATCTAAGAAAAGCTTGTTTGTAGAAAAATAATAACATGGTAATTTACATTTCGTAATCTCTTAATCTAGGAGGTAGTCGTCGTTCTCGTCTTGGTCGATCCCTTGTCATTGCTTCCGCATGTGGTTGCTGTATCTCAGATGGTAAGCATTCTGGTACCGCTGGGCCAGTTCCAGAAGAGTTTGTTGGTTCTGGAATGCCTGGTGTTTCTAGATCCTTTGGTTTGTTACTGTACCGAGGAATTTCATAAGACAGACTGGGCCCAAAAGTTACCTTTTGACTACGCTTTGAGACCAAGGTTGAATGAAGTTGGTTTACATGGCGTTTCAGACTTATTCCTGAGTCTAGATAAACTAAGTAATGCCATTTACCCAGTTTCTTTTTTACTTCTCCAAATTGCCATCCACTTTTATTAATAATAAAAGTCGAATCTGGACTCTCTTCCCCACTTAAAATGAGCGGGGTGTCTCAGCAACAGCTTCAGAGGGTTGAGGTTTGTACGGAAAAATAGCATTTAAGCGTATCCGAAGTTTACGATTTAGATAAAATTCCGCAGGTGATTGTCCACAGGCAAGAGGTGTTGCCCTATATCAGAAAAGAATATTATCAACTTTATCATGCATTGACAAATTGTCATTTGAGGCTGCCTTTAGTCGGTGTTTTAGAGTTTGAACATTTCGTTCAGCAAGTCCATTTGTAGCTGGGTGTCCTGGCGCTATAAATTTTTGGAAAATACCTCTGCTGGAGCAATAAGTGTGAAATTCCTCTCTTTGAAAAATTGCTGCGTTGTCAGATACAATAACCTGGGGGTACCCATGTGATGTAAAAATAACTTCCAATAGAGAGATAGTGGTTGAACTACTGGGCGCATTATTAAGGATTTTGACTTCAGCCCATTTGGACTTAGCGTCTATACCGACCGCTCGACTATATAACGCTATATCGGATGTTATTGAATCAATGATCTATATACCATTAGCCACCACAAAATTAGCTTTTCTTCTAAGGGCTCCCCCGATTCCATCAGCAGCTATCTTTCCGTAGGAGGATTCAAAGAAATTGCAGGGGGCTGTAGTAAATCCATATTTTGATATCCTATTAGTCAATAGACAAAAAAAATGTTTGTACTGTGAAGATGGACCATCCATTTTACATTATTCGGATGGAGTTTTATAATTTTTTCAGATAACTCTATAAATACACTTCACCTGATGTTAAATGACTGCCCTTGTATGTAATTAAAGGATTTTTCTAATTCTTCTTGAACGTCTCTAAAAACACTTTCAGTATGTTTAGTCAAGCCACCATAGGATAACT